>CM072821.1:62564094-62877200 GCA_036937905.1 Salvia rosmarinus
TCGTCATGTCTTTGCTATTGAAAAGAAACATAAGTTTACCTAGTATGTAACATAAAATAATGACCTGGGTTTATATGAATTTTAAAAATAAGCTATATTCCTTATTTTGCTAGTCTATAAAATGTCGAAGCGGTCTTGTCATGAAGCATAAAGCGTCGTATATGTTGCATCGATGAAAATAATGTTGTAAATTACAATATCACTTTTGACACAATCCAACGTGATGCATGAAATGTCACAAATTCACTTTTGACATAAAACAAAAGTTTTATTTTCATGTTGCAAAAGTCATCTTTCTTGTAGTGATTACTCTATCACTAAACTAACACACTATCCATTTCCTTTTCTTTTCTTTTATGTCATTAGATGGATTAGAATAGGTCTAAATAGTTGTTTTAGTTATTTATTTATCCATGATGTACGACACGTATCCTGTTAACATGCAAGCTATTTTAATAATTTTATTAATAGATCCATCGAATGTAACCAAGGTCGTCCTGGTACTGCCACGATTCCCAATGCGATAACTAGCTACAATGCACATTTATTAAGTATATGTCACGTTAAGGGTTTAATATAACAATTTTGGTTGTGAAAGTATAGCACATAATGTTGTCGTCTGTGAGAACAAAAGTACATCACTATTCACTTATGAATGCATAAAACGATATTAGCTAGTGCAAATGATGACTGATATCAAGGATGGGTAAAATATTCAAAATTCAAATAATCTAATTAAATTAAATTATTAAATCTAGTGCAGATTTTTCCATTTTGGACCGATATGATTTGTTTTAATTTTAATTTGAAATATTTGGTTTGGTTTGGTTTGATTTAATATTTTCAAAATCGAATAAAACCAAAATCTGAATTATAAATATTATATTTATTTTATTTTATTTAAATAATCTAATTCTAATTTTAAAATAAAATTGTAAATAATAATAAAAATAGTTCTATTTCAAATTTTTGAGTTTTTTTTGTTATTTCGATTCAGTTCGGATTTTCTTGTTAAAAATTATAAATTGATTCGATTCGATTTCATCACAAATCTAAACATAAATATGGATGTTCACCCTTAGCTAGTTAGCTAACATAGCTAACAATATCTCCATCTCAAACTATATATTGTAAATAAATATATTAAATTTGGATACATTTTCGAATATATAATTTATCACTCCCGCTTTGAAGAAAATGCAGGAGCCGAACATGACGGGGTTGTAAATAAGAAGCCGGAGAAAAAGGCAATCAATTTTGAACAATAGTGTTACGTACTTGAAGAAATTTAGGCAGCATAACCTTTATAATAAGCGCATAACCAAAAGATAAAAGAAATGGAAGCAACATATATCTTTGAACTAGGGTTGACAACTCGCGTGTCGGGTTGTTATCGTGTCGAACGATAACGACACGACCGATAAGCCAACACGAACACGAATTAAGATACACGAACACGAACACGAAATATCTTGCACGGACACACACGACACCAACAAACACGAATATGATGACGATTTTTTTACACGACACGATAACTACCGACACGAAACAATAAATTTAAATCAAAATTAGAAATAAATAAATAAAAAATAAAAATACATAAAATATAATTAAATTAATATTAAATATATATAAATATTATCAAATTATACGAAAATGACACGATCCACACGAACACGAATGCAACATGAAAATTATCTCTTAACACGAACACGGATCCGACACGAACACGATAAGCGAACACTAACTTTTAATGCGTTGTTCGTGTCTGGGTTCTCGGTCGTGTCGAAAATTACAATTCTATTTGAGCGAAATAGCAAACAATCAAATAACAGTCGGAATATCTACAATACCGTAATGTAAAGGATAGGTTCAGAGCCTAGCTTGTCAAAGAAGTCAATCGTCTGGTAGCACATATAATACATATAATCATATATTGAAAAGTAGATTGATTGAACAGTATATAATATTTTATGTTATCATTATTTCGATCACATATCTCAATTATTTATTTGATTGCATATATTATCCAATTATTTAATACAAAAGTTAGATCATACAATATGAAAAGATCAAAAATTATGTATGATAATATTGAATTAGTGTATTTATGATCATTTTAAAGTTTGTGAAAAAATCTAAAATAGGACAAAGTCAGTATTTTAGTGTCAATGACTTTTATAAAGATAGCTATCAAAATAATCGTTTTTTAAAACTATCATTACGTAATTTCACATATAAAAGACCAACGAATACTCTTCATCCCACCAAGACGATCCATTTTTTAGATGCGATTATTTAAAGAATGATATAAAGTAGATAAATCATATAACTTTTGAAGAAATAATTATTTAAAAAGAAAATATATCGTCTGGGACAGTTAAAAAAATTTAAACCATCTTGGATGAAGTACTAGTTTATACAATAACAAACTTGCTTTTCTTCTTTTTAAGACAAAATGTTAACAAACTAGTTACTTAAAAGATTTTCTGTCTTTGAAATTTTAACGAGGGAATTGGGAAATTGGATAATCTAATCCTTTGAAATTTTAATAGAAGACTTGGTGGCTGTCTGATCAAAATTCAAAAGGCCAGTTCTCCAAAATTCTCCTCAATTCGAAGGCCAAATCGAATTGCAATACCACGAGCTCCGGATTGAAACAGCTGGGATTAGTACCTGAGGCACAACAATTGATTACAGTCATGGCGGATCTCATCGGAGAAGATGAAAAATGGTTGACATCACTCTGCGAACCATCGGCCCTTCACCTCGCTCCCGCCTCACCCTCCCTCTACGCTCAAAGTATCTACTTCTATATTTTATCTTATTTTTCAGTTTAATCAGTTCTGTGGTCTCTCGTCCGCTTCTGCTTTCAATAATTTGGAATTTTACCGTGTTAAATAATTTCTTCCCAGACACACATTTTGTTTGCATTTCTTGATCAGTGCTATTTGCCATGAGACACAATTTTAACGATCAAATATTATTCATTAGATTTTTATTTGTGCTGTTAATATTCTTTGTTGTAGGGCAAGGAGTATAGGGTTTGAACAGATGATTGAATTAAAAACTCATTAGAAAATGAGATCTTCTTAGTTCAACACATGATTTATATAGATGACTGCAGATTAGCGAACTTTATGTTGCCTATTGATTCTTCTGCCAATAAAAACCAATCTTTATATTGATCTGTAACTGCCTATAATTCGTCAACCGGTAACATACAAATGATCACTATGCACTTCGACAACCAGATGCCTAGCAATGGTTGTGAACTAATGCACATTTACTGCAATATAATTCTGATAAGGGTGTTTGGATAAGCATATTTTAGAGAGCTAATAAGCTCAAAACTTATAAAATGTTTCAAGAGCTTATTAGATGTAGTGTTTCAAAAGCTTATAAGTTGTCAAAGTGTTTGGATAATCGAGCTTATAAGCTAGAGAGAAAATTATGAGTTAGAGAAAAAATCAAAGTTCGAGGGAGAAAATTGAGAGAGATGAAATTGGAAGGATATATGTTAGAAATAACAAACCATAGTAAAGTTAATTTTGTAAATTGATTGTTGCTTTGAAAAATAAGTTGGATTGGCAACCTTATTTTTGGAGAGTTTTAGAGCTTATTTCACACTTATAAGTTGTTTAGAAGTTTATTTTTCAAATACTTCTCAAGAGCTTATAAGTTTCTAAACAACTTATAAGTTGTTTTAAGGAGGTTATAAGCTCGCCAAACACGCTCTTCTTGAAGGTTGTTTTATTCATTGAATGAAACAGTCTCCTCTCTTTGGGAAATGAAACATTTTATTTGTATACTTTCCTTTAAACATATACAACTCCCCCTCTCTCCTTCTCCTTTTTGGCATATTTTAGTTACAGAACAGAAAATATCACATAAGAGATGTTATTTACATTTTATTTTACTGGCAAATAGGTTAAAGAGTTGAGAAACTGATTTCTGGAACTACTAACTTGCCCTTGGAGAATATGACACTTGTTTTCGTGGAAATGTGTTGCATGATAGTACAAATGGTGAAGACTCGTTGATCCAATTCCAGGAGCGAGGTACATGAACAGCCTTTCAATCTAGTTGTTTTGAACTGGCTCATGTGTTTTTCCTGTGATGATCAGAAACATGATTTTTTGTATTGCACGTATAATTAAGTATTTTATTGGAGAAACACATTTTATTTGACTGCGTTATTCTTAAAGTTATAAGGCTTTATGAAAATGTGTAAATTCCTAGATATTGTTCTTTGTTTTATTCAATGTAAACATTAATGTAAGAATATTCATACATTCTTTTATAGCTCATAATTTTTCTTCTAGATTCTTAACTAATATTCATTATAGTTTAAGAATTTTACTCAATTTAACATTATATGGAAATAAGTTGTCCTAACATTACAAAATATTTATTTTAAAACTTTCTAATGCACAACAAAATGTAGCTTGTGCCTATCCATAATAATTGTATACTTTGATTTTACAATACTTGTATTAATGCCATCCAGTTGATAATACTAAAGTAATAAAAGTAATCAAATTTACTCTATAAGAAAAAAAACAAATCAAAATCATTTGGCATTTTGTGTATGTCAGTTCTAGTGAACCAGCTAGATTTATTCTAAACCTTAATGTGGTATTTGAGGAATGTCTGCATATTATTTGGCATTGTGGTATTATCTTCTGCTCTAAATGGTTAGAGTATATATGAGGAAGCATGAATTTTACTTGCATTCATTTCCACCTTAAAGTTCAATTATTATTTTGGTTCTATGTTGGGTGTTGAGAAGCAAATTTATTTTGTGAATGGTGGGTGTGGATAATGGAAATATGTATGGCAAGTTGTTGGGAAAAATTATGCCATCCATCGAAGTGGAAAATATATCCAGATCAAACTGATACCATTTTCTGAATATTTCTCATTATTGAATCATGTTTATTTCATGTATGTATGTATATATATAGTATGCTGTTTTCTGGTATTGACAAGGATGTATGTATATAACAAAGGATAACCGGAGAAAGGTTGTGGAAAGATGAACATTTCTCATTTCCAGAACTTACCAAATGGTGTTTTTATTTCGAGGAGATGAAAATTGTTGGGAATTAAGCTATAGCTTTATCTAGATTTTCTTGTTCATGATGATATGCATAATTCCCATCCTTGTAATAGTCTTCCTCTATCTCTAACAAGTGTCAAAACATATTATTTCTAGAAACTGTGACTGTTGCTATCAAACCAAAGCCACCTGCTAATCATATACAGGACAGTTTTGCGACGATGATGGAGAAGATCTAGTCAGTTTCAAGTGAATTCTGAAATCTCTATATTCTCTGTAAACTTTTCCAGGATTCTGATTTTTATCCTTTGTTTATGTAGAAATTTCAGCTTCCAGAATCAACCAGCTGGTGGAAGAGGAGACTGTTTTCACATTACATGACAAATTCAAGCTCCCTGGTGAGGCTTACTTTCACCATTCATTTTATAAAAGTAAACAGGAACATTATAAGTGGTCTTGTTGCTGATGTAGATATGCTATTGATGGCAATCTTCTCCTCAGAACGAAGACATGGGCAGCCATTATATTATGGTTCATCCTGGCACCTGTTGCCCATAGGTTGGGTATTGGACCTTTATATGTGAGTCTCCTCCATTTTGACAATAAAGTGCTCATGCTCTTTGGAATAAATTGGGCTCACGATTCCAAATTTTAGTTGATTATTGCTTTTAATTTTACGTAATAAAGATATTGAAATCGTAAAGTGTGTTTTGACCAAATGATGATGGCTAAATAATTAGAAATATTGGGAGATAGAAACCCTTGCTTCAAACATTTTAGCTGGACCTTTCTTGATGATGGCAAGCATGCCATAATGAATATTATAGAATGTCATATTTATAAATGGCTACATGGAGTTTTTCCTTATAAGTTAAATTTTATACTTAACAATATATTTTTAGGGTTAATATTCAAATATGGTCTACTTTTATCCATAAATACTTTATGGCCTGACATTCTAAAATAGTTAAATGTAGCCAACATTTGCTACGTTATTATAAATATAACTCTCAAATTCTATATTTTGGTCTTATTTGTAATAACATAGCAATTGTTGGACTATATTTGACTTTTAGAATGTCGCCATAAAGTACTCATAAGGGCTCATATTTAAATATTAATCCTATTTTGTTCTTAATGATTTAAGATTAGTGGTTTTCTATGGCCAAGCAGGTCTATCTTTTGTTAGGACATTGCTAATACCACTTGTGACAAGATTACGAGGCATCATTAACTCCAATTTTAACAATTGATTTGGTGTTTATTCTAGAAAGGCTTGAAATAATCTATTGTCTATAGGCAATACAACAAAAGACAAGATCTTGCCTTTTATAAATTGATTTAAATTTCTTAACCTCCTTGAGGATCTCAACATGTTTTACCATTATTACCAGATACTGGCAACGGCTTTGTTATCATATTCTACAATCTTGGGCATCGACAACCTGGTGATGTAAGGTGCGTGCCTGAGCAAGGGAATTTATTGAGTCGCAAAGCTATAATTCCTTTGATTCCCAATTGGTGGTGGCAGTATTCGTAATTCTTTGTAATCATAGAAATGTGATGCAAAATGTTTTGTAGGAGGTTGTACCTTTTAAGGGTAAAAATAATAAGGAAAATATTAGGTATTTTCCCAACATTAAGAGTTATCAAAACAATGTCCCAATGTTTAAAATGTGTCATTTGATACCTAACATTGCCCCAAACCCCATTTTCTGGTATTATAACATCTACGTGTCATGCTGGAGGCTAATGTAGGATTTGTCTACTTGCCACCTTGCTTAGAACAACATAATTTTATTGAAACCATTTTTTAGAAGTTCCACGTCAACAAAATGGACGACGCCATTCTGTTTCTTCAAGAATAAAACAGAATCCAATTCCCATATTCAAATCATCTCATCCCTTCTCAACCTGGACACTACCCTGTTACAGATCATTCCTGATGCTACTGCTTAATTTATTTCATTATTAATTGATTAAGTTATTTAGGGTTTGAATAAAAGGATGGACTGGGCTTTGTTTCTGGAGCCCTTGTTCATTTTGTTATTTAAGTACTTGAGTTTGAGTCATTTAGTGGATGGGAAAAATTATTTTAGTTGAGAAGGGATGAGCATGATTTGGGGAAGAAATTGTGGCTTGCCCCAATTTTTCTTGAAGAAACAGAATGATGTTCACATTTTCTTGAGGTGGAATCTTTAACTTTTCCGTGGGTTGCGAATAAAACAATGTCGTTTTAGGTGAGGTGGCGAATGGATAAATCCACATCAGCCTTCAGTTTGACTTGTAGATTTTCTGGTACCAAAACTGGGGTTTGGGGCATTTTCGTGACAATGTTAAAACATTAGGTACCAAAATGCACTTGTGCCTTTTAAATGTTGGGACATGTTTGATACCCTTAATCTTGAGACAATTTTGATATTCCCAAGTAATAACTTCTGGTGGTTTGAATTATTATTGATGCGATAATTCCAGGCTCTTTAATTTCACATGTGAAAAAGTCATATCTGAAAAATGGAATTCACTTCATATGTCCATATCTTTTCCTCCCTTATCATAAGACATCTCTTGAATGGAAATTGGTTTAAGTAGTGAAATGGTCACGGGCTTATTGGAAATTGATGGTTCTTTTACTGCTTCTGCTTCATTAACCTTGCTGCTGCTTTTAAGCAGTGCATATTCTATATTCAATGAAGATTTCAGAGAACTTCCTGGAACTCTCAAGCGGATCGCCTCGACAGGGACATTCGTCTTGGGCAGTTTTGACTTTTGAGGAGCACAAGTCCGATTTTATCAGTCTCACTTCACTCACACATGTTTGTGGATTTGGTGTAAGTTGAAGATATGCCGTGGCTTGTTGATGTTATGATAATTATATTACATAAATTGTAGGTTGTATGATACTGCATTTTCCATATGCAGGAGGCTGATGGATATTTCATTACAATGGCTTCTCTGTTTTAAGTACGATATAATCAGTCTGGATGATATCCGACTTGATGTTCTCTTTCGAACTTACACCCTTGTGTTGTTATGCTGTTATGTCTAAATTATGTGCATTCAACTATTTCATGTAAGTATGACTTCTCGAACTATTTTTTTGGAGTTTATACTTGTGCTAGATGAAATGAACCTTGTGTCGCTGAGATCTGTGTGATATTAGTATATAGTCCATTTATTTACTGGCTACTCTAGAACAATTTATTGGAAGTTCAAATGTATTCTTACTGTTATTATAAATACGAATACAGTAAAATATTTTAAGATACTACTCGATAAAATAATATACTTTCTAAATTGATAATTGGGCTAATTCAAAAATCATTAGTTTTAAAAGATAATAAAATACTCCGTCTTACCCAAGACGAATCATTTCTTTTCGGTATGGTTATTTAAGATAAGAGTATAAAGTGATTAAAGTAATAAAAATAAGGTAGGTTTATAATTTTGAAGAGATAATTATTTCATAAAAATAAATATGTCATTCTTGGGTGTAAACAAAAGAAAAATAGTCATCTTGGATGAGATGGATGGATTAATATATCTTATGGAGAACGTTTTATAAATATGTAGGTTTTAGGTTCAATCACTACTGCTCTCCACTTTTCAGTACAACTGGAAAATGTAGCATAGACCATATGGTATAGAATCATTAAATTACTTTCAGAAAGTGTCGAACCTATCTAACTCTGCATTCTAATGAAGAAGGACGATTGTATTCTGCATCCACTGGTAACTGTCTTCATTGCGGTCTGCCCCATATATAAGATGGCAATAAAAGTTCCATAAGTCCCCACATAAAATCAAACAAAATTATAATATCAATAATAAAGACTGAAACACACAACAAAACCAAAGCAGAATCAACGAACTCTACAATATGAAAAACCAGATTCATCAAAGTAAATAAGGATTAGTCTATACTATTTTTAATCTATTTAAAAGATGTTTAGTTTGGTGGATGAGATAGATAAAATTGATAGATATAATTATTTAATCTTATGTTTAAATTAATTGATTGTGATATAAGATAAATTGAAAGATTATAATAAATATATATACCGAACCCTTGTAGTATAGCAAAAATATAAAAGTTGAGGCAAAATGAACAAAAAAGGATTTTGATGAAGGTATTTTTGGAATTTTGCATTGTGAAGTAAATGAAGATTAAATAATTAACCTAAATTTGGGTGATAAACCATCATCCAAATGGATGATTGAAGGACGAGTCGAGTTATCTATCACTCGTTCAAACCAAATATATAATAAAGTACAAATCAAAATCTCGTTAAATTAATCCTCAAAAGTAGATACCTCTTAGAGGATGTTTCCTATGTATGACAGCTAGATAGATAGTATATAAAATTACATGCTAATCCACCATATATTTTGATGGATTTAACAATTTGTGAGCTTCTTTTATCAGATTATCCTTCAATAATTCAATTATACATGTTGTTGGTCGAATCTATCACTAAAGTAAACTCTATATATCCTAAGTTGGATATATATCCTACATTTGATCAAGAAAAGTAGGATTGTGCACGGTCGGTTTTGTTTAAAATCGAATCGAGATTGCATCGATTAATTAAATTATATTGAAAATTTGGATTGAATCGAACCGATCTTGTGCATTCGATGAATCGAAACCAACCGAAACTCATGTAGACTAAATCATCTACCGAAATATATATAGTATTTATCATTACTTATTTCGATCGGTTCTAACCAGCGAAACCCACTTTGTCCAAACCGATCGATCGAAACATATTTTAGTTCTTGATTTTAACCAAACCGAAATGGAATCCTACTCTAAATTGATGAAATCGATCAAAATCCATTGATTTTCAATTTTTCAGTTTCGGTTCGACTATGCACATCCTAAAGTAACCATTTGATATAGTTAGATAATTTTATTGAACTCTTATCCATTAAAATAAACAAGACCTTTGCTGAAGACCTCAACGGTCGATGTTTTCTAAATTAGTAAGGTTTTTTTATATATTACCAAATCTGTGGTAAATTTGTATAATTTGGTGCTGTTTTGCGTGAGTCTGCGTGGGATATTATATCTTCTCGATGAATTAGAACGAGTAATCTGGTTTTCATTTCATCAGAAGCTTGGCTACTGCTTTTTTTTAACACAATATTATGCATAAACTCCATTGACCCCTGCCACAGCCACTACGAGACTTATTTCTGAGATCCCAGCCTATCAAATTGCACTTAGCCTCGCAAATTCTGCAATCTGGAGAAATTTTTAAAGGCAACTTTCGATTTATACTGGAAGTTCATGACCTGGTATCAAATTGTGAGAACTGTTGACAAAATAAATAAATAAAAGAATTGAATGGTTATTTTTTCATGGGCATTCTTAGCTGCTAGTTGTGATATGCTAAATTTACGTTTTATTTAATAACCTGCAACCATATGACATATAAACTACGTCTGAAAATTCATGGAATAGCATCACAGTTACCTTCGATTCATATCGAGTAAACCTATGTTATATGTAATACTCTACGAACCTGTATAGGCATTTGTGGAATTCATCATATACCTGGCGTCATAATTACACATTTCACCAATAGAAGAGCTATAAATAAGAAATTTTTAAAAAGAAAAGATTGAACGATATCAAATTCTTTGAAAGTTTGAAACATTGACAGACCGGTATGAAAGTTTGCTGCTTGAAATTGGCGCCCATTTGTGGGAATTTCTTCATTCTTAGAATGACTTCGGAATCCAACACCATGAAGAAAAAAGGCCTAAACCCTCCTCCTACCACAACCTGTTTCCGGCGGAGCCATCCTTAAATTCTCTTCCGTCTTCGAAGGCCGAGTTTTCCCGGTTGATCGCTGTCGTTTCCATCGCTGCCGCGGTGGCGGTAGCCTGCAATTTCATTACCGCATCTCTTAATAAGCGCCCTAAACCCTTCTGCGATACAACTGATGACCCCGATGATTATTTCTCTGGTAACAATTCCATTTATTCAGTATTATATACATATTTTAGTGTATGTTAGGTCTACGACGTCCGATTGTTTCTACGATGTTCATTTTATGGTTATATAGTTCATTATGTTTAGTAAGCTTTCCTTCCTTGATACAATCTCGATCCTGGTATTTGCAGGCTCTGTATAATTCAAATCTCGTTATAAATGATTCTGAATGTGAACTGAACTGGTAAAATGAAATGAATTTTTGAAAGTAGTGCTGATCATATTGTAAGCTTTTCTCTAATTTTAAACAGAAATGCCAAGTTCGGCCCTTTTGTACAATTAAATTGACATATGTGTTGTTCAACTAAAGGATATATATTAGAGATAGCAATTTTTCACACAGAAGTTCGTAGGTTAAGTGGACAGTGTTAGTAACCTTTGAAACTAAATTTAAATTTAATATCAATTGTTAGTAAATTCGAAAGTGCAATTTAGGAGATGCCATATAACATATTGAAGCTCAAACTGCCAGTCAACGTTACCGTGTTATGGATGTTGTTTTGATTGGTTTCTTGTATTTTATTATCCCCAAAATAAAAGGTGAAAACTTGTCCTGTAATTTAGCCGATAAAATAATGCACTAAATATAAGGTTCTCCTACGATAAGCAAGAAGAAAAGTAAGGATAAGAAATTCTTAGTAATTATGAGGATTCTCCAACTATACAGAGAACTCCAAATATAATGTAGGGATGTACAAACTATTTGAAAATAATGAAAATACTCGAGTTACAAATATGGCGACGGTATACTTGTGTATTCTTTTGAAGAGGTCTAGAGATTCATGATCAAGCTAGGATCTATAAGCTGACCTTTGTAGGATTCAGAGAAGTCTAATAGCTGTTCATCCTTTATAGCACATTAGCCTATTCAGTGCATGAAATTCGCAAATGGCTTTGAAAGCCAAGAAAATCGGTTTTGCTGTTAAACATATTTAGAACCTTTCATCACCACGTAAGATTTGGCAAATGTCCTTTTGAAGCTCCTGGTTCTAGACAATTAGTATGCTTTGCCTGTTAGCCAAGGGCCGTATTTCCATAATGTTTTTGTGTCCTGCTCATCTTAGTTGTTGCTGTTACTTCAGACTACTGCAAACCATGTCCTGCAAATGGAGTATGTTATGATGGCAAGTTGACTTGTGATTATGGCTTTAGAAAGCAAGGAAATCTGTGTGTTGAAGATGGGGATATTAATAAGAAGCTAAAAACTTGTACGTAATAGTCCTTTTCTTTTTCTGTTTAGATCACCTTTAGGCTGTAGGGCAATGTCTTTTGAGCTAGTACAATCTAACACTGGTTAGAACTGATGGTATTGCAGTCACAATGGGTAGAAGATCGTGTATGTGGAGCTTATGCTCAACTTTTGTGCAGTGGAACTGGAAAATGTTGGGTTTGTGACACTTGACTCTCTCACACTCTATCAACTGATTATCCCTTCCAAGGAAAACATATTCATGCTATTTGCAATTTCATACTACTATTCTAATTCTTCTCTCTTAGATTGCGGTGGATGAGCTGTTGGATGACTTGGAAAGTACAGAATGAGTGATAATCATAAATTGGATAAGGCCATATACATGCCTACAAAACAAAAAGCTATGGAGACCATACGTAGTGCTCTGGAGACAAGAAGAGACAATCAAGGGTACACTATTTTCGAATATCTCATTGGTTTCATAAGTAATTTATCTTCCTCAGCCTTCTAGTTTGATTTTCTGATGTGCTGCTTTAAGTGTTGAAGAACTCAAGTGCCCAGAGTTGCTCGTTGACAATTATAAACCACTCGGTTGTGTTGTGCGCCAGTGGATTATCAAGCATGCGTTACTTTTAGTCCCGGCTTGTGCATTGGTATTTCCTATGCATCTATAAAAATTCAGAAATAACTGTGTTAAAGCTTGTTGACTATGTTTCAGTTTACAGATTGTTGGATGCATACTGATTGCTTGTAGGGCATATCAGAGACATCTCTTGTCTGTTAGAGCCGAGCAACTTTACCATGAGGTATTATAATGTTATGATTGATTCCATTCCTCATATAACTACTTTTTCATTTCTGTAGTTATCTTTTATTAACTTAATGATTAAGTTATTTAAGGTTAGAATAAAGAGATGAACCGTCGTTTGTTTCGAGAGTCCTCGTTCCTTCTTATTTAAGTAGTAGAGGTGAGTCATGTAGGTTCATCAGAAAAGTTATTTTAGTTGAATCGGCCGATAATCTGCTTGGGCAGGAACTGATCGATGCTTGGCACTTGAGGCAGGTCATCCTGAAAGTTGCCATTTTTTCCTGATTTTAATTTTGTTCGTTCCAATATAGTTGTTGGACTGAATTCTCTTCCATATCAAAACACCATTCATGCTATCAATTGGTAGTTTGGTTTGAATTCTCTTTCATCGAAATACCGTTCTCTATATCGATTGGTCTGACCTGCCGATAGAAAGGAGAATGGAGAGGCGACAAAGAAGGTGTTGGCTTAATTTCCACAAAACCTGATTGAAGCCCTTTGACACCTATTCATCTGTAAATAATTCTCGATGTGAAAACACAGAGCCAGGGCCTATCGGCAAAATTTAATCGCATAGAGGTTGCTAAATCAATTGCCGCTAGGAAGGACTGCTTCCTCATGACTACATCAGCAAAACAACTTCTCTTGTTCCTGCTAGCCAGATAGTGCCAAACTAGCCACCACGACGACTTGACCTATCTCCCTGGCACTGCTGCTGGTTTCTCTAGTCGATGCAGAGCTGGTTCCTTCTGATGCAGTAGCTCCTACTCCTTTAGTCGCCTGCGATTGCTCCTCTCCTACAATACCTCCTCTCCTCCAAGGCCCATGCTCCTTCAAGGGTTAATGTTAATTTGCCCATCCATCTATTGTAAAGATGCTCATGGATCCTCCAGAGCCAGATGTTGGTTACCTATTATGAATCTCCGTGGCCAGTTTTGTCTCTATCATTTTATGCGTCTGTCCTTGTTCTCATCTTTGCTGGTACTGGAATGGAGGTGCAACATTGTGTCTGCTTGAAGTCAAGACTTTGGACATCTTGTAAAGTCAAGATGCGGCTGATTTGGGACACCTTCTCGGCGAGCTCCAAAACAGCGAAGGAATTTTACAGATGGATTCCATTCCCAAAATCTCTACTTATTTTATTTCTGTAATCTGTACTTATCTTTTATTTCCTTATTGATTAAGTTATTTAGGGTTAGAATAAAGGGGTGGACTGGCTTTTGTTTTCTGGAGTCTAGTTCTGGAGTCTAGTTCCTTTGCTATTTAAGTTGTGGAGTTGAGTCATTTAGGATCATCGAAAAGTTATTTTAGTTGAGTCTCCAAATTTTATGTTTAGGCAGTTCTTGATTGGTACTTGGCACTTATTATGCCAGTTGGGCAATACTTACAGGTTGCTTCCACAAGGTGTTTGTTATGGTTTTGGTGGACATGCTTTGGTTTGGAAATTGTAGTGAATAAGTTTTGATGACATTGGTTTCAGAAGTCTGTTGGTGTTGAATGACTGGCGCTAGATTGCCAAAGAGAACAAAGAGAAATAAAATAATGCATATTGGTTCCCTTGATTGAGAAGATAATGTACATTTTATCAGAACTATCAGTGTAGAAATGCAAAGATTTATTGTATATAAATGAAGGAGCACAAAAGGATTGGAGTTATTTTAATGTGTTTTCTGTGGATAAACGAATGATATCATATTTCCTATGAATTTGGCAAGATGTGAATGTGATTATTGTATTGGCTGAAGCTGAGTTCCTATTTTCTTTATTGTTCTTGCTGTGTGAGTTAAACTCTCTGATCCTCTCTGGCTGTTTTATTTTAACATGATCAAGGATGTACTATTAATCGACCTGGTTACTATTTTAGGTTTGTGATATACTTGAGGAAAAACCATTAGTCTCCAAGAATGGTAGTGGTGAAGGTGAACCCTGGGTGGTCGCATCCTCTTTGAGAGACCATCTTCTCTTGCCCAAGGAGAGAAAGGAGCCGTTCCTATGGAGAAAGGTATTAATTATCTTAAAGCAACTTTCAAGCACCACATGTTTGTTCTTGTTAGGCAATGGGTTTCAAGTAATATTTGCAATATTTGAATTATACAACTTAGTTTACCATAGTTAAATTATCTTATCAAAACAATTTCTCCTTTTAATTTATATCCAAGCATGCATTTGCTCAGAACTGTATCAGACTAAGGCCTTATTTACTTTAGTGTGTAGCAATGGAATAGGATGGATTTACAAAATCATCCAACCCAGTGTTTACTTTTATAGATATAAATGGAGAATAGCCTAAGGCCGATTAGTTTGATTTGGTGATTCAGTGGAGCATACCTCTCCTAAAGAGGTGGGATATGATTTAACCATCACTTACCTCTTTAATGCGTCAAATTAAGCACAGGATGTATTAATTGATTACTGCTTCCAACCTTATATCCATCAAACCATAATTATCCATCAAGTTATAAATGCTCAAAGTAAAGAAGCCCTAAAAGTATGTCTGACATTCTAACTAAAAGCATTCTCAGTCATATAGTGCAAACTTTTGTTGTTGTCATGCCATACTCTGTGGGTAATATTTGAAGTCTTTGTTAAATTATACTCAGAAATTAATTATTACCTTCAGAAGTGCAGAACTGCAGATGAAGTGCAATGCCTTTAACTGCAAACAATTGTATCGAAATTTCTCTTCATCCTTGGCACAGTTTTATTCTATCTTGTTCCTACATTTTGAGATAGGAGAATTGTATGTATAGGAAAAATTGAATTCTTGGAAAACTTGGAAAACCCAATCATCTAAAGACGAGAACACGAATTGTTTTGTTTTTCGATTGAAAGTTATTTCACTATTTTTTTGAAAATATTTATATCATAGTAATAATAACCCATTAGGATTTTGGGTAGGACATATCAAAGTGAGTTGGATACTTTTGTTAGTTCTAAAATCAATGATTCTATACCATTTGAGTTTCTTGTTTAGAAAATAATTTTTAAATATATATATATATATGTTATCTAAATATATATATATATAACTTTCGCTGCATTATTTATCAATTTATAAGAAGCAGTTCCATGTAAGGTGGCTATGCTAACCATTTTATTTCAGTTATGGTGAGCAATTGGTTTATTAGGTTGGGTTTGGCTGAATTTTCTTCCAAACCGAAGAATTGAATGACGGGACCGAACAAATAGAAATATTTCAGTTTGGTTTGTTTGGTTTCAAAGCATATATTTGCACTTCTTCTTCACTTTTATTCTGCAATTTTGATCCTGTTTCAGAATTAGAAAAAGATCAAAAGAAGCAATCAGTGGATGGATCAGTCAGCAGAGTATCATTTACCTCTAAAGGAAACAATTATTTACTCTTGAAGAGCATAAGAAAAAGGTTTAATGAGATGATTTTAGTACCAAAACAACTTTAGCTAATACAACACCAATAATTCTATAGCGCACAACTTTTTACTTTGAAACAATTTCAACAGTCATCTTAGAACACTTCAAAATCCATTTCTCTCTAGCAACTCCTTCCCTGTAACACATTTTCTCCCGAACCTCAACATTTTGTACTATATAAATTAGTCTTGATTCCTAGAAACTCCATAAATCACAAAACCTCAATATCGATGACGTATCTAAGCCTTAGATAGTATGTTGTACTCAATCTCATCTATTTATTTCATAGATCCTATGGTGGAGATATTTTAGATTTTTAAGTTTTTTATTGATTTCTCTGAGGGTAGAATTATAATTTGATTTGTTATGTGATTACGGAAAAAACATGCATGTTGTTGAACAGATTTGCATACGTTGACTACAAACATGTTGTAATTGAACACAAATATGCATAAAGTATGCTATAAGCGTGCACCTAGGTGCCCAGATCTCCCAGACCCATTGGCCAACATGTTGGTTTTGTTTTGTTATATGCATGATTGTTTTAACAATGTGCATGACTTTGTTTTGTCATATGCATGTTTTGTTTCATGGCACTTTGGCGCATGCATGTGGAAGTGACACCCGCGCATGCGTGTGGTTTATGTTATTTTACTTACATGACTCTATTATTTTATATGCATGCTTTTGTTTTGTTGTGGCGCCCGCCTGTGGACATCCGCCTCAGATGCCCCTACGCTGTGGGCACCAAGCGTGCATTGGGTGTCCTTCCCATTTACCTCCGCATTTTTAAAAAAAAAATGAAAAATGAGTTGTCACATGTCAAATTCTGTACGTCCACATGTTCAAAATTTGTGGTCCAAATTGAATACTACATACTACCTAAGAACATAGTTACTGCGGAGTGACGGCAAAGCTGAGGAGTGAAGAGCTGATGGATGGGAAGGCTGACAGAATTATTGAGAGGCAGAGGAGCGATTTTGAGGGTGAAATTTTTCACATTCATGGCTATTCATACAAAGGATTTGAGGCAAGTTGGTGACATGGGTCTAGGGGCAGAGGGAGGAGAAGTAAAGAGGAACAGTCATCCAGAGTAAGGTTTAAGTATCGTTTTAAGCACTAGACGTTTTCCAATCACCTCACGAGGCGTTAGCCTTAAGGTGTCCGTGCATAAAACCGAGGCGTAAATCGTAAAATATATAAAATTTATAACTAATATAATAAAAATATAGAAAAACATAAAAGTATATTAAAACACAAAATAAAAACATAAGTTCATGATTAAGTAAGTCTACAAAATTTAAAATTCAAATCATAATCGAACTTTTAGTACTAATAGATAATTACAAATATAAAACTACAAGAAAGCAAATACAAATTACAATTATAACAAAACAAATAAAAATATTACAATAACAAAACCAACAATAATGGATACCAGACAACTACTGCTCATGGACTACCGGCACTGGACTGCTGCATGGGTGGCGAGGGGGAGAATGAGCGTGAGAGAATGTGCATGAGGAATAGATCCAGAATATTTGGATATGGAGAGTATGGCTTTGTTTATAATGCATTTCACCTTAATGATTGTTTCAATTCTATCTTCTGATGTTTATCCTTTTTGCTGAGTCACATGATCCATTAGTTCTGTGTACACAAAGGCACATGGAATTTTTCTTTGTTAACATTGACATATTATTTTATTTCTCTGTGATTTTCTGTTCTTCTGTAGGTCGAGGAGTTGGTTCAAGAAGATTCTCGTGTAGATCAGTACCGAAGTTATTAAAGGGTGAATCTAAGGTTGTATGGGAGTGGCAAGGTATGAATGGCATTTTGATTGCGCATAGAACTATTACTCTAGTATGATTTGAGAAAGGTTGCATCGGTCTCTATTATCAATGCATCTGAAGATTTATGCATTCGTAAGAGTATCGTCACAGAATATATTATCCATGACCAAAGAAAACTTTAATTATATGTTAGCGCTATCAAATTAGTTGCTTGTATGTTATGATCTTAAGCAGTAGTGGATAAATCCAGAATCAGATTATAAAGCACAAGCAGTTCATGCATTAAATTGGATGTTTCACATATTTCTTATCCACCCATGGCCTATTTAGGATGTAGAACTTCATATGTGCATGGTTGGATTAGGGTTTGAGTAGATGTAATGTTGGATTAGGTTGGATTAAGGAAAACAAGCGCTCTGCCACCTGATTGAGCTTTACCCTATTTATGCCTATGTATTTCTAGAGATAATTAACATTTATAGATATGTGTACATAACAACTTACATATGTTGGTCAAAGATCAGGTATTAAATAAAGGAAATAATGATTTCTATTGTTTACTACTTTCATAAGTATTGGCTATTCTGTACTACTTTCCTAAGAAAGGCATCTGAGAACCTCTCATAGAAAGACATGTCTGGTGGTGCTCTATTCTTTTCTGTTTTTGTGTTTCACTTGGTTTGCTTCAAGTAATGACAGCTAAGTCTAACAAGGTCAAAGAGCGGTGCGATATATTTGCAAGCTTTCAGATTTATAGATCTGAATATTTCTTAGGATTTTAATAGTTACCATTACTATTTCGAATTACATAAAGTTCAATATATCTTAGGGTGTATTTTAAAATAATTGACAATGGATACTCATCATTTCGCTATCAGATAATCAGTTGTGCAGTTTTTGTCACAAGTTTGTTGATTTATATTGAGCACTCCAAGCTGTAAATGATTCTTTATTTTGCATCTAGCATGGTTATTTGAATGTAAGTACAACATGAAGGTTAAAAATCTTTGCAATTTTTTACTCTTGCAATTTTGCGTCCATTTTTATCTGACTCTGGAGAGTCTCTCTCTCTCTCTCTAGTTGAAGGCTCTGTATGCTCTTGGAAAGAGAAAAAGAATGGTGGAAGTGCCAAGGAATCCATTAATTCATCTGCTAATGTTCTTCGTAGGATGCATGGTGAGCCTTTGTATTCTTCTTGGTTTGAGTGCTTGTATTTAACATTGGAAGACTTTTATTGTCTTATAATTTCAAAACTTTCGCTTTTGTTATCAACCTTGATGATTGGAGAAGTTCCACCGACATGTCTCTACAGGCAACTTCTCATCATATGTGTGTATTCTGTTGATATCTGTGGCTCTGTGCCTTAGAGCTTGGAATATTTTGTCCAGAATATTACTTTTCTCATGTGAAATTAAGATCTCTAGATCAATGCTAACACTTGGTGAACTCTGGACGTTAGAGGACTCGAATTGCGCTTAGATGGCTCCCACTTAGAAAGGAAACTTTGTATAAGTGGGAGAAGCAAAGTTTGGTTTTGTTTGTAATAGCTAGTAGAGACACATTGTATACTAAAAGTTTGCTTTAGTATAAGTGGAGATTGTTGATTTGTATACCGAAAGCGCTTTGGTTGAGCTTGTATACAATGTTTCCTCATTACCACTATTACAATCTCCTATCTCGAATGAATACTTGATTGCATATATTTATGTCCCCTTATCTCATATATGTTAGATCATACGGTGTAGAAGATCACGAAGTCTCGTATGATTGGTCAAGCTTAATGAGATATAAAAGTTTCACAAACCGAGACAACTTGAGGACGAGTTGTCGGTAGAGGTCATGTATAGATAAGTGACTTGACTTGGTTGTTTGTCTATGCCGCACGCTCCGACGTATCAAGGATCATAGTGAGATGAGTTCTTCTATCCGACCGTCGTGAAGAACCAAGATCTCGGTGACTTACGATGATCTAAACCCCGATAAGGTACTAGATGAGTATGAGTTCTCGACCATCACTTTGACTTGTTATGGGTGAGGGTTATATGTTCTAACCCAATATTCTCCGCATCTTGGGTGGTGGCGGTGCTTGTATGTATGCTAGTTATCCAGATCGAAAACCGTATCCGTTAAGGTTGATGACGCCCTTAAGGAGCTCAAAGGTTTATTGTACTAAACCCCGCAGTCGAGTTAGCTCAAGTACAATAATAAGGTTGATTGGTACTACTTAAGGAATTAAAGATATTAATTATTTTGCGAATGTAATGCTATTAATAATTAATGGACGCTCGATATCATAAATATGGGGATCAGAAACGTCTAAGTGCAAGCCCGACTCAACTTCGATAATAAAGGGTAAGTCAAGATTTATTCTCTAGTGGCATGAATAAATGTTTATAAATTAATTTATGTTCGGGTCGAACATAAGATAATTAATTTATTTGATGCCCATCTTTATTCCTCGTGATTTGATCCTCGGCCGGCCCATCCGCACTGTAGCTTGGAAGGAAAATCGTCCACTATTGCTCTCTATGGAAAGATTTGATTCTCTTTATCCTATAAGGATATTATTATATTTACGGGATATGCATAGATCCTTTCCATATAGATTGTGGTAATAATCCTTTCCATATAGGATTATGGTAATTTATATGGGATTATGGTAATTTCCATAAAGGATTATGGTACTTTCCATATGGGATTATGGTAATTTTCATATGGGATTATGGTAATTTCCTTATGGGATTATGGTAATGCATTATAAATACGAGGTAAGAGATTAAATCTAGTGAATGATCATAATTAATCAACATCATATTTTCGAGAATCTCATTGTGAGAGAGAGAGAATTCTCAAAAATACATAGAGAGTTTGAGGGTGATTTTCCAAGCATTCTCCATAGATCGCCCTCACCGACGCTGGAGATCGGGCAACCGGATACAATCCAAAAGGTCAAAGCACGAGTCTCGATCCATTCCGCCGACAGATTCAAAGGTAAACACGAGAAAACCCCAACGTGTTGCAATTAATTATATAGGTGCATGCTATGTATATAATCAATGTATGGTGAATTAAACATCCAAGATAGATCATCGGGAGTAGGGCTAAACCTAGTTTTTCCTTACACTGGTATCGAGCCCGTGATCGTGATTCGCTCGCTGATTAATTCACGCTTGATTATTACGCGCACAATATATTAATTGTCGAATCCGCTCGCTCATCGTGGCTCGTTTTATTTTGTCGGATTTTGATTTTCACCACAAGAAAATCCGTGGTTAGATTAGATTTATTTTTCTCATAAATCTTATCTATAAAATTAAAACGAAGACGAAAGCAACGAGATCGAGACGACGGAAAACGGGTCGCGACGGCGCGCGGGCGACGGCACGCAAGGCGCAGCACGGCGCCGCGACGCGCCGCGATTCGGGCCGAGCCTGCATCCGCTTTTTCCAGCCCGAACTCGCTTTTGACGAGTCCGTCCATGCCCGCACACGAGGCCCGCTTTTGAACCGGGTCCGCGCTGCGTGCACGTGCACGCGAGGCCCGTGCTGAAGATTATAAAGATCTGACTTTGCAATTCTATGTAATAGATTAGGCGTGAAAGTGCGATTCCACGAGTGGGCCACGGCGAACGTTTTTATTTTATTTTTATCGCTCATCGCATGTCGTGGATGTTTAAATAATGCAAGAGTATGCTATGTATGTTTAAATTACGCTGACAAACCTTTACGTGTTTTCAGAATTGATGCGCATAGTAAGCATGCTAGGTTTATCGCTTTCAAGCATTTTTAGAATTCTCGAGCATGTTTTACATGTCGAGTTCTATAGAAAAGCATGCTAGATTACGTGATCCGCATGGACAAACCTTTTGAACAAAAAGACTAAGCAAGCAACCCGACAAATTAATTTTAAAATTAAAATGTCAAGACCTCCACTTTTTGATCTCTAAACAAAGTGAGACGACCGTGAGTAAACGCCCACACGCGCGGCTTGCTTGCATTGTTTATCATAAGTTTGTTAGGTGATATTTCAAAATAAAACATTTTAAATCTATTGAGAAGTGGGAGTTTCATGTAAACGCCCACACGCTGCGGGTTTGCATGTGCGATTTTCATAAGTTCTCTAGAGATAGATATAAATGAGATAACAAAAGAATTTGAATTGGAAGCGGTATGGTCCGAGTGAGTATGCCAATTCTAAGAATTCATTTTCTCATTAAAATTGTGGTCATTGCTAGACATCACCTCAAGTACAACTTCCCGCCAAGTCCCTTCTCGCTATAGTGATGTGGTCTAGAAAGGTCCAATCGTTAATTTCATTTGTCATAAGGCTAAGTTGACATGGATTGAAATTAAACGACTAAAAGGTATATTTTAGTCCGGTCGAGGGTTCATGTAAACGCCCACACGCCGCGGGCTCGTATGTGGGATTCCTCATGCGATTGGAGGTTTCAATTAATATTGTTTTATCAAAAGGTTACAATATTATTGTTACGAATTATGTGCGATCGTATGCTTATGTGTTTACTTTATCGATTTCGATATGTCTCTTACACCGATTATCAATATGCTCGCACAAAATCCCTTATCCGTCCAAATTTTATCGAGTGGAAACGAAACATTGAGAATATTCTTATCATGGAAGAAAATCTATTTGTACTCACTACACCCCGTCCCAAGCCTCTAGACACCATCTATCGATGAGGAGCGCAAGAGCACGAGAAATGGGACAAATCAAATAGAATGGCAAAGAGCCTTCTTTTGGTCACCATGTGTAGTCCTCGCAACTCCAAAGATCAAGAGATGGAAGATGCAACCACGATATGGCTAAGTCTTATGAAATTGTATGAGGAGTCGGATGTAATCGCTCATCACACTTTGACAAAATCAATAATGTCAAGTTCAATGAAGGAAAGCGATTTGGTGCATAACCATGTAGAGCAAATGATTAATCTCTTCTGAGAGCTCAAATTGGTTGGAGGATATATTGATGACGTAGTCGAATCGATATGATCCTCAACACTTTGCCCAAGTCTTTGATGACATCCGTTATAAAGCGCCCTTTATGATAAGAGTTATACTCTAGATTCATTGCAAGAGGATCTAGTAACGAAGAACACAAAATGGGCAAAGTGCACAGTTTTAGTACGCACCTCAAAGAAAACCACTGCTTTATCGAAAGATGAAAAGGAAAAGTGGAATTCAAGAGATGCTAAGGCTAAAGAAAAGAGTGGGAGTAATACAAATGGCTCTACCAGCGGTTTGAAAAAGACAAAGGAGAAGGGCAAATGCTTCAAGTACGGTGAGACTGGCATCGAAGGCTAAGTGACCCAAGCTCAAGGCTCTAGGTACGCCATTCGCTTTAGTAACGGAAACATGTTTAGCGACTTGTTCTACCCATTCTCGGGTAGTAGACACGGGTGCGATCGATCATGTTTGTTACACCTGCGTGGGTTCCCGCGACAAGGAACCGAATGATGGCGAGATAACGATTTCCATGGGCAACGCGCGAAAGTCGAGGCCGCTATAATGGAGATGTTACTTTATGTTTTGAGAAAATGCTTTAGTTTTAAAAGACGCTTTATATGTGCCGGATTTTCATGGAACCTTGTTTCTATTTCAAATTGTTTATTCATGGATATTCATTGTTTTTGATAGTGGTGTTTCTATCATAAGAAATGACGGTTATCTGTAGTAGCACATTATATAAATCGCTTTATACTATTTCGCAATACATAATACCTATAACTATGTCAGATCTACATCAAACCATAAAAGAGAAAGTTTTCTTCTGAAGATGACACCTCTTTCTCTCGGCATCTTAGATTAGGTCACATCAATCTAAATAGGATCTAAAGACCGCTAAGAATGGAGCGTTGGGTAATCTCACGCCATCTGCTCCCAAATCATGCGAATCCTATATGAAGGTAAGATGTTGACTGCATCCTTCAAAGCGAAGGGTCATAGAGCCAAAGAAATGTTAGAGCTAGTCCATTCGACCGTGGGACCGATGTCCACACAAGCTCGTGGAGGGTACGAGTATTTTGTCACTTTCATCGACGATTACTCATGGTACGGATACGTATACCGCTTCACCGCAAGTCCGAATGCTTTGAGAAATTCAAAGAATTTAAGGCGGAAGTGGAGACGGCTAGGTAAAGTATCAAGTCATTCGCTCTAATCGCGGTGGCGAATACCTCAACAACGAAGTTCATGGACTATCTAGTGAAGTGTGGGATTACCTCCCAAAGATTTCACCGGGCACACCACAACAAAAATGGTGTGTCGAGCCAAGAAATAGGACTCTTTGGAAATGGTTAGATCAATGATGAGTTATGCAACTTTGCCTATTTTGTTCGGGGTATGCCTTAGAAACGCGGCATACTTGCTAAATCTAGTACCATCCAAGTCAGTCCAAGAGACCCTTCGAGTTGTGGTTTGGGCGCAGTTTAGTTTAAGCCACATAAGGATATGGGGCCCAAAGATATGTGCCGAACAAGAAGGTCGACAAGTTGGAGGCTAGATCCGACGCAAGGCTTTTTATCGCTATCCTAGATGAACGAAAGATGGTTTATTCTATAGTCCCAAGGATCGTAGGTCATTTGTAGCACTAATGCCCGATTCTTAGAAGAGGACTACATGAAAATCATAAATCAAAGTTGAAATCATTCTTCAAGAATTAGAAGATGATCTTATTCCACCACCGATTAGACCAAAGGTAAGAGATGTCGAGTCTAGTGGGAGGGATCGACACCAGATACTTTAAGAAATTGAAGTGGGTCGAGTTGCACTGGAGATACCGACCGTACAAGTGGTACCTACCAAGCAAGTTGTGCAAGATAGAGAACCACAAGTTACTGCACCCACCGTTGCCATTGTGCCTGTAGTGCCTCGTCATAGTGGGAGGGTTGTTCGTCAACCCGAGCGATATATGTTCGTGGGTGAATCTTCGGATTTAGTCCCAGAAAACGAACAGGCAATAATCGACCCATGGACGTACAACGAGGCGATACAAGACAATGATGCAAGATCATGGAACTTACGTTTGGACGAGGTGGTAAAGTCCATGGATTTACCCAATGCCATTAGCGAGAGTTGTGTGTATCGCTTAGATGTCAACGCATAGGAAAACGAATGTTAACCTCGCCCGAGGATCCATCTGGGTGTTTAATTCACCATACATTGATTATAAACCCAGTATGCGCTATATAATTAAATCGCAACACGTAGGGGTTTACACGTGTTTACCTTCGATCCAAGAGGTCGATGGAACGAGATGAACGGATCGAACGGATCGGACTCGTGCTTTGACCTTTCGACTGTATCCCGCTGCCCAATCTCCAACGCCGAGTGAGGACGATCTATGGAGAATGCTTCGAAAATCACCCAATGCTCTCACAACCAAACTCTCGAAAATTCTCTCACAATAATGAGATGGCCGAAAATTCTCTCTTCAATATGTTAGCATTAACCTAGACTTTATCTCATACCTTATATTTATAATGCACTACCTTAATCCTATATGGAATGTTACCATAATCCTATATGGAATATTACCATAATCCTATATGGAATATTACCATACTCTTAGGATTATTTCCATACTCTTAGGATTATTTCCATACTCATTATTACCATAATCTTATATGGAAAGGATCTATGCATATACCATAAATATAATTATATCCTTGTGGATAAAGAGAATAAAATCTTGCCAATCGAGAGCATGAGGCGCCGATTTTCCTTGGCTACGGGCCCTGATGGGCCACCAGTGGATCAAATGCAAGGAATAAAGATGGGCCTCAAATAAATTAATTATCTTATGTTCAAATTTAACATAAATTAATTTATAAACATTCGATCATGCCACTAGAGAAAGAATGTCGACTTACCCTTTATTACCGGTTGAGTCGGCTTGCACTTAGACATTACGAATCCCTCAGATTTAAGATATCGAACGTCCATTAATCATTTATAGCAATGATCGCTTAAAACGATTAATAACTTTATTTCTTAAGTAGTACCACTCAACCTTATTATTGTACTTGAGCTAACTCAACCGCAGGGTTTAGTACAATAAACCTTTTGAGCTCCTTAAGGGACGCCATCATCCTTAACGGATACGGTGACTGACATGATAACTAGCGTGACATACAAGATCGCCACCACCCAAGATGCGAGAATTGGTTAGAACATATAACCCTCACTCATAACAAGTCAAAGTGATGGTCAAGAACTCATACTCACCTAATACCTTATCGAGGTTTAGATCATCGTAAGTCACCGAGATCTTGGTTCTTCACGACGGTCGAAGAAGAACTCATCTCACCGTGATCCTTCAATACGCCGTAGACGCATCAAGATAGACAAGCAACTAAGTCAAGTCACTTCTTATCTATATCGCAGCCTCAAACCGACAACTCGCCCTTAAGTCGTCTCACCAGAAACTTTTTATATCTCATTAAGCTCGACCAATCATACGCACTCCGTGATCTTCTACACACCGTATGATCTAACTTATATATGAGATAAGGGACACGATATATGCAATCAAGTATTCAAATCCGATAGGAGATTGTAATAGTGGTAACAGAAACATTGTATACAAGCTCAACCAAACCGCTTTCAAGATACAACCAACAATCTCCCACTTATACTAAAGCAAACTTTTAGTATACAATGTGTCTTTCTACTAGCTATTACAAACAACCATCACTTTGCTTCTCCCACTTATACAAAAGTTTCCTTTCTAAGTGGGTGCCATCAAGCGCAATCCAAGTCCTCTAACGTGTCCATCGTAGACTTTTTGCGCAGCTCTTCGTGAATGGATCCGCTAGATTTTCCGTCAGATCAATCTTTTCAATCAAGACGCCACCGCCTAACGATTTCTCGTATGACATGGTACTTTCTCTCTATGTGTTTTGTCGCCTGTGGGTCCGTGGTTCCTTCGAGTTTACATCGCACCGAAAGTTATCACAAGAACTATGATACTTTGGGCAAACCAGTACCACATCTAGATCCATGAGGTAGTTCTCAACCATACAGCCTCCTTAGAAGCCTCCGCCGCTACATATTCGGCTTCCATGGTAGAGTCCGCACGCATCGCCGCTTGCACTCCGCCAGATACGGCCCACCTCCCAAGGTAAACACATAGCCCGAGGTCGACTTTTTCTCATCACGGTCACTTTGAAATCCGAGTCTGTAACCCAAAGGCATTAGACTATCTCGCATGGTAAACCAGCCTATAATCTCGAGTCCTTTTCGTGTACTTGAGTATATGCTTTATCGCAATTCAATGAGCTTGTCCAGGTTAGATCGATATCTAGCTACTATGCCTACCGTGATAGCGTATATCGGCCTCGCATAGCATTACAGACATAAGACTTCCTACGGCGGAAGCGTAAGAACTTGTCTCATTTCCTCTATCTCCTTTGCAAATATAGGTGATCGCGTTTTAGATAAAGGAACGCCATGTCCGAAAGGTAGCAACCTTTCGCGGTCTCGCATACTAAAACGAGTAATCACAAGATCAATGTAAGACGCCCGAGATAAGCTCAATATTTTCTTCTTGCGATCTCGGTAAACCTCGATCCCAAGAATGTACGCCGCATCTCCTAAGTCTTTCATTTGAAACCGATCGATAGCCAACTCTTTACGCCCGATAACAAATTTCACGTTGTTGCCAACTAGAAGGATGTCATCTACATAAAGTGCAAGAAATACCACATCACCGTTGACATCTAACCGATACACACAACTCGCTAGGCAACCGGGTAAATCCATAGACTTCACCACCTCGCCAAAGCGTAAGTTCCATGATCGAGGTTCGCTTAAGTCCATAAATGGACTTTAAGCTTCCATACTAGATGCTCTTCACCCTTACCACATAACCTTCGTGTTGTCGCATATAGATGTCTCTACCTTCCTCAAGGTAACCGCTTAGAAAAGCGGTTTTAACATCCATTTGCCAAACCTCTAGGTTCGCTGGCTGCTATGGCTAGAAGAATTCGATGGACTTGAGCATTGCTACAGCGAAAAGGTCTCATCGAAATCGATGCCCTCAACTGAGTGTACCCTTTCGCCACAAGCCCGGCTTTAAAAGTCGAAACCTCCATCGGAATCTCTCTTCCTCTCAGATATCCACTTACTACCTACGGCTTCCTCGCCATCCGGTAGAGGTGTCTTTCATATACATCCATAGCCACATGGACTCCATTTCTAAGTCCATAGCGTGTGCCATGATCTTGCATCAATATCTTGACGCCTCCTTGTATGTCCATGGGTCGATTATTGCATGTTCGTCACGACTAAACCAAGATTCACCCACGAACATAAATCGCCGGGTCGACGAACAACCTCCCACTACGACGAGGTTCTACAGCACAATGGCAACGGTGGTGCAGATACTTGTGGTTCTCTAACTGCACAACTTGTCGTGTAGGTACCACTTGTACGGTCGGTATCTCCAAAGGAACTCGACCCACTTCAATTTCTTGAAGTATCCGTGTCGATCCTCCCACTGACTCGACATCTCGCACTTTGCCTAATCGGTGGTGGAATACGATCATCTTCTAATTCTCAAGAATGATTTCAACTTTGGACTTATGATTTTCATGTAGTCCTCTTCTAAGAATCGAGCATTAGTGCTAATAATGACCTTCCGATCCTTAGACTATAGAATAAACCACCTTCGCTCCTCTAGATAGCCAATAAACAGCCTCAGGCCGGATCTAGCCTCCAACTTGTCGCCTTCTTGTTCAAAGACATGTGCCGGATCGCCCATATCCTTATGTGGCTTAAACCGGCTTGCCCCAAACCACAACTCGAAGGGGTCTTTTCAACCGACTTGACGGTACTAGATTTAGCAAGTATGCCACCGCCTCTAAGGCATATCCCCGTAACGAAATAGGCAATGTAGCATAACTCATCATAGATCTAACCATTTCCAAAAGAGTCCTATTTCTTCGCCCGACACACCATTTTGTCAGGTGTGTGTCTTGGTGAAGTGCGCCGATGTAATCCCACACTTCACCAGATAGTCCATAAACTCGTTATCGAGGTATTCGCCACCGCGATCGAACGCAAAGCGATTGATACTTTTACCTAGCTTCGCCTCCACTTCCGCCTTAAACTCTTTGAATTTCAAAGCATTCGACTTGCGCGTGAAGGTATATGTATCCGCACTGAGTAATCGCCAATGAAAGTGACAAAATACTGCATTCTCCACGAGCTTGTGTGACATCGGTCCACACAGTCGAATGGACTAACTCCAACATTTCTTCGCTCTATAACCCTTCGCTGAAGGGTCCGGTCGACATCTTACCTTCTATACAGATTCGCAGATCGGGAACGGAGTAACCGTGAGATCACCCAACGCCCATTCTTAGCCGCCTTGATCCTATTTAGATTGATGTGACCTAATCTAAGATGCCAGAGAAAAGTAGAGTCATCTTCATAAGAAAACTTTCTTTTTAGGTTTGATGAAGATGCAACATAGTTATAGGTATTATGTTTTGCGTAAATAGATAAAGCTTAATTATATAACGTGCCAACACGTATAACTTCGCTATTTCTTATGATAGAAACACCACTATCAAAAATAATGTAATATCCATGAGTAAATAATTTCAAACAGAACAAGGTTCCACCAAAATCCGCACATATAAAACGCCTTTCAAAACTAAAACTGTTGTCCCAAAACATAAAGAACATCTCCAACTGCAACGGCCTCGACTTTCGCCGCTGCCCATGGAGATCGTTATCTCGCCATCAAACAGCCCCTTGTCCGCAGAACCCCTCGCAAGGTGTAACAAACATGATCGGTTATACCAGATCTACTACCCAAGAACGGGTAGAACAAGTCGCTAAACATGTTTCACATTAAAGCAAACGGCGCACTGAGCCTCGAGCATAGGGCACTGGCCTTCCAATGCCCGCCCACCGCACTTGAAGCATTTGCCTTCTCCTTCGCTTCTTCAAGCCTCCTGGCAACCATGTTCTTGCTCCCATTACTCCCACTATTTGCCTTGCCTCTACCACCTTTGGTACCCTTTTCTATTTCCATTTTGCAATGAAAATTTTGGGCCCTTAGATGTGCTAGCAAGAGCATGTGCTCTTTTCCCATAACTCCTTCCGCAAAGAACGAGATCATTAAGCAACCGACTAAGTGTAAACTCGGTCTTGCTCATGATCGCATTCACGCCGAAAGTTCTCAAAAGACTCAAGCAAGGTATTGAGGATGATATCGACCTCGTCATACCAATACCTCCTCCCAACCGATCAAGACTATCCATGAGACGAGTCATGGGAGACATGTTCATGGACCGAACTTCCTTCTTCCATCTTACACGCCAAGATTTCTCTCATTGTGTGGAAGCGATCGTCCGATCCGATCGCCCAAACTTACCTCGAGACTCGACCAAATATCGTCAGCGCTCACCATCGATCGATGTCGCAGCCGCAAGCCTTTGGACATCGTAGTCATCATATAGCATTTAGCCATATTGTTCGACTTATTCCAAAGTCTCGCTGACTCGCCGCTCATTAGTCGATGCGCCGAGAAGGGCATCGGGTTTAGGAGTAGTGAGAACAAACATGTGTTCTTCAAATGATAAGAACATATTCCATGTTTCGCTTCCACTGATAAAATTTGGACCGATAACGGATTTTGTGCGAGCATATTGATAATCGGCGAAGAGACATATCTCGAAACGATAATGTAAAACACATAAGCATACGATCGCAAATAATTCGTAATAATAATATTGTAACCTTTGATAAAACAATATTAATTGAAACCTCCAATCGCCCAAGGAATTCCACATGCAAGCCACGCGTGTGGACGCCACACGAACCCCCACTGCACTAAAATATACCTTTTAGTCGCTTAATTTCAATCCATGTCAACATATCCTTATGACAAATGAAATTAATAATTGACCTTACTTGACCACATCACTATCGCAAGAAGGGACTTCATGGGAAGTTGTACTTGAGGTGATGTCTAAGCATCGACCACAATTTTAACAAGAGAAATGAATTCTTAGAAATTGTATACTCACCTGACCATACCGCCCAATTCAAATTCTTTTGTTATCTCATTTTATATCTATCTCTAGAGAACTTATGAAAATCGCACACGCAAGCCACGCGCCAGGACGCTACACATGAAACTCCCACTTCTCAATAGATTTAAAATGTTTTATTTAGAAATCTCATCTAACAAACTTATGATAAACAATGCAAGCAAGCCACGCTGTGGATCGCCACTCACGCAAGGCCTCACTTTGTTTAGAGATTAAAAGTGGAGGTCTCGACATTTTAATTTGAAAATTAATTTGTCGGGTTGCTTGCTTAGTCTTTTTATTCAAAAGGTTTGTCCATGCAGATCACGTAATCCTAGCATGCTTTTCTATAGAACTCAACATGTAAAACATGCTCGCAGTAATTCTAAAATATGCTTGATAAACGCGATAAACCTAGCATGCTTACTATGCGCATCCAATTACGTAAAACACTTAAAGGTTTGTCAACGTAATATAAACATACATAGCATGCTACCGCATTATTTAAACATCCACGACATGCATATGAACGATAAAATAAAATAAAACGCTCATCGCGCCCAATCGTGAAACCTCGTACATTTAAATCTAATCTATTACATAGATATACAAAGTATGAATTAAACTTGAAACGGGCCTCGCGTGCACGGCACGGACCGATTCAACAATTGGCCTCGCGGCACGGGCACGGACCGGAAAATCTGAAAACGGGTCCGGGCCGGGTCGCCCAAAAGAGGCCGGGTCGCGCTAGGGCAAAGCCCGCGCGCCCCAGCCGCCATCCGCCACGCCGCCGCCGCTGCTCGCGCCGCGCGTCGCTAACGCGACCGTGACCCGCCGAGCACGCTGCGCGCGCCACGCATTCGCCGAACGCCCGCCGAGACGCTCGCCGCCAGCCGTCGAAACCGCGATCGCGAGTCCGCCACGCCGCGCCGGTTCTCGCGAGCGAACGCGCCGCCGCCGCGCCGCTCGCTCGCCGCTATGCTGCTGCCGATCCTCGCGATCGCTCGCCGCTGCGGCGCCAGGGTCTCGTCGCGAACGCGACGCCTCGCCGCCGCGCGCCTCGCGATCGCCTCGCGATCGCGAGGCTTGCTCGCGAGATACCGCCCGTGGACCGCCGAGACTACCGTTTTTCCCCGCCGCTGCTTCTTCGCTCGCTCGCTTCGCTTCTTCTTTACGTATAAGATTTACATAATAAAATCTAATCTAACCACGGATTTTCTCGTGGTGAAAAACAAAACCAACAACAACAACAAACGAGCCACGATGAACGATGATCCACAATTAAATAAACGCACGTAATAATCAAACGCGAATTAATCCAACAGAGCCAAGATTCTCGATCCCGTGCTCGATACCAATTGTAGGAAAACGAATGTTAACCTCGCCCGAGGATCCATCTTGGGTGTTTAATTCACCATACATTGATTATAAACCCAGCATGCGCCTATATAATTAAATCGCAACACGCTGGGGTTTACGTGTTTACCTTCGATCCGAAGAGGTCGATGGAACGAGATGAACGGATCGAACGGATCGGACTCGTGCTTTGACCTTCCGGACTCGTATCCCGGCTGCCCAATCTCCAACGCCGAGTGAGGACGATCTATGGAGAATGCTTCGAAAATCACCCAATGCTCTCACAACCAAACTCTCGAAATTCTCTCTCACAATAATGAGATGGCCGAAAATTCTCTCTTCAATATGTTAGCATTAACCTAGACTTTATCTCATACCTTATATTTATAATGCACTACCTTAATCCTATATGGAATGTTACCATAATCCTATATGGAATATTACCATAATCCTATATGGAATATTACCATACTCTTGGGATTATTTCCATACTCTTGTGATTATTTCCATACTCAAGATTATTACCATAATCTTATATGGAAAGGATCTATGCATATACCATAAATATAATTATATCCTTGTGGATAAAGAGAATAAAATCTTGCCAATTGAGAGCATGAGGGCGCTGATTTTCCTTGGTTACGGCCTGGATGGGCCACCTGTGGATCAAATGCAAGGAATAAAGATGGGCCTCAAATAAATTAATTATCTTATGTTCACCCCGTAACATAAATTAATTTATAAACATTCGATCATGCCACTAGAGAAAGAATGTCGACTTACCCTTTATTACCGGTTGAGTCGGGCTTGCACTTAGACATTACGAATCCTCGATTTAAGATATCGAACGTCCATTAATCATTTATAGCAATCGATCGCTTAAACGACAACAACTTTATTTCCTTAAGTAGTACCACTCAACCTTATTATTGTACTTGAGCTAACTCAACCTGCGGTTTAGTACAATAAACCTTTGAGCTCCTTAAGGGACGCCATCATCCTTAACGGATACGGTGACTGACATGATAACTAGCGTGACATACAAGATCGCCACCACCCAAGATGCGGAGAATTGGTTAGAACATATAACCCTCACTCATAACAAGTCAAAGTGATGGTCAAGAACTCATACTCACCTAATACCTTATCGAGGTTTAGATCATCGTAAGTCACCGAGATCTTGGTTCTTCACGACGGTCGAAAGAAGAACTCATCTCACCGTGATCCTTCAATACGCCGTAGACGCATCAAAGATAGACAAGCAACTAAGTCAAGTCACTTTATCTATATCGCAGCCTCAAACCGACAACTCGTCCTTAAGTCGTCTCACCAGTGAAACTTTTATATCTCATTAAGCTTGACCAATCATACGCACTTCGTGATCTTCTACACAATCGTATGATCTAACTTATATATGAGATAAGGGGACACGATATATGCAATCAAGTATTCAAATCGATAGAGATTGTAATAGTGGTAATGAAACATTGTATACAAGCTCAACCATACCGCTTTCAAGATACAAATCCAACAAGAATGTGGTATTTCTTGCACTTTACGTAGATGACATTCTTCTATTTGGCAACAATGTGAAGTTGTTATCGATCGTAAAGAGTCAAGTTATCCGATCGCCCAAATGAAAGACTTAGGAGATGCGGTACATTCTTGGGATCAAGGTTTTATCGAGAACGCAAGAGGAAAATGTTGAGCTTATCTCAGCGCCTTACATTGATACCGTGATTACTGCTTTAGTATGCCGACCGTCAAGAAAGGATTGCTACCTTTTCGACATGGCGTTCCTTTATTCAAAGGGCGCCACCCATGACCGCAAAGAAGATAGAGGAATGAGACAAGTTCCTACGTTTCGTCAGAGGAAGTCTCATGCATGCAATGCTATGCACGAGGCCCGATATTCTGCGATGCGGTGAGCAGTGGCTAGATATCGCCTAACCTCGACAAGCTCATTGGACCGCGGTAAAGCATATATTCAAGCACCGAAAAGGACTCGAGATTATAGTCGGGCTTACCATGCAGATAGTCTAATGCCTTGGGTTATTCGAGACTGGATTTCAACTGACCGTGATGAGAAAAAGTCTACCTCGCTATGTGTTTACCTTGGGAGGTAGAACCGTATCCTCAAGGAGTGCAAAGCAAATGCATTATGGACTCTACCATGGAAGTTCGAATATGTAGCCGCCCGGAGGTCGCTAAGGAGGTCAGATGGTTCAAGAACTACCTCACGGATCTAGATGTGGTACTGGTTTGCCCATGAGTATCATGGTTTATCGTGATAACTCAGTGCAATGGCAAACTCAAGGAACCACGGATCCACAAGCGCAAGCAAACACATAGAGAAAGTACCATGTCATACGAGAAATCGTTAGACGAGGGACGGCCGATTGCAAAGATTGATACGACGGATAACCTAGCGGATCCATTCACGAAAGCTCGCCGCAATAAGTCTACGCTGGGCACGTTAGAGGACTTGAATTGCGCTTAGATGGCGCTCTAAAGCCCGCCGCAATAAGTCTACATCGGGACGCTAGAGGACTTGAATTATGCTAGATGGCACCCACTTAGAAAGGAAACTTTTGTATAAGTGGGAGAAGCAAAGTGATGGTTTTGTTTGTAATAGCTAGAGAGAGACACATTGTATACCAAAAGTTTGCTTTAGTATAAGTGGAGATTGTTGATTTGATACGAAAGCGCTTTGGTTGAGCTTGTATACATGTTTCTGTTACCACTATTACAATCTCCTATCCGAAATGAATACTTGATTGCATATATCAGTCCCTTATCTCATATATGTTAGATCATACAATTGTAGAAGATCACGTAAGTCTCAGATGATTGGTCAAACTTAACGAGATATAAAAGTTTCACAACCGAGACAACTCGAGGACGAGTTGTGGTGATAGTATAGATAAGAAGTGACTTGACTGCTGTTGTCATGCTTGGTACGCCTACGACGTATCAAGGATCACAGGAGATGAGTTCTTCTATCGACCGTCGTGAAGAACCAAGATCTCGGTGACTTACGATGATCTAAACCTCGATAAGGTATTAGATGAGTATGAGTTGTCGACCATCACTTTGACTTGTTATGGGTGAGGGTTATATGTTCTAACCCAATATTCTCCGCATCTCGGGTGGTGGCGTGCTTGTATGTCATGCTTGTTATCTCAGACGAGTCACCGATCCGCTAGGATGATGACGCCCCTCAAGAGCTCAAAAGGTTTATTGCACTAAACCCCGCAGTCGAGTTAGCTCAAGTACAATAATAAGGTCGAGTGGTACTACTTGGAATTAAAGATATTAATTATTTTAAGCGTCGTAATGCTATAAATAATTAATGGATGTTCGATATCTTAAATACGGGATTCTGAACGCCTCGTGCAAGCCCGACTCAACTTCGGGCAATAAAGGGTAAGTCAAGATTTATTCTCTAGTGGCATGAATAAATGTTTATAAATTAATTTATGTTCGGTCGAACATAAGATAATTAATTTATTTGAGGCCCACCTTTATTCCTTGCATTGATCCACGGGCCGGCCCATCCACTCGTAGCGGAAGGAAAATCGTCCACTATTGCTCTCATGGAAAGATTTGATTCTCTTTATCCTATAAGGATATTATTATATTTATGGGATATGCATAGATCCTTTCCATATAGATTATGGTAATAATCCTTTCCATATAGGATTATGGTAATTTCCATATGGGATTATGGTGATTTCCATATGGGATTATGGTAATTTTCATATGGGATTATGGTAATTTCCTTATGGGATTAAGGTAGTGTATTATAAATATGAGGTAAGAGATTAAATCTAGTGAATGATCATAATTAATCAACACATATTTTCGCTAATCTCATTGTGAGAGAGAGGAATTTCTAAAATACATAGAAGGTTTGAGGGTGATTTTCCAAGCATTCTTCATAAATCGTCCTCACTCGACGCTGGAGATCACAACCGGGATACACCCGTAAGGTCAAAGCACGAGTCTCGATCCATCCGCCGACAGATTCAGGTAAACATGAGAAACCCCAACGTGTTGTAATTAATTATATAGGTGCATAGGTATATAATCAATGTATGGTGAATTAAACATCCAAGATAGATCCTCGGCGAGGGCTAAACATAGTTTTCCCTACACCCCATCTACTTTATTAGCCGGCCTCAAAGCGACCGGAGACGAGGTACACCACCTCGAAAGGTAAAGCACTGCCCTAGTGAACGCTAAGCGACGCCCGACCCTACTTCCAAGCTCATTCCGTCCTGCATCGACCGACTTACCCTTGAGACAAGTCTTGTCAAAGCCGAGTCATCCTGGACGATAAATTGATTGAAAACTAGGTTTAACCTCGCCGAGGATCTATCTTGGATATTTAATTCACCATACATTGATTATATACCCAGTATGCACCTATATAATTAATTGCAACACGTAGGGTTTTCTCGTGTTTACCTTCAACTGCCGAGGTGGATCGGATGAACGGATCGAGACTGCGTGCTTTGATCTTCCGGATCAGATCCTGCTGTCCAATCTCCAACGCCGAGTGAGAACGATCTATGGAGAATGCTTTGGAAAATCACCCAATGCACTCTATGATATTTTCGAAATTCTCACACCTCTCGGTGATGGACTAAAATTTTGATGTGTTAATGTGATCACTAACCTAGATTTTATCTCTTACCTTATATTTATAATGCATTACCATAATCCCACAAGGAAAGGATCCATGCATATCCCATAAATATAATTATATCCTTATAGGATAAAGAGAATAAAATCTTGCCATAGAGAGCAACATGGGCCGCCAATTTTCCTTCTAAGCGACGGGCCTGGACGGGCCAAAATTCAGTGGATCAAATGCAAGGAATAAAGATGGGCCTCAAATAAATTAATTATCTTATGTTCACCTGTAACATAAATTAATTTATAAACATTTATTCATGCCACTAGAGAATAAATGTCGACTTACCCTTTATTATCAAGTTGAGTCGGGCTTGCACTTAGACATTACAAATCTCCGTATTTAAGATATCGAACGTCCATTAATTATTTATAGCATTCTCGATCGCTTAAAATAATTAATATCTTTAATTCCTTAAGTAGTACCACTCAACCTTATTATTGTACTTGAGCTAACTCAACCCGTAGGTTTAGTACAATAAACCTTTCGAGCTCCTTAAGGGGCGCCATCATCCTAAACGGATACGGTGACTCGATACGATAACTAGTATGACATACAAGCACCGCCACCACCCAAGATGCGAGAATATCAAGTTAGAACATATAACCCTCACCCATAACAAGTCAAAGTGATGGTCAAGAACTCATACTCATCTAATACCTTATCGAGGTTTAGATCATCGTGAAGTCACCGATATCTTAGTTCTTCACGACGGTCGATAGAAGAACTCATCTCACCGTGATCCTTCAATACGCCGAGACGCACCAAAGATAGACAAGCAACCAAGTCAAGTCACTTATCTATATCATAGCCTATACCGACAACTCGTCCTCAAGTTGTCTCACCATGAAACTTTTATATCTCATTAAGCTCGACCAATCATACGGACTTCGTGATCTTCTACACAATCGTATGATCTAACTTATATATGAGATAAGGGACACGATATATGCAATCAAGTATTCATTTCGGATAGGAGATTGTAATAGTGGTAACGAAACATTGTATACAAGCTCAACCAAACCGCCAAGATACAAATCCAACATAGCCAAGTGGGCACTGAGCTCATGAGCACGACATTTCAGACTCCCTGTGCCGACCATAAAAGGGCAAGCTCACGACTTCCCGGTGGAGGCCAAATTCACCGAGGTCGGCTCTTCCAATGAGGTCACTCCAACTCCCGCCCCCACCGCGGAGGAATCAGTCCTTAACCCACCGATGGTTCTTGGAAGATGTACGTGGACGGAGTCAGGCAAAGAGGGCAAGGAGCAGGCATCCTCGATCCTCCTCGCCCGCATAAACAAGAAGTGACCCACGCCCTCCGGTTTACCTTCCCACCACAAACAACGGGTGGAGTACGGTTACCGATCTCGTGACTCCGCCGCAGCGGAATTGAAAGTGGACAAGATCCGATCTTCTGAGATTCCCAGGTCGTGGTAAACCAGGTCCTAGGCAGATACGAGGCCAAGGAGGATCGAATGAAGCAATACCTTGAGAAGGCAAATGAGATGCTGACCTCATTCAGGTACTTCAGTATTCATCGAATCCCACGAGGGAAATAAACAGCCGCCGACGTCCTCGAAGAAGTTAGTTGCGTCATCAATAAGTCCACCAGTGGAGGAGGTTCATTCCAGAAGCATCGCGGAGTCCCACATCGGCATCATCACCGAGACAGAGCCGAACTGGATGTCTCCCATAAAGGCCTATCTGGAAGATGGCGCACTACCTCAAGATCGGCTCGAAGCCAAAAAGATGATGGTGAAATCCCAAAAGTACCTCACACATGAGGGCACACTCTACAGGAAGTCTTATCTTCAACCCCTCCTGAGGTGCCTCGGGCCAGAAGAAGCCGACTACGTACTCAATGAGATTCACAGAGGGTCTTGTGGAAGTCACATCGGGTCGCGAGCTCTCTCAAAGAAGACGCTGAGGTCGGGATATTACTGGCCCACCCTCATCCAAGATTCGGCCGAGCTCGTCAAAAGTGTCCGGTACCACCTTCACCCACAACAAGCTACCCTGCATCGATCTAAGCACCTCACGAGTCCGCGGCCTTTCATGCAAGGGGATCGACATCGAGGTCCGTTTGATCGAGCACCGTGTCGCCGATACTTAGTCGTAGTCAGAGACTACTTCACAAACGGGTCGGGTCGAGCCACTTTCGAGCCTCACAAGGGAGGATTCAGACCTTGTGGAAAACATAGTTTGCCGCTCGCATACCAAGATATTTTGGTCTCGAACAACGGCACCCGCCTCGTCGACAAATCTTTCAAGGAATGGTGTGAAGAGCTCCGGATCGAAGAACGCTTTCACCTCGATCGCACACCCGCAGCAAATGGTCGCACCGAGGTGACGAACCGCATGATCGCATAAGGATTGAAAAGAGGTTAGACCGAGCTAAGGGTGACGGGCTGAAAATCTCCCAAGTTCTCCGGGTCATATAGACAACACCGGACTTCGCACGGAGAAACCCCTTCACTGGGTCTACGGACCGAGGTCATCATACCGGTGAGATTACGCATCGAGCCCGCGCACTCTTCACTTCACCGTAACAGAACGAGGAAGACCTGCTGTCAACCTTGATGCTCTCGAGGAGAACGCGAGCTCGCTTCATAAACGAAGCCAAATCAAGCGGTCGTCGCACGGTACTACAACAAAAGGGTCAAAGCCTCCACACTCCAAGTAGGCGACTCGCCCCTACGAAATAATGAAGCCAGAGAGCCGAGCGCCTTAACAAGCTAGATCTCGACATGGAAGGTCCATACCGCTGCTCACGAGGACCTCGCAAAGGGCCTATAAGCTTGCTCACTTATCCGTGCACTTATCCCTAACCGGCATATCGCTCATTTGAGGAGGTACTTTACATAGCTTTGATTTCGGATCAGCCTCATGTTAGTCCTCTTATTGCTTTGTCAAGTGCGATGTTATTTACTTCTCAATAAAACATTTGTTTTTCTCAATAAGTATTTCACTGCCTCATCTTATGCTTATGTGCACATCTACTCTCAAGTCGGATAACACATAATTAACCTTCACAAGGGACGATTTACGAAGATGACAAACCCACTAAGTAGGGTACTCAACTAAGCGCACTCATGAGACATCTATCAATTGAACGCCTCGGTGCAAGTGCATACAGACTACTCATTAAATTGAACGCCTACATGCACGCATACAGATTACTCATTAAGTTGAAACATCTACATGAAAACGACGTCCACAATGATCTCGTCAAATTATACCCTTATTTGGGAAGATATACATCAGATATACGCCTAAATACATTTACGACTAAAAACCAAGTCCTAAGCTATATTTTTACCTCTCAAGGGGAAAATATACACTTGATACAAAGTCTAAATACATTTACGACTAAATACAAAGTCCTAAGCTATATACAACTCATTCGGGCTTGAGCTCCACCGCCAAGTCCGGCCGGCTACACCGCTCGAGACAAAATCCCTGTGTCGTGATGAACACCGGGATGAACTCGTGCCTTCTACCCACCAACGAGGTCGGCTCCACCACGGCCTATTCCGGACGCACTTTGAACAGCATGCACGATCCCCGACCGGCGGGCACTCCTGCAGTCGAGGTCGAACCACGGCCTCGCCCCCAACCCGCCGTCTTCCTGCCGACCGACGGCCTCGCCTGCTTCGCCTCGTCGAAGAAGGCCGGCCCGTGTCGCCTCGCCGTGCTCGGACCAAGTAATCAAGCACTTCGCATGGTTAGCATAACCCCTTCGGGTTCTTCAACTATTGCACCATCGGGCCGGCCGTAGCTCGCCGCGGGTCAGGCATACGCCGCCACGGACAAGCCCGCACATCCGGAGGTATTTGACAAGGATTCAAGGCACCTTTGAAATTCTTCCGTGAGGCCTCTCTCATCCCTTAGCACCATACCCCGGCAAGCAAGCTCGCGACTCTCGCCGTCGGCCTCGGATATGGTGATGCCACCATATCGGTGGATCATCTCTTCATACTCGTGATGCTCCTCCGAGATCCGAGCAAGCTTCTCCATCGCCAACTCGAGCCGCTCCTCACATTGTATCAGCGCCTTGAATCACGTTGGCGGATAACCGCCCGGACTTCCAAATGTATGATCCTTAGCTTTAGAGCCTCGCTCTCGGCCGGGAGGCGGCCACTGATCGGCCTCTTGCAACTTCTTCTTCGGTCGGCGGACGACACCGAGTGGACGTCCATACCGCCAAAGCTCGGGTTAGTTCGCACTGCCTCCAAAACAACACCTCTTTGTCCTCTCACCAAGGCACCTCTGACCTCCTTTAGCTTGGTCACAATTCGTGATCGAGTCCAAGGTATTGAGACGTGAGTGCTATAAATAAAGAGACAACACACGCTTCGAGAAGGTTGAACTTTTATTATTCAAAAGTGGAAATTTTATAAGGCTCAGATCCTATCGATCCCGACAAATCGCCTATTATATCTCGGGTCCATCGACCTCAGGCTCTTTGTCGATTCACCGCCTCCTGCGCCTTCTGCCTTCCGCTACTACCGACCCCTTCAAAAGCGAAGCTCCAAGCTCGGCTCTTCCTCCTCGGCCGCCCGCACTTGGCGAGAAGCCTCAAGCTTAGGATCTTCGCCCTCCTCAGATTGGGCAACGGCCTCACCGGCCGAAGGGAAGAGCTGGACGCCAAAGCCTCCAAGACGGGAAGGACCCGACCTCGAGATCACCCGGCGCACGCTTTATTCAACTCTCGGGGAGACCTCGACCCAACCATGCTTCACCTTGTCAAAGTCGTGCATGGCGGTCGCCACCTTCTCGTGTGGTCCGACACCACCTGGTCTTGAGCACGACAAAGAAGGTCGGAGATAAAGCCCGAGAAGCTCTCCGACTCGACGAGCTTGCTGGCAAAGGCCCTCAACAATGGCTCCTGATCTGCCAGCCGAGCACTCCTCTCGTCGGCTAGCTCCTTCTTAGCCCCGGCCGCCTCCTCGCGAGCCTCCTCGAGCACCCTTCGAGCAACCTCCAGCGCCCAAGCCCTCTTCTTCAGGGCGGCCTCAGCAGCAACCTTCGCGGCCTCGACTTCCGCCTCACGGTGGCCACGGCATCAAGATCCGCCTGTAGCCGCAAGCTCCCCGCGACAATACCACACCGAGCCGAGCTCGGTGATATACCCGGCACGCCAGCGGTCCCCAATCACCGAGCTCACCTCCTAAAACAATACAGTTAGCATACATCACCGAGCAGATAAAGCCAAACGTGGAAGATATTTATACCTTGGTGAGGGCTACGTCCGAGCCGGAGCCCGCACCTCGTGACTGGATGCGTGCACGAGTCTGTTCCTCCGATGTCGGGCTCGACCTCTACCGAGGTCCCGCCATCACTGGATGATATTGTCAACCTTCTTCGGGGCTTGGTAGGTCCAAACCGCCTCGCCTTCTTCTTCTGGGGCGCCTTGCCGGCGAAGACGAGCCCTTCTCTGGCATCGGCTTCACCGCACAACGGAAGAAAATGCGTTAACACCACGAGGTCGGACTTACAAGGTATAAAGGAGAAGAAGGTTCCTCACCCACCGCCCCACCTCAAGCCTTCGACCTATATATGCTCGGTCCCCACTATTCAGATTATCCTCGGTGAAGTTGACGGAAAATTCACCGAGTGTATTGAGGTGTCCTCCATATAACCCGTGGGTTTCAACTTCAAATCCTTCATTTGTCCTAACCCCACTCATACCCTGGATCCCCTCCGCCCTCGTAAAGAAGAATTTATTCGCCATCGCGACACCTTCGAGGCAATCACTCTAAACTACCGCCGAGGCGAAAATAGTATACACTCGTGTGTTCTCGACAAAAAAACGATCAAGACCTCAAAGGAGAACTCCTCGAGAACGCCATAACAAAGTAGCCCCATCCCTACCACCGACCTAATGGAATTTGGGGAAAACCGCATATAGGGATTTGAAAATACTCCCGAATGTTCAAGAAGATGTCGGCTAAGGAAACCTAAGCTCACCTTCATCGCATCTACATATATCGTTATAAACCCTCTCGAGGGCCATCGCTCTCATTACTAGGTCGCGGCAGACACCACCAGCATCCGCGAATACGACATTCCACCCTATTCTAATCATCGTCGTCAATGGTCGAGATGATACGACATCCCTAACCTTATACTTATCCTGCATCAAGAAATCAATCGGAACCTAGCGATACCTAAAGATCTACTCACAAGGTTATGACACATAATCCTTTATCTCTATCTCGCTATCGTGGTAAAAAGAAGAATGGGAAGAACCGACGTAGAGGAGAAGTCGGCCATACTTACTTTTTCGTATGCGAGAAATTGCTCGTCAACTAGTTATGGAAGAATTTCAGAACACCAAGATTTTCTCTCGAGGCAAATGAAGAAGAAATGAACAGCTTCCTTATACGGGCTTATTTATAGTACAGTGAGCGCCCAAACCCGCTGCTTCAACTTCCCACGTGGTTAATCAGGATTTGATGCGAGTAGACGATGCACGCTGCGTTCGAGCGCCTACCAACCGCCCGGGCGCGTATGACTTGATCAAGGACGCTACCGACACAACCGGGTCTAATCGCAATCATCACTGACTCGGGACCCGGCCGCCTCCCAAGTGACTTCACGCCCACCAGACATCGCGATCCACCCCGACATCGGCGTCCTCCGAAAGGCGGTGCCACTGTGTCGGACCTCGACATCCTCCGTAGGCGGCGCCGCTCGGTCGACCTCGGCATCCTTCGATAGGCGTCGACCTCCGTAAGGCGGCCCACTCACTGGACCTCGGCGCCCCCAACGGACATTCCTCAGACAAAGAACGGACGGCTCCAAATTCACGGGTTCCCGCCAGAAAGGCAGGTCGCCTCGCCCGCCTGCACTGGGAAAACAATCGACGCCTCAAGTCGGACCTCGGTATCATCCGAATGATATCTCTATCCGGATCGGACCTCGACATTACCTATGCGGGTATCGCTATCCGTGTCGAACTCGACATCCTTGTGCGGACATCTTTGTCCAACGACGGTGACTCAGCTCGATCTTCTGAAGTCGTGTGCCTGCAACGAGCACACGCCCAACCCGATTCAACCAAGATCGCCAAGTCAAACCCCGACATCAAAGAGATCGAAAACCTCCGACAACAACATCACCGAGAACATCCCACCCGGCAAAGCGCATTCTTCACTTCACCCGGCACGCTTGTTCCCGACTATTCGTGGGCTATGATGGGATATGGCCCAACCGCCAGTCCACCGACAGCCTGCACGAGCCGGGCCTCGACTTTAATAACGGCCCACGCGGTTAAGCCAAAGGCCCGCCTGCACCCCAACCACCTCCAAACCCTAATCGCCCCCACCCTACACCTAAGGCTAAGAGTCCCTACAGTCAAGGCTAAGAGTCCATGCAAAGCAGAGGAAGAGTCCCTACATGGGAGGATCAAATCCCGCCTAGGATCCTTAGATATGTATAAATAGGAGTTAGATCAAGGTAGAGGGTTAGCAATTTATCAATACTAAGAGCTTTTAGCTACACTCACTGTAATCAAATCATAGTGAAAGTATTGAGGAATCACTCCTCCGTGGGCGTAGATCTTATTCTCGATCGAACCACGTAAAGCCTTGTGTTCTTTATCGCTTACATAAATCTTGCATACTAACATACACCAGATTTATCAGCCTAGCATAAGATTGAACAAAAACTCAAAACCCTAGCTTACTAAGGTTTCGGGCTACATACACCATACATGCAAACCTTGGAATTAAAATCCAACAAATTCACCTTATATGTAATCGGTACGTTTGGATAACCCAAAAGCCTATATAAAGTTCGACGCTCATTAGAAAACTCGACAACATCAACGAAGATGATGGCATGCTCGAGTGGGCGACGAGCAGCGATCGGCGCATTAGGGAAGGTGGCAGGATGGCGGACCTGGGGCTTGAGTAGAACTATACAAGAGGGAAGGGAAGAGTGAAGTAGGAGTAAGAGTGACAGATTTTATTCTGCTGCAGTAGTGACTAGTGTAAAATTGAAATTATGAGTGCAGTAGTGACTAGTGTAAAATTGAAATTAGGGATTTTACGTTTATAATAATAAAAAATAATATATAAATTGATTTTGAATCTTTGCTCGTTTGATTATAAATAAACCGAAAACTAAATAACCCCAGTAGTTATGGCTCGTTAGGCTACAGGTGAACCGAAAACTGAATAACCCGGGCAATTCTAACCCGTAAGGTTACGAGTAAACTGAAACCTAAATAATCCCAACACCAAATCGATACCATAATGCACAGTGTTCGGGTAACCGATTCCACCATAGGTTCAGTTCGATTTAGAGGGTGTTTCTAAACTTATTTTAAAGAGATTATATGCTACAAAAGCTTATAAGATGTTTCTAGAGCTTATAAGATGTAATGTTTCAAGATCTTATAAGTTGTCAAAGTGTTTGAATAATTGAGTTTATAAACTAGAAAAAGAATCGTGAGTTAGAAATAGAAAATCATAGTTAGAGAGAAAAAAAAACGACGAGATGTGAAATCAATAGTGTATATTTAAAAAATAACAAATCATAATAAAACTATTTTGATAAATTCACTGTTATTTATAAGCTTATGAAAACAAAAGTTATGTTTGAACTACTTATTTTTGGAGGATCTTATAAGCTGTTGAAGCTTATTTTCACAGTTTATAAGTTGTTTAAAAACTTATTTTACCAAACACTTTGCATGAACAGCTAGCTTAGCCAAACACCCTTAGTTAATGCCGAAAACAAAATACCATTTCCCCAGCCCTAGTTATATCCCTCAGAGCTTCACTAAGATTAACCCATCACATTTAGCAAGTGAATTCCGAACGGTAACACTAGTTCTGACCGATAACGTTACTTTGTACAACGTTCCTTTTCAAATGATGGAATACATTTAAAAAGAATGGATATTTGAGCATATAAGTCGGTCTCAGATAAACAGGCAACGATTATGAAGTCTTCTTAAACCCCTAGCTAAATAAAGCTCCAACTATACATGCCCTGACTGACAAATTGATGTCATCCAAACGCACGACTTATGGTTTCAGTTGGAGCAGCAGCCGGATTTTTGGTTAACGGGTTGTCCTCTAATCTGCACGCTTGGAGGTCGGACATTATTCATCGCTGGCTGACTCGCCATCCTTACAGTAGATACCAGAAGGGATTCAGTAGATTATTATGATAAACAAGTCTTTCTAAGAATTCATAATCAGTTGCACAACGACATGTTAACAGAGCATAGCAAAGTCTCCATGCATAATACAATCCGTCCTGAAATGAAAATGTGTACCTGTTCTTGATCGAAGCAGACATAGCCATGAACGCCTGCTCCACATTAGTAGCATTCTTAGCACTTGTTTCCATGAAAGGTATCCCGATTTGATCAGCAAATGCCTGAAATTGAACAAAGGTATTAACTAAATTCAGCCATAACTCATCAACAACCATGATCTTGTATGACATTTACTGTGGTCTCTCATGGTTTGTATCTACACATCCAACTGAAGCTACTATCAGGTTCAGATAAGTGAGTATTATGCAAATTAAACATTTTACCTGGGCTGTCTCAGTGGAGACTACTTTCTGGGAAGAAAGATCAGACTTGTTTCCAACAAGAAGCTTATTAACATTGTCACTTGCATATCGATCAATTTCATTCAACCATTGCTTCACATTGTTGAAACTCTCTTGATCAGTCATATCATAAACTACCTGGTAAGTGCGACCATAATGACACTGATTATTCAATTAATCCAAAACTACAATAAAATTGATCGGCACTTACAATGATGCCATGAGCACCGCGGTAGTAACTGCTAGTAATTGTCCTAAAACGCTCCTGTCCAGCAGTATCCCACTGCCCAAGGAATAAATGGTTAGTCCTTTGAAAACTGTTTACCCATTGTCTCGGAAAAGTAAAGACCTTACACCCATCCAATGCAGGTTGGTAATCCAGAGTTCCAGATACTTACTATTTGCAGCTTAATCGCTTTTTCCATCCTGCTCCACTGTGCGGATTTTCTACATCATAGAATATTACATGCACATTATTGTAGAAATTATAAGACCGTATTGCAATATCGCATAAAACAAAACAATCACTTACTTAAATCTACACCAATGGTACTAATGTAACTCTCAAGATACGAGTCATCCTGCATACAAAGGCAAGAAAATGAATAGAGAGTTAACAGAAACTCCTCCATCCTGAGAGATTGTGGTGCAACTAGCTTGATGCAGAAGTAATAGAAAGAAGAATGCCCAGTTGTTTTGCAGTGGTTGCAGAGTAAAAGTCGTTACTAGTTCACTGGAACAAGCACAAAGTTTCTCCGTGATAAATTTGATTACTTTTACCCAATTTTGCCTAATCAATCCTACAAAAATACTACTCATAAGTTTTATAATTAATCTTTTTAGATATATTCTAATCTGTTATATTGCATTGATCATATATCAAAGTTGAGTTCAAACCTTTTTCCTAAACGTGCTATACAGCCTATACTGAAAAGTGCAGTAGATAAACTAGAGATGAAACATTTATGGATATTCGTAGTACCTTTGTTTTCTTTTCTTTTCTTTGTGGGAGGGGGTGTTTATATTTTGTGATAAATAGATAGAAATAAAATAAGTTAATCCACTACATACTTTGGTGGGTTGAATAATTTTGAGCTTGATAATCATATCATTTAAATACTCAATCACATATATTATCAATGTAAACTATCACCTAAATTAAACATCCCATTAAGATTTCTAATATATGGACCTAGTATAGTGATTGTTTAAGAATAAGCCAAGGAGTTGAACCAAGATAATAGAGCACTTATCCATTTGAATAGGGCAAGAATGCAACTTCTGAATCTCCTTATTAGCACGAATTTTGGCTTCACTTTTCTTTATGAAGATTGAAGGCATATTGGACATGTAATCCCTTGAGAAACAGGATAAGATGGGGCTGTAGTCTAAGCAGTTGCAGATCCTCTTCCCACCAAAACAGAACCTTTTCTTTTTTCTTTTTCTTCTTTTTTTTCAGCGGTTGCAGGTGAGTATTCGGTTATTCAATCAGTTTTGCAGAGGAAAACTACCAAATAGAAATAACCAAATTGTCTAAGAAACTGATTGAATCTAACGATTTTGTTTTTGGATTTTTCAACTTTTCTTTCTCTTAAATTTTTGTTTTACTAATAAAATTGATCATTACTAAAAATATTTTACATATATATAAATATAGGTTAATTATAGTTTATTTTCATATATTTTTAAATATGGGGGGTGAAGGAGGGGATAAAAGAGCTCATTTTCATATTTTTAAAATATTTTGTATCAAAATGACGTTGTTTCGATGCCTAGGTGGAAAAAAATCCACCTCAAGTTATGTTGGCGCCTTAGTCGACATTCGACATCGGAAAATATTTACGTGCCATAAATTAGTATATTTCTCAAAGTACTTAGTATATTTCTCAAAGTACATGACATTTTGAAAAATTAAAAGTTGAGACCATAAACTAAACTATAATTAAATCAACCCATAAATATATATACAATTTTTAGTTTTATTAAATGTATATTATATATATAAATTCTAATTCGGTTTCGTACGGTCTATTAGGTCAGAAAAATACCAAACTGATGAAAAATCGAATTTTTTGTTAAGATTTAACCAATCTAAACCGGAACCGAACTGTACTAACCAATATATGTAGGGTTTAAAGTGTTCAGTTTTTTTCAAATTTTGTGGGGTTTTGCTCACCGTTACGCAGGGGTATTAGGCCAAATCTTAGCTGTAATGTAATTCTTCTATACGCTGTATAGCTTACAAACACAGAACTTTTACATCCTAAGCTAACAATCATTTCAGTAAGTTCTGAACTGTTAAGACAACAAACTACCTTATATTCTGAATAAAGAATGAAAAGCATTTCTAGTCAAACAAATAGACCAGAACATTGTCCAAATCAGCTAGTAATAGAAAGAAAATATGAGCTTCTGCTAATGGGCTATGGATACAACAAAACAGAACAAGTGCTACAGTAACAGTTTTTACCATCAAAGAGATATTTACAACTTCTGACAGTGGAAATAACTGGACAGTATGTTAAACAAGTCAGTTCAGTATCACAAAAGAACTTACAGCAAACCTCAGAAGAAGACATGATTTCAACACCAGAGTCTCCAATTAGCAAAAGCTTAAATAGGTAATCACTGAGAACGAATCACAAAACGAAATGTTAGAGAAGCACCTCCAAGAACATAAAGTCGTCCCAGAAATCCAAGTCTCCTTTCCGTATAGTTTCAAATATATTTAAGATCACATAGGCATTTAACATCAGCCGAATAACAGCATAATAAGCCAACCGAGAGAGTCGACAACACATGCAATTTAGAAAGGGAGAAGAAATCTGAGTGAGAATTACATAAAATTCAAAAGATTTAGAGTCATCAGATTCCCATAACAACGTATCAATTCCCAAGAAAAACGACAATCACGATATAAAATGTAAAATTTATTCAAAGGCGCAATACATAGTTCCATGAAATCAACGGACAGAGAAAGGCTGATCACTACAAAATCTACTCATCCCTAAACATAATCCAATGAAATATACATACATATATGCTTGCAAACACATAATCAAGATCAGTGCCCGGGCAATTACCTGAATCATTTAGCTGATTTTCAATCATAGAAACCCAACCACAATGGATCTTTAATCGAATCATGATATACCGTATCCAAGTGATCAGACAACCAAGGGCAGAACTAAAACTATAAATTCGAGAGAGAGAGAGAGAGAGAGAGCTTACTATTCTGGATTCATTGCCGGCGGAAAGCTGAATAGTGATTCGAAAACGATGGTCGGAGAGTGAGAATCAACCGTAAATTTCAATTTCCCGGCAACGATTCTATAAAGAGGGAATTTGAGAGATGAAAGTTGAGAATGGGGAAGAAGTTTAAAAGGGAAGCCTAAAATGTCGCAACTGTTGGTCGAGGTGTGGCGTGGCAACCATAATAGTGCTTGCCGCGTGGCATTCACTTTACTTATTTACTTATATGCCCTCTCTCTCTTTGAGACTGAAGTATCAAGTATGAAGTATGAACTACGGTGACATAAATACATTAATGCCAAATATCCTTTATACTCATTTTATCCCCAAATATATTGAACTATCATAAATATTTAATTAATCTATCAATTTGAATTCGTATTTTTATCAAAAAAAATTGATGTAGCTCGTCAAATACTACGTGGATATATACGTGATACTTTCAATATTTAATTAAAAAATAACATAAGTGATCGATCTTGTTTTCGTAAGGGAAATAAATGCACGAGAACACCAAAGATTTACGTGGTTCGATCTATGAATAAGATCAACGTCCACGGAGAGAGAGAGAGTTGCGTGTTGATAATATGAGGGTGATTACAAAGAGTGAATGATCTTTCTCGTCCAATCTAAATTTATTTATACACAAATATATCGACCTAGATCCTCAATCCAAGATTTTCTCTAGGATCGAATCTTCCTCCTATCTCTTCAAATTAGGATTCTTCTATATATGGCGAATCTTCCGCGCTCACATCGATTTAGGAGTCTTCTTGGTCCGAACTTGCACGGGCCGAGCTTGATGTCGCTTACTTGATTGGGCTCATTGCTTGGGCCCTGGTTGGGTCAGATCCTATCACATCCCCCCAAAAAGACGCAGGCGAGGTCGTGAACGGGTTTGGGGTTGTGGTTTGTCGATGTACGTGTGGTGAATCGGGCCCTTTTGGTGCCGACTTCGGTCTTTGTCTGGATGGCGCTCAAGAATGTTCCGAGCTCGCTTGTCGAGTGGCTCGCCGAGGTGTCGTAGAGGTCGCGACCGGGTTCACTTCGTTGTAATGCCGAGGTCGCGTGCGCCGGCTTCGCCTTACCGAGGCGTTATGCCGAGGTCGCGCTGTCGACATAATCTTACCGGTGCTTCATGCCGAGGTCAGTACATCGTTGGCTTACCCGTCCGGGCGCTTTGTCAAGTTTTGTCGGGATGCCAAGTCGCTTATGTAATTCATGGTTGAGGTCGGATATATGGCGCCTTATCTCAATGCGAACGCCCCGTCGAGGCCGAACACGGATTTTCTCGCCGATGTCACGCACAAGATACGGATATGCATTTAATGTGCATTTAATGCGGCAGCGGTTGGATTCCCGATAAAGCGCACATTGGGGAATAACTTCCTTGATACGCCAATTTCCTTATCACTCTTAGCCATACTGATTTCAAAAATTCCAAAATAACTTCTGCAAAACGCGCCCAACTGTCGCCATTTGTGCATCTGCGGTGTTCATCATCATCCTCGATTCATATCAAAACCAAGAAGTTTAACGGCTTCTTCTTCCTTCCTTTTCCAAGATTCCCACGGTCATGATGGCCGTGTGGTTTCGATGTCATCGTCGAGGATTTAAGAGTTTATACCTTTACACATCTTCCCTTCTTTACGTAGAGTAGTGTTCCCCTTTTGTGGATTATGGTAAAGTGTCTTCCATTCCTTCAATGTTAGACGCCTCTACTATATCGTAATTTTCTTCTTTGTATTTTATTCCGAATATGTTGAGTTCCTTGTTCCCCGTCCAATGAGATAGGGCATGTTTTCCACGGTGGGTTTTGTGACGGTTTTACGAGGACACCTGAAGGGTGGTCTTCGTATCCTTTTTCTTCTCAAGTATGTCGAACTTCAACGGATGTTCGCATACCTCTCGCCCAAATAATGCCCAATTCCTTTCGGCATCTAACTCGGCCTTGGTGTCTCATCGCCATAGCATAATTTTCCTTTTCCCTGGGCTCGCCCTTAGTTTTTCCAACTTAAAGCCACTCGGGTGGTATTACTTATCACCGTCGTCGGCTTTAAAGTAAAGACAAAGTCGAAGATCTCTAACTCGCGTAAGAAGTTCTTCTCCGGTTGATCACGAGTCCTCGAGTTCATCCGAAAACCGAGAAGTGGCGGGCGTAACCTCCGAGGTTAGCCTCGGTAGTTTTGAGGATGCTTTGACAAGGTCGGCCTCGTAGGAAGAGTTCTCCGAGGCCGAGCTCGCTTCCCGGCCGAGCCCTTATGACCGCTACCGTGGTGGAGCCGGCGAGGGTGAGGCTTTACTTCGAACTTGCTATAATTGTTGCTTTTATTTTATTTTCGTTGTTCTCGTTGATACTTATTCCCCGCAGTGAACTTGCTTTGGGAGGAAGAAAAGGAAAGGATCAAGCTCCAGCTCGAGATCCCAACCTTGGCGCTGAAGGACGTCGCGGAGGACTTCACCGAGAGGAGTGGGATGAGCCGAAATCTCCTCCGGTCGTGCCTCTCAAGCGGTTCAAGAGGATTGTGCATGCGTCCCCGAGTCCACGCTCCGCCGATCCGGATTGCGAGATCCTCGTCAAATCTACACCTCGTATCTTCCCGAGGTAGTGTATGTTCTTACGCATTGTAGAGTAAATTATTATTTTGTTTCCCGACCGATTTGTTATCGCATGTGGGGTCGAGGTGTGACGCCAAACCGGGCGGTGGCGGAGTACTTGAAAGGCGTCGTTGCCCGGTTGAGAGTGTCTCGCCGCCGAGAGATGGAGGAGAGAAGGATCTCCTCATCAAAGAAGTGTCGGCCGAGGACAAGCTCGGGATGTCATGCGAGGAGGAGGCAAGGCCGTGGCGGCCGAGGCGTAAGTCGGCAAGCAGAGGCGAGGGTCGTGGCAGCCGAGGAGGCGGCGGAAGCGAGGCTGTGGCTGCCGAGGTTGAAATCGGTCGATGAAGGCCGGTGGAGGAGCTCGGCGCGGGAAGCCGAGGTAGCGAGCTCGCAGGTGAAATGCTCCGCGCTTTGCGGAGAGGTTATTCCCGTCCGGGCTTCGATGGCCGCGAGCGTGGCCGAGGTGTTGAATAAGCGAGCGCCTCGGACATCATCGAGGAAGTTGCGAGATTACCCGTAGTCGATAAATCCAAATATGGGTATGAGGTAATGGAGGGCGAAAGTTTGTTTGCGGTCTTATTCCGCGGTCCTTGCTCGCGATCCGAACGAGTTTCCGTCAGCAGCCCCGACTCGCCATCGCTTTTTCTAACCGTGGAGTCTGCTCGCACTCGTCGGTGGACCACGATCCCATGCTTGACGCCATGATGGCCGATCTTAGAAGGGATCGGGTGAGGTGGCAGCTAAGGCTTCGGAGGATGTCGAGCTCCGGGTTCCCCGACGGCCAAGCCTCTCGAGAGCAGGAGGCGGATGGAGCCGCTCGGGTCGAGGAGGTGGCCAAAGTGGCTGAAGGCCGGCAGGAGGAGGTCTCCGCTTCCCAAGTCCAGGCGGTGGCCGAGCTGGCTGGGATTGAGGGCGAAGTTTCCGGAGGGGTCAGTTGATCCCCTCTTTTCTCTTTTTTTTTTGTAGATGAACTTGTAAATATACATATTTTGTTGTTGACTTTGCCTTAAAGGCCTTAATAAAATTCGTTGTTCATCTGAAGAGACTTTCCTTCTTGTTCTTCTTTGTTCGTTCTCCGAAATGCCCGATGCTTCCCTCGTTAAATCACATCAAGCTTTGACGCTGGCTCTTGAATCAAAAGAGATCGAACTCCTCCGCTTGAGGAACAGCTAGATCATGTGTGCAGAGGCCGACACGGCTTAGGGCTGCCCAGAGAGCCGTGGACGAGCTTCGCCTCCTGGAGTTGGAGGAGAGTTCGAGATTGCCAAGGAGGAGGCTAGAACAAGAGTCAAGAGCACTGAGTACGAGGAAGTCATCCACCAAGTGGTGGGATGACCATTCCCGAGGTCGGCTAAGGTTATTGAGGCCGTCACTGCGCGAGGTACAGCGTGTACGGCAAGAAATCTCGATAGCTTCTTGAGCAGTCACGAATTGAAAAGACTTTGAGGCATATATAAGATCGTTATTATCGACAACCACAACAAGAACTGCTTCAACCGGATACAGAGGCCTCTTCTTCTCACGGCTTCTCGCTCGCCAGACTACAATTTGTTCAATTTTGAAGATCCGGAGTGGCGAGCTCAAGAGAGCGCGCTATGGCCCAAGAGAGATGTGGATCCTCAAGGAGCCAAGTCGGACGTCATCGAAGGCCGAGGTCGATCTAGCGGTGGCTGCGCTGCCGAGTGGCCGAGGTCGAGCTGGCGAGGCTGCGCGTCAAGTGGCCGAGGTCGAGGCGGGGGCTCATAGCGTAGATCGAGGACGAGGTGAGGTAGGATTAGTATAGATGCTCTGTTGAATCCCGATTTTGCTAGGGATTGGCTCGCTTTTTCCCGCCTCCTGGACCCTCTTCGCCCTCGTGATGTACAAACTGTATACTTTGAAATAAAATTATTTTGCTTTGTGTTAACTCTTCGAGAGCACCGCCTTTAATTACCGTAACCAATAAGAAGGTAGGTCGTCCTTTTTGGGCGAAGGTAGCTCGTCCTGCCATAAACAAAGGTAGTTTGTATTCGTATGAAGGTATCCGCCCTCGAATAAACGAAGTATTCCGCCCTCGCATTTAAGCTTCCTCGAAATAAACGATGGTAGTTCGCCCTCGCACGAAGGTATCCGCCCTCGAATAAACGAAGGTATCCGTCCTCGCACGAAGCTTCCTCGAAATAAGCGAGGGTAATTCGTCCTCGACGAAGGTATCCGCCCTCGAAATAAACGAAGGTATCCGTCCTCGCACGAAGGTATGGGTTCTGCTTGCCAAGTTTTATCGGGAGGGTGGTCCCTTTACGGCGCTTATAGTTCGTCTTAGACAAATGAAGGTAGTCGTCTCCGTCAAGGTATAGTTCGTCCTCCAAGAGGGTATAGTAATTTTATAAGAGTTATATGCATAAGTGATAAATGAAAACATGCAAAACAAAAATAGATAGAGAAAAGAAAAGATTTTATTGATAAAGATAATGGAACAAGACGAAAAGACTTTGACTCGACCTAACAGACTCAAAGACTAACAAGACTCAACTTTTGACACTTATGCAAAATATCTCTTCAAATGAATGATGTGCCATGTGTTGGGTATTTGCTCACCGGACAAATGGGCGAGCTTATAGCCCTTTTCCGAGGACTTCTTCGATCTTGTAAGGTCCTTCCCATGTGGCTTCCAGCCACTCGAGCTTTGCGGCTTTATCGACTTCATTATTTCGAGCACGAGGTCGCCCACTTGAACTGCTTCGGGACTTGACACGCTGGTTGTAATACCGAGCTACTTGTTGCTTGCACCGAGCTTCCTTAATGTAGGCGAGGTCTCTTTCTTCGAGCGCATCTAGATCGTTCGTAGATTTTCCCCATTTGCTTCGACGGAGAAGTGAATGGTGCGGGCTCAGTATTCGATTTTGCGGGATCATCGCCGGTTCCATACGCCAGATCGCTAGGCGCTTTCTCCGCTCGTCGTCCGAGGTGTTGTTCGGTATGACCATAAGACTTGTGGTAAATTCTCACCCAAAGACCCTAGCTCGGTCAAGACGGGTTTGAGACCTTTCACAATCGTCTGCTGGTGACTTCGGTCCACCATTTGCTTGAGGACGGGCCACCCCTTTCACACGTAAAGGCGATATAGAAGGTAAGTCGAGTATCGTATCCACGAGGATTGTAATACTGAAAACACGTAAGCTAGCTCAACGATAATTCATCATTATTCGACACGTAAAATTGGGTGAAAGGTTTTAAGGGCTTGAATTTAATCCAAAGCGAGACGTAACCATGCGTAAAATAAAACAAAGCAATAAACACACGGAAGATAAAATGATAAGAGAGACTAACCCTGGGATGCATTAATCCTATCCACAACGATGTTTATCCTATTCCTATTAGCCAATTTTAATCCGCATAAGATGGAAGATCACAAATATAACCAACAACTTCAATTACGACAATTGCGGCAGTAGATTACGAGTTTTCCCTACCATTCTAGGTGAAAACAAGTAACTCCAAAAGGATCACTAAGAATATGCTTCCTACGAATATCCTATCTCAGCTACGACTCAAGGCTTATTCGTATCATGCATTCAAGATCGATTGACAATTAATACAATTACGTAATTAACCGACAACTAGATATGCATCAAGATTGATCAGAAATCAACACATATAAATAAGCACCAAGAATCATGAATCAATGCCTGGAAGGTAAATAGCGATAACAGAAATCACAACATATAGGATCGAATCATGCAAACCCTAGGATCAGTACGGAATTTTAGCTACGCATAATTAAATTACCAAAGCAATAAATAATTAAATAAAACATAAATTAAGATAGATAGATAGATAAAACCGTAAGAATCCACGAAGAACAATTGTAGCGACTTGAATCCGGAAGAAATTCTGAATTCTAATACTAAACTATGAAATTGGAATGAAAATACTTAAAGAAAAAGCTAAACTAAATTAAACGGGAAAAGAACTTGCAAAAGAAAATAAAGAAGAATTTGTGTTCTGCTCTGGAATGGTGTCGAATGGTGTTGAATGGTGTAGAAAACAACTGCCCTCTCTTCCCCTTTTATAATGAATTGCGAGCTCCCTTTTCTCATAAATTCCCCAATCCTATTCTCGACTGATTCAATCCTACCTATTCTCGACTGATTCAATCCTATTCGACTCGGATTAGAAGTATACATGGACTAGGTGTCTCAAATTGCTGAAAATTATGATTTCTCGAGTTTTGCCCTTGCGATTTTAGGTCGCGAGCAAAACTCGCGAATCGCTTTTCTCGGCTGCACGCCGACTTCACTGCTTCGCCTCGCTTCTCTCGTCCGGACCAATTACAATCCGCTTGCGCCTCGGACTCCTATTGAGATGATATTTAACATAGTCAACTTTGTACATCGATCCTTGTCAAATAAATTTCATCATATTCAACATCGCTTTCAACAGTTCTTCGCATGAGCTCATGACCGGGCTATTGATTCATCTTTATCATGATCCACCTTTTGACATTAAAACCTATGCTAAAATGACATGAAATACACACGGCATAATATCTTCCAAGGTAAACATAAATATATCAAAAGACAACTCAAAAGATCACTTATCACTTAGAAACGAAACGAATATAGCTTTATAAATCATGTAAAATGAGGCTTATCACCACCGAGGTGAACTTTTGTTGATCCAAGTTCTTGACACCGCCTTTGAATATCTTATCGGTGAACTGCGTCCCATTATCCGAAAGAAGGATATGAGGGATGCCGAATCGACATACTATGTTCTTCCGCACGGTTGAGGCGTTTTGCTTGTGATCTTTGCCAAGGCTCGCTTTCTACCCACTTCGTGAAGTAGTCAATCGCGACAATCGTGAATTGAGTCGCCTTGCTTTGCGAAAGGGCCTACAATATCGATCCCCATTGCATAAATGGCCAAGGGCTTTGTGCGGAGGCGAGGTCGGTCATGGTAGCCTTGGCACGCCCGTGAATTTGACACTCTGACACCTTTCACAAGGTTAAGTGAGTCTTCAACATTGTCGCCAATAGTATCCCCATCGCATGACCTTTTTGTTAAGGCTCGGGTCCGATGTGACTTCCGCATGATCCTTCGTACTTCCGTAGTACGCGTAATTAGCTCGATTCGGCCCAAGCACCTTAGAGAGGCCGGAGGTATGACTTTTGTAGAGAATACCCCGCCAAGTATATATCGCAATGATTTGCCCAAGATCCTCCCGGCCTCGAGCTTATCCCGACAGATTCGCTTTCTCCGATAATCTCGAATGAGATTCATCCAATTTGGCTCTTCATCCGAGACCACGCCGACCTCGGCCCTTCATCAAGATCGCTCATGCTTCGTGTCGATTTCCCACTTTGGTGGGCTTGTTGACGACGGGCCAATTTGCTTAAGATGTCACCGATCATTTTGCTCCTTGGGATGCGAATTATCCGGAAGTGGGAGAAAGTTTGTTGTAGCTTTTGGCTTTCTCGAGGTATTTCTTCATCCCACCGCTTTTGCCTCGCATTTCCCAACATGTGGCTTACGATGACTTGAGAGTCACTATGAACTTTATCGTCAGACCAAGACTTTGAGCCAGGCGAAGTCCTGCGATCAAGGCCTCATACTCTACTTAGTTGTTCGTATTTTTGAATGAGAACCGGCGTCACGTGATCTCTTGGCCATCCGGTCCAGGAGTAAGATGCCACCCGCATTGCGTTTCCCGAAGCCCGTCAACGAGACTTGCCAAAGAATCCTCCTGTTTTCTCCACCGTTGGTTTGGCGCTTTGTCTCGACACGGACTCGGGGCTTCGGTTTCTCAAGTGAGCTCGGCAAGAAAGTCCGCTAAGGCTCGACCTTTGATGGCTCGACGGGCGTAAAGATATATCATGTTCGCCCAGTTCAATTACCCACTTCGCAATTCTCCCCGAGCTTCGCTTCGTCAACACTTGCCAAGTGGATGGTCATGAGGACTTGTATAGGATGTGCATGGAAGTATGGACGTAGTCTCATTGCAAAGATTTACTAATGCTAGGCGAGCTTCTCAAAGGTTGATACCTTGTTTCGGCCTTTAATGCTCGGTGATGAAGTATACCGAGTCGACGTCCTTCCTCTCGCACTCAAAACTGCACTTATTGTTTCGTCCAAGCGGCGAGGTATAGGGAAAGGATCTCTCTTCTTCGGAACAGACGAGTAGGAAGTTTGGCGAGGTAGTTTTGAGATCTTCAAAAGCGGACTTATGTGTATCATTCCGTGAGAACTCCAGACTTTTGAGTACCTTGAAGAAGGGTAGTTGCTTGTCCGCGCCTTTGAAAGAAAGCTGCTTAGTGCGGCTATGCAGCCCGCCGCTTGTGTACGTCGTGAATGGTTTTCGCATCTTCATTTCTAGAATGGTTTGAACCTTGGATGGGTTGGCTTTTAACCCTTCTCGTGAAACCCAAAGATCCTAAGAATTTTCCGGACCGAACCGCAAACGCACTGGGGTTCGGTTTGAGGTTGATTTTTCAAGTAAGTCGAGGACGATCCGAGGTCGGCGACACACGCGCTTCCTCCTTGCTTTTACTACGATGTCTTCGACGACACCTCTACATTCCGCCTATGTAGGGCTGAAATATTTTTCTACCATTCTTTGATAGGTGGCTCCCGCATTCTTAAGTCCGAATGGCATCTTCCTCGTATGCGAAGACTCAAGTCCAGAATGAAGGTTGCTTGGCGCGTCTTCGTCATCCATCAAGACTTGGTGATACCTTTGTACAAGTATAAGAAACTCAAGACTTGAACCCGACCAATGCGTCGACCTTCTTATCGATGTTGGGAAGGGGATAGCAATCCTTTGGGCAATGTTTATTGAGGTCAGTGTAGTCAATGCACATTCGCCATCCCCCTCCTCCTTTCTTCACCATCACCGGGTTGGCTATCCATGTCGGATATTTGACTTCAAACAATATGCGAGCTTTTAACAATTGATTTACCTCATCATGGATGACTTGGTTCCGCTCGCCGCAAAAATTGCTGCTTCATGGAACTGGTTTTGTGCTCGGTCGATGTTAAGCTTATGGGTGATGATACCCGGGAGACCCGGTCATGTCGAGGCGACCAAGAAAACACGCCTCGAATTCCCTCGTGGAGTTGGATAACCTGTTCTCTTAATTCAGATGCCTCGGTAAAGCCAATCTTGACGACCTTGAGTGGCTCGTCTTTGTATAGCGTGACCTCCTCCACCGGGCTGCCAGAGATAGGCGTTGTCTCTTTTACTTCCAACTCCTCGGGTTTCTTTAGTTGCTATGCCTGTGGGTGCTGGGTTGGAGCCCCGCACTCGTAGGCGCACTGTAAGCATTCTTTGGCCCGCCTCGATCTCCTGATCACGGCTAACCCCTTCGTGGGATCTTCATCGTCGGTGGTATGTTGAGCATACCGCCCTTACAGCTCAGCCAATCTCGCCCCAGTATGATGTTATATGGTGAGTAGGCCTTCACTACGAAGAAGTGTACCACCTTGGTGGAGCTCGCCTGAGCTTTCCTACCGTGATGTGTAGCTCTATTATCCCTTCCCAAGTCTCTTCTTGAACGAAGCTTGAGCGGTAGCGGTGCTGTGCAGGCGCGCCTTCTACTCCTAATTTATCAAAGCATTCCTTGAAAAGGATGCTTACCGACGCGCCACTGTCGATGTATACGTGCTTCACCAACTTGTTCGCGACCACTTTGGGATTACCAGCGCGATCCCGGTGGGTACTACCGCAGTCTGTGGTCGCCTTCGGAGAAGGTGATCGCCTCGTCCCTTCCGAGCCTCTTGTTGGCGGTTCACGATATGTGGACCTCGGGCTTGACTTTCAGGAGGACTTCGTGACTCGCGGGAGCCCGTAATAGTGGAGATGACTCATCATATTGCGGTTCGTCGTCTCCTTCTCCGTCTTCGCCGCTTTGTCTTCTTGTTAGGGGCACAATTCCCCTTCTTACATGTTTCCTCCTTTCTCGCTTCACGATGAGGGCCCTCGTCTCGTCCAAACTCGCTCGGTCATGCCTTTGTATTTTCTCGGACCCCGTCCTGTACTAACATCTCGATATCCTCCATGAGGTCTCGCACCTCCATGTCGTGCCCGTAATCTTCATGGAAGGAGCAAGATTTGTCCTTTGTTCGGCGTTGACCCCTGTCATTGGTCGAGGTTTCTCGAACTTATCCATGTGGAGTTCAGAGATTTACGCCTCGCTTCGTCGAAGGAGTGTATTGAGGTCGCTTAGAGGTGTTGCGCGTCCGAGCCTCGACTCTATGCGGCGACGTATTCTTTCCAAGCGCGCGTCGGCCTTGCTACGGTCTCCGTCCTTCTTCTCTTCTTCCTTTTCGGAGGATCCGCTTTTTCGCCTCGCTCATTCTATCGCCCGTCCGCCTTGGCGAACCGATCGACTATGCGCCATAGCTCCGTGGCGATGACGGGGTTCAGATTGACGATCTCTTTATATAAGGCCCCGGCCGGATGCCGCTCGAAGGCGAGATGATGAGGAGGTCGTTCACGTCTGCGACCTTCGACTTTCCTTATCAACCCAGTCATAAAGTCGCCGATGGACTCGTTTGGTCTTGCCTCGGTGAGAGATGTGCAAGTCATTTTGACTCGCCTTCTCGGAAGAACCTTCATGGAAGGCCTTCATCGATCGTGGTAGGAACCAATGCTCCTGGTGGTAGATCGTCGAACCACCGTGGGCGTTGTCGACTAGTAATTCGGGAAGAGCTTGCACATATGAATTGTGCCGGGCGTTGGTTGATCATATTGTATCGAACTGCGAGAAAGTTCTCGGGTCCCTTAGTCCGTCATAGGGGTGATGCTCGCACCGATATTTGTCCGGGAACGGGTGTCGAGTATTTCGTTTGAGAACGGGCGACTATCCTCGTACCCGCGAAACCGCCTCCGAGAGTGAGGCGGAGTTCGTCGATCGAACTCGTTTTGGTAGTGAGGGCTGGCCTCGCGGCGATCGCGACGTCCTTTCCGCTACCGTCGTCCCTCCCGCGTTGGTTTGGGCCCCGACTTGTGCGGAGGTGTGGCGCCCATGATTTGATGCTTTGGGGATCCACCTCGTCGCGGTGCCTCGTGTTTAGACGAGGCTTGGCGTTCCTTTCTTCGGGATGCACCGACCTTGTGTCGGGCCGAGGTATTGGAGGAAGCTCTCCTTGTTTTCTCAAGAAACCCTCGACGGCGTCGTCGAGGTTTATCCGGCGAGCTGAGGTTCTCCTCGTTCTTCTTTGCGATCTCCTTCGCTTTGGTATCCTGCTTTCATGCGGGATGGGATTCCTGTTCGTCGAGGCTTTGGACATGCCGCCCGGGTCGATTCCAGGACCGGCTTTTTCCAACCGAGCTCGGCGTGTCCGACCGCCGTTGTTCTTTGTTGTTGCTGGCGGCGACTCTGGATGCGTGACTTCTGGTATACATCGTCGTGATTGATTCCCTGTGAACAATGGTTGATCGAAAACACAAAATTTTGGTTCCCACAGACGGCGCCAGTGATCGATCTTGTTTTCGTAAGGGAATTAAATGCACGAGAACACCAAAGATTTACGTGGTTCGATCTATGAATAAGATCTACGTCCACGGAGAGAGAGAGAGTTTGCGTGTTGATAATATGAGGAGTGATTACAAAGAGTGTAGCTGATCTTTCTCGTCCAATCTAGCCTCTATTTATACACAAATATATTGACCTAGATCCTCAATCCGAGATTTCCTCTAGGATCGAATCTTCCTCCTATCTCTCTTCAAATTAGGATTCTTCTATATACTACCGAATCTTCGTTCACATTGATTTAGGAGTCTTCTGTCCGAACTCTCCTCGAGCGATGTCGAGGCGACTTACTCAGACGCATTCTTTGGTAGATAGTTGGGTACAGATCCTATCAATAAGATATATAAATCATTTGACAAACCACATCAAGATTATCAAAATTTGGTGGTTGTTGCAAAAGAGAGAAAGAAGAAAGAGATACATAGTTGTTGTGGAAATTATATAATTATCAATGTATATTAAAAAATCATATATAAAAATTATTAGTTTCTTTTTAAAAATAAATTATTTCATTTATAAAATAATATAATATATTTACCAAAATTTTTGATTTTCTTCTAACTAATGAATTTAATTAGAGACTTAATAAAACTACTTCTAGTTATAGTATAAAAATATAATTTGTATGTTAACAATTACTTTCTTTGTCTCAATAAATATTATTCGTTATTAAAGTAATAGTATCCAGTGAATTTGAGCTACTTTTAAGACCAAATTAATTTCTTATTTTACAATGAATCATTTTTAATAGAACAATAAAAAAAAAGATAGAAACACATTTTCAAACTAACGAGCTTGATAACGAGGTGAATCCTGCTAAGTTCGTGCTTGGCATGTTTGAACGAATCTTTTCAGTAAATATTATGTGAAAATTTGTAAAGCTCAAGAATCAAAGAAAAAGGTGCGTAATTGTGGCGCGGACGGCTTAACGACGCCGTTGAAAAGGTAAACTGAATTTGCCCTTTAGTGTGTCATGCCGACTGATGAGTGATGACACAATTTGAAAGTTGACCAATTCGAAGCCATTTACATCTTGCCTACCAAAGTTGACCATTCGAAGCCATTTACACGGACAAGAATCCTCAACTTCGTGTTTTTCTGTATTTAGGTGAATCTTGAGCCATGTACCGGTCCGGGAGCTCGACCCGCGTCTCCGACGAGTTTTTCTCGAGCCCATCTCCAGCAGATGTGGAACAGCAGCAGCAGCAGCTTCTTCCGACGTACAACCCGGAATCCCACCTCGCGAAGAAGGATCGTGATCGCCTCAGATCCGCCGAGGCCGCCGTCCACCTCATCCCTGTTATGCTCATCATCTGTGCCGTCGTCTTGTGGTTCTTCTCTGCTCCAGGTTCGGTTTCGATTTTGGTTTTTTCTGTTTTATTGAAGTGGGCTCAATGACAATGTTTTCAAGAGTTGTGTAGTGTGATTTTATAGATGGGATCTCAACTGATATGGGATCTCAAAGAGTAACTGAAAGCAATGAGAGTCATCGATTAAAGATCCATTATAGTTTTTGGGGGTGCTCGGCTTGGTGGATTAAATATGACTAGTCTTAGATATGTTGTTCGGATAGATGGATTCGGCTCGTACTTAGTTTTGAGATCGTGTCACGTGGAATTAATCTTGACTTATGAGTTTTAGTCTCGCTCTATGACAAATTTAATCTTGAATAATCTCAGACCAAATTTAGGATCCTTTACAATGATTAGTCGTAAGCCAGATTTTGACTGGGATTTTATTTGAGATAGTGGTTAACTTGAAGAGGATATATGCTTATATACAACAAGAATGAACTCATAGATCTTCACAACTCTTACCTAGTGGCTATTGTGATCTTTAGTTGTGGGTTTTGGGGGTATGGATTGGAGGTGAACAACTAATTCATATGCTTCTTGATAAGGAATTTTACGAGGCCTTTCTTCTGTTGACTTTATCTGTGACGATATTACATTTGTAAGAGGGAATTTACTTTAATTGATAGTATAGATTGGTAAAAGGATATACGTTGATCTATCATTTACGTTAATGAATCGATTATTTTCAATTTGTTTGACCATTTTATCGCTCAAATACTGGTGACAGATATCATCACAAAAGTAATGAATCATTATCAAGACTGGATGTTACTTGTTACGACTAGGGTGTCAACAGGCGGATTTTACCCGGATGTAACTGCAATTTAGTATTAGTTCCGGTTGCCGAACCGCCCAATAAATACTAAACCCGGACCGGATCCGGACCATTAAATTATGGATCCGGATCGGGTATTACCCATTTCTAATCGGGTACCCATTGGATCTTAATTACCCCCAAATCCTTACTCATTTTCCCTTACTTCCCGTCAGAAACAAAGAAACGTTTACCCCTCAATCCCAATTTTTCTCACAAACCTTAGCCAAGACGTAAATTTTCTGCAGTTTTATACACTAAAAAATAGAAAAAATAGTCTATAAATAATATGGCATTGAAACTGTGAATGGACTGGGCGTGAATAGTACATAGTAATATTTTTGGCACTTACTGCAGAATATAATAATCTAAACCAAATATCTTTGTTGCGATATTCAACGCACGATAATTTTTTATGTTGTCATTTCTTTGGGTTTTTGACTTATCAAATTATGAGCTTTAAAAATTTTTGGATTCAGATTTTCATGATCATAACAGCAGTTATATATATGTCATCTCTGCGAAAAAACAGTCCCTATTTTTTCAAATTATCACAATCGACCACTTGGTTTCAATCCAAGTTTCAATTAAGTAAAATATAGGTTTTGTGAAAAATTTATCAGTTTTAATTTACACATTTTTGGTAAATGATCGTTTTAGTAAATTAATTAATATTTCGTAATTACACTCAAATGTAAAATGCTCTTACAGAAAAAGTGGATATGTAATATTCAAATTAAAAATTGAAAAAAAAAAAAAAAAATCTGACCGGGTCGGACCGGAACCGGACAAAACGGGCCGGGTTTTGACCGGTCCGGGTCCTAACGGTTCTGGAACCGAAACCGGAACCGGAACCGTTGTTTTAAAATTTAATGGGCTTTGAACGGTTCCGGATCGGTCCGGGTAAAGACCGCCCATTGACATCCCTAGTTCTGACTAATTCCTTATGCATATCCAGATATCTTCCGGAGAAACTTGAATCTTTCTCTTGTTTCATGAAATGAAGTTTCAGTGTGTGATTTGTAATCCATGTTAAACAAAATAAGATTAGAAATCAGCTTCTGGCGATGTAAGTCTGCTGTGGTTGGCTTGAAATTTTGACTCTGTTTATTAAGTGAACAACAAAGATAAATATATACGGAGTACAATATGTGTAAGTTCAGGCTAAATAGTGACCACTTGATCAAAGTTGAGGCTGTAATTTAAGAATAGCCCTCTTTCTTATGATCAAGCTAAAAGCTTATTCTTGCTGACATCAACATTATTCTCTTGCATATATATATGGCAGTAGATTTAGCAAACAAAGGCGACTCCGTTGCTGTCAGGGTAAGGATTTAGATGTTCGTTATCAAGGAAGGTGTCGCAGAAACTCCACAGAATCAAGAGTCAGTTGATTTAAGATCGATAACATAGCTATACATAACGGCAGAGGAAATATGTCTTGTGCCATGGATTAATTATTTGTCACAATTAGTTCATTCTTCACACTTATTTATGTGATTGATTTCGATTTTCTTCTTCTTGATCATGTATTGCACAACAGTGCTGATTAATTCGCTCGAAAATTTCAGTTTTGTGGTGTGTGATGTTTGTAAATTTTATAATTGGGTTCTTCATTTCCTTAAAAGGTCTTATAAGGGGAGAGGATACTCCAAGTTTATATATTAGAGACATGATATTTACAAAGTCAATGTGGAATTGCCTTTGACAACTATACTTGCAGAGGCTCGAAGTCGAAATTGGTATGTTCCAATATTGGCCCCAACCTGACTAGTTTGGGTACAATTACATTGTCCCGAAGAGAACACACCACTGGGTTGTCGAGCTGCAGCAGCACCGACGAGATTGGCACGGAGAGTCAAGGGAAATATCCGAGGCCACCTCTCAACTCCATAAGATCTAAATGCTTCTTCCACGGTCATGGTTCCGAGTTTCATCGCCTCTCCCAACTTATTGGCCAAGACCACTGCATCCTCCAGCGCACAGCAGGCACCTTGCCCGAGATTTGGTGTCATTGGATGCCACGCCGCCAACCAGAACGATCTTTCCTGATGAAGCTGGTGGCGTGATGCCCGGCCACAGCCAACGATCTACCAGAGGGGTTCTTATAATTGTGTCGTCGGGTGTAGATTTGATGATACTTAAGAGCTCTGATGGCCAGTCTTCAAGCATATTCTCTGTTTCCTGCCTCAATAAGGATGGATCAGTTATCTTGGGACCTGAAATGAGAGACTGGTAACTGTTCAATCTTTTACTTTCACTCATCACCCGAAATGAGCACAAACTTGAGGCATACCCGGAGACGGGCTGTTGAAACAGATGAACCAGTAGACCTTAGTCGGAGAAACTGGGACGTATCCAGCACGAACACCTCTTCCGTAGACGTAGGTCACTCTTGGCTCAAATGGTTGGCCATCAGGGTAGACTCCAAGACCGCGAAAAGCACAATGCCCGACGTATCTGGGCTCTGGAAAGCCCATCCACTTCGCCACTGGAGATCGTATCCCATCACAGGCGATTACAATCTAGTAGCTCAAGTTGGCACTGATTAAAGTTCAATAGACACCAAATGCTCATCAAGTTGGAAATTAAAACAGAGCTCAAACTACCTTAGCAGATATGAGGGAACCATCTTCAAAAGTCAGTAGGGTGTCATCGTTGCGACTCGTCTCAATGCTCTTAAGCTTGGAGGAGAAAGAAATGGCAGTTGGGGCAGCCGGTTTGCAAGCGTCTCCAACAGAGTTCTCCTTTCTACAGCACGCACCTCTTGACTGCTTCCATTCAACAAGAGGTCGTCAAATTCGAGACGACTCGTGGAACTCTCAACATCAACTAGAAGTTATTTTACCTTTGGTCCTCATCTTTGAATTTGAAGGAGCGCAGTTCTCTGCCATCCTTCGATTTCACCACCATCCTGCACACAAAGTCACAAACAGATTATTATACACAACTATCAATCAATTCAAACATAAAACTAAATAATTAAAATAGTCCAATTCTATTATACCATATCAATTTTATCTATTCCACCAAACCAATCCCATAAACCGATTGTTCAACGGAAAAGAAGGTAAGTAAAATAGACGCAGCCTACCCTTCAATTTGGAGGAACTGGGGCGGAGCTCAGCTCCCACTCCAATGGCATCAAACACTTTCCATCCGTTCTTGAAAATGTGAGAGAAGTGCCGCTGCCCTCAGTGACTCAGCCTGCTCCAGCACCACTGACCCAATCCCCACTCTATTCAAAATAAAATTCCATTTCCAAATAAAATGAGCAAACAGATCATATATAGATAGATGGTGGTGAGAAACCTTGAAGAGCAACAGCGGTAGCAAGGCCAGAAATCCCGGCCCCCACGATCACTATGTCTTCCTTCCTGACACCACCTTCAGCACTCGCCGTCGCCGCCACCGTCGTCGATCTCCGCCGGGAAGGAAGCCAGTTTGGAGGCGTTAATAGGCTTGCCATGATGTGATGCTTCTTGATACCAACTGGAATGGATGTGTGGTGTTGTGGTTAAACACAATTTCTTGAACCAAGTGAGTGGCCGACCTTCAACCGGTTGGTTCTTCCCACACCATACAAACTACTCAACCGCTTTCTTTCAAGAGTCGAGATTAACATAAACTGCACTTAAACACGACTATATTATTAAGTGGGAATGTATATATATCAAAAATGGTATGTATAAATTTTATCAAAAAAAAGACTATAAATATAATTAATTTTGAAAAGAAGATAAAAGACGCGATACTGTCCCCTTCAGTTCATCTGCCGCCGTTCGTAAGCTCTGACATATCTTATGTAAGGAAGGGGATTTACCGATTTCTCTCCGCTTCAAATTCTTCCTTTGCCTGTTCATAACTTTGATTCCAGATATTGTGGAACAACTAATGGGGAAAGAGGGAGAACTTTGGGACGATTCTGCCCTAATTAAAGCCTTCGACCACGCCATTTCGAAAAACAAGGCAACCCTCTTTGATATAATCACGAGGCTATTTTGTTTTCGTTGTATTAGTATTGTCGTTTTACAATCGAACTCTTTTGCAGATGATACATGGAAAGAGTGGAGAGAAAGCCATTAATAATACCGAGGAAAATTTACCAGGCATTGAGTTTGGCTCCAACACTGAGTGAGTAGAAAGCAGAAGATTTTAATTTAGTCTTGTTTTACGGTTAATGTGAGAAACTAGAGCATCAATTTGACATATGGGAAAAAAATACGGAAATCTGTGAATTTTGGAAATGATTAAGTTGGTTTCCACCGGTAGTACCAATTACGTATGAAGGATTAAGGAAAGGATTATGCCATTTTACCCCATCCTTTTCTTACATATGTATATTTGCTTCGTACACACAACATTTTACTGTTCCATATGGTGGGAAGGAAATAATAAGAGTTGTAAAGACATTGAAGAATCTCTGAATGATGTCTGACAAATATCTTATGGCAATAGAAATAGAGAATGGGGGAGTTTAACAACATAGTAAAGGTTATGCCTCCATTGTTTGTGCTGAGCTATCTGTAATTATGGATCTTATTTAGCCTCATAACTGCATGCATGTTAGACAAACTTTGCCCCCCTATACTAAATGGCACGAAAATAGATTGTTTTGGACTTGTTGAAGAAACCATATTTATTCATTACCGAGTTTTTTAGGGCTCGTTCATCTGTAATCCCAAAGGCTTTCCCTTAGTCCAGTTGGAAGTTAAAATCTGCCAAAAAACTTTGTAAAAGATTCCACTGGTACGTCACTATTTTTTAGAATGGCTTTTGCTTATTAAGTGCAACACTCCCTTTGAGGTGTTATTTCCTATCAATTCAGTGTTTTCCATTCTTGAACTGCCTCAATTCTATCAAATTCTGGTTCCTCGGTTTATTTGTTGAACTTGAAATTTACATGTATATGCACCGTGTTTTTCTCTTTCAGGTGCCTAAACTGGCAAAGCTCTCCCCCTAGTATGAGCAGAAAATGCTTTTATAACTTCAATCACGTAGCAACTGAGAGCTATTTTCATCTATACATATTGATGCTAACTTTCTTGTTATTTGTATGTTGATGAAGATTCCTTGTTGATGGGCTGGAAACCACAACAAAAGTCATGGAGACTGCAGAGAGTTTAATGAGCACGGAAAATTCTCCTTTGGAGTTAGGTTCTTCTGTAATATGTGTTGGTTTTTCCGATATTCAAGAGCGCCATGTTCCGCCTACCAATGACATTTCTGCTACTACATCAGTTTCCCAAGGCGAACATGCTGATTTAAAATATCAATATGAGGCAACATGCTATTTGGATGATGGTTCAGAAGAGTATAACAAGTTGTTGAACAAATATTATGAAGTTGAGAATCAGAGGCAGCATATTCTTCAGCAACTTAACCAATACAGTAATTGGAATCATCAATATCCTTTTTCTAGTATATCCACAACTGAAGAGTATCAAGCATCCGTGCCTCAGCCTTATGAAACTGTAGCTTGTAACTGCCCATATGGCTGTCAAAATTGGGTTGTTCCATGCAATTCGTCACCTGCTGCTTGTTCTGGCACTAAATACATTGACACAACTTGTCATGCTAAAGGTTCTCTGAAGGGGAATTCCGGGCCTAAAAAAGTTCCTGATTTTGTTAATACAGCGATAGCCGCTGCTGAAAAAGCACATTCGGTAACAAAGGAAGCAAATAGAGGTGAAATGTCTATCTATGTTTTCATATATCTGGAACGTTTTTTAGTCTGTTGTTTTTTATTTTTTTTAATTCATACATGTCTTGCTGTATTGTTTTTTATACTTTAACCAAAATCATTTTATGGTTATCGAAACAGGACAATCTCCTGAATGCAAGTCTGCAACAGATCTTGATGTGGTTCTGACTTCTGAGTGCTTGGTACACTGCAGGCTTTTATACTGGAAAGTGAGAATATGCTCTTTGATTGCAAATTTATCATAAATATAAAAAAAGATGGAAAATTCTTATTACATTTTAGTGGTCTCCACCTTTTTTACCCCATGTTCTATAGGGTGGAAAAAATGGAAAAATATTATCAGATGATTCAGATCAATACCCTATGATAATATTATCATGAATTGGAGTGAAAAGGAAGAAAAAGGGCTGCTCGATTTTTTTTTTCCATCCTATCCGGGGAAAATTATCCACCCTATAGAATATGTTAAAGAGTGGGAAAGAGGGTGAAAATATATGTTTTTCATTCTTTTGCGCACCCTAAGCATCTAACTAGTGCTAATATTAGTTCTTACAATATTTTGGAGATTTCATTTGACGTGTTTTTATGTTTACTGAAGCTTACGTTGTCTTCTTTGTGATCTAGGTTTATTTCTGAGCAGTCTTCAGAGGGGGAAGTAAACAAGGTCTAGGCGTCTGAGGTTTCTGAGTATATGATGTAATTAAGCAAGAGAATCATGTCCTTTTTACAAGTATGAGAATATGGAACTTTGATGAAATGCACCAGCCTACGTTGGAATTTTCTTTTTCTTTCAAGGAATGAAACAAGTATGGGACGACACCCTTCGGACTTGCAATTTCCTATGGAAACGCAGAAATAGCTGTGTATATTCCGAGTGTCACTGAGATTGAAGGTTTAGAGGAAGTAGAAAGGTTTAATCTTTTGCTCTCATCTATAACCAGCAACATGTCTCTTCCCTCTCACTTCTCACACTAATTTAACTATTATCATTTTCAACTCACGTATCTTTCGGTATATATATAGGGAATAGTTAATGTGAAAATATTTTTTATCATGAGAATGTGAGAATTAAAAAATGATGAATTCGAAGTGAAAGTTGATGACTCCGTTGGAAAAGTTACTGAATCTAAAAAAATGAAATTTTCGTCTCTCATGGAATTTGAATCCTAGGTGAAAATTTGGAATTTTTGGATTCAATAATTTTTTTAGTAGATGCATTAACTATTATAGTGATTTTTTCCACAACAAATTTTAGTAGTTTTATTAAAATGGTTCTTATTTGAACATCACTCACTCTCTATATATAGAAAGTTAGGTTCAAATGAGAACCATTTTTATCTTAAGAATTAAGAATCAAATGAATTTGTTATGATAGTTGATGAATCCGTTGGAAAAGTTACTGAATTTAAAAATTCAAATTTTTTTCACCCCGGTTCGAATCTCATGAGGGGCGAAAATTTTATTTTTGGATTCAATAACTTTTGGATTCATCAACTTTCACAAAGCATTTATTATTTTTTGGTTCTCACGTTCTCACAATAAAAAAATGAAATTTTCGTCTCTTATGGGATTCGAACCCGGTGAAAATTCGTAATTTTTGGATTCAATAACTTTCACAACGGATTCATTAACTTTCATAGCAAATTCATTTTGTTCATAAATTTTTTCGTAGTTCTTAGTTCTCACGTTAAAATTGATTCTTATTTGAACCTCACTATATATATATATATATATATATATATATATATATATATATATATATAATGTGAGAATAATTTTATTGTGAAAATGTGAGAAAAATAATAAATTTGTTGTGAAGGTTGATGTATCTGTCGAGAAAGTTATTGAGTCCAAAAATAATTTTTCGCTCCTATGGAATTCGAACTCGGTGAAAAATCAATTTTGGATTCAAGAACTTTCATAACTCGATGCATTAATTTTCATAACAAATCATATCAAGTTTTTGAAATTCTTATTTTTATGTTAATAGTAATTTTATTTGAATTTCACTCTTTATATATATATATATATATAATATTATTTATCTCATTGTGCTGAGGTGGCATCAATATATTTACAATAGAATGAAACTCTGCGTTAATGAAAGATGATGCTAATCGAACAGCTTTGCATGTCTTGGGCTCAACTGAAAATCTCATCAAGCGCTCATCACTCATCACTCATCAGTGTCATTTTTAAATCATAATATTACAATTGACAATGAAGTTGAATCACTGATAGCATCACCAACAGATTTTTTTTTTAATCTTTTTCTTTAAGAATTAAATATTAAAAAACCAAAAAAATGTCCAGCTAGCCTATCTGAAATAATAATATCTCATTAGTTCATTTGTGATAAGTTGATGATTGGTAAATAGGAGATGATGGAAAAATGGAAAGATGTTTATGAGTTGTAAGTTGTATGATGTGCTCTGGTGAATAAGGAGGGGATGATTAAAATCCTTGTGTTCTACTTGTACATGCTTGATGTTCAAGGTGAGAAACAAGAAAACTAATTCTCATGCTTGATGTGCATGGTGGACCTACTCGTGCAGGTCGACATGCACTAGGTTTTCTTACGATCCAGAGATCAGAGCGGAATATACGACAAAGGAAGGCAGCAGATTAAACAACCCACCAGAGAAGAACAACCAGCAGAGGCGGTGGGCATCATCTTGCCCATAATCACTGCTACTTTCACAACTCCATACATATTTTGCCCAACTTCAGTGATATGTCTGAGAAGCTCCACATTACCATTCAACATTGATCGATGTTAGTTCTGAGTGGATAAAACCATGATAATTATGTTTTACACTTGTATTTTATTTTGAGTTTATTTTCATCTTTTTCTTGTGAATTTCAAGCACCATAGCAGATAAAAACAAAAGCACATGCTCATTCGCGTGAATAAAAATAAGCATATTAAAATTGCAATCTTTCACCCTTCTATATAATGCAGTAAAAACCGACAGTTCACAACATAACTTCTGTCAATATTACAAGCAATCAAATTCATTTTCTTGTTTGTTTGCCGTAAAAAAAGGACTTGTTTTAGCAAATTGCAATCGAAGAGGTAGTTTAAATTTAAAGTCTTTAGCATTTCAATTTTCTATAAAATTTCGCTCGAATTTGACGTACTAGTATCCAATGATTTTTTCCAACATTCCATTTGATTTTCACAACATTTTGGTTGGCTGAATCAAGATTCCGGTCGATTTTATCCACAAGATTCTGATCAATTTTCATAATATTCAAGTCGACCGGAATCACGGAAATTGCGATATGAATGTTTCAATTTAAACATTCCGATCCATCACAATGTTGTGATATTCGACCACAATATATCCGACCAGAATCTTCATAAGTCATCTCGGACTGAATTCATGATTTGAAAATGCTTATGATTATTTAGATGCACTTTATACGCAACTTATCATCATATCGGAATTGTGGATTTCTCGATCGGATCCAGGAATTATCGATCGGAATAGTAGATTCCTCTACTGGAATGAACAATACGACATTACCTATTGCGGTTCAGACTTGGTCTCTCAATGCTCCCGGTCAAGATCCCCTTGGAAAATTAGTTTTAGTTGACTAACAGAATCTTCGAATTCTACTACCGGAATTAATGGATCCTACCGAAGAGATGAGCTACCGGAATTTATTACCACATAAATGAGCTATAACAAATAAGAAAGCAAATCAAATAAAGGAAGCAATTAGTAAAATTTACCAACTAATTTATCAACTCTTTAGGCTCAGTTGGTTAAGAGCCAAATGATTTGAAATAAGGAAACAATAGTAAAGGAATCGTGGATTTGAGGCCATCTTTTCACTTGAATTTTGACAAAGGAAAAATTCCAACAATCTTGATCGAATAAAAAATCATTGTTCAAACAACAACTAACATCACATTACCTTTTCAATTAAAAATATTTAAAATAAAAATGGGTATGCACAGCATTTTTAAAATGGGTATTGATATACATATTTTTGAAATGTGAGTAGTAAAGTTTACCCCCTAATAGTTATTCATCTACGAGATGCACAATTTTATTTAATTATATTTATAAATCTTATTATTCTTCAAAATTATGTTACAAAATAAATATACTTTTACATGTCATAAAACAAAGTTATATTTTAACACGCCACAAAAATAATTGCACTTTTACATGTAATTAAAAATAATAACACTTTCAAATGTCACAAAATAACACAAAATTAGTTTCACCCACAAATATCACTAAATTTTGTGACCATGTAATAGTTATTCATCCATAATATATCATAATTTTATTTAGTACTCTCTCCGTCCAATTCAAGACTATCCATTTTTTTGACACGATTATTTAGGAGAAAGATATAAAATGATTAAAATGGTAAAAAGTAGATAGGTCTTATAACTTTTGAAGAGATAATTATTTCATAAAAAGGAAACAGTCCATCTTAGATGGGATAGCCCAAAAAGAAATACATATCATCTTAGATGGTACGGATGGAGTAAGATTTATAATTTCATTATTCTTAAAAGATATGTCATTATTGGAACATTTTATTAAAACAAAGTTGAAAATAGTTTACAAAAGACTACTGTAAACAATCACTTTTTCTTAGTAATTTACATATAATCTTCAAATGTTCATTTATTTGTACACAAAATATAAGATAAAAATAAAACCTTTAATGTCATACTAATAATAATAATGCAGCTTTGACGAAGAGGAGAAGGCCACCTTTCTTTGCTTCTGAGCAGAAAATGTCCTCTTCTACTAGAAATAGTTTTAGTAGCATCAGAGACTGTGATTGCTGACACCCCATATTCAAGTCCCTCCCCTATTAATAATAACTTATTTCTTTATTATTCCCCACACACACACACACATACTCACTCACTCATGTACACACTTCTCGGCTCTCTCCTGCCAGCCCCAGCCCTGCTCTCACACACTACACACACCTCTCTCTCTCTCTCTGAAAACCAGACACAGAAAGATTCATATATATGATCTCATCTTACACAGATTTACTCGAACACAACCAGTCCTAACAACATCCCACACAGCACGAAGCGTTGCTCATTATTATTCACCCTTCCTTCGCATTACTCCACCCACACATGCACTCTACATCTTCATTCTTCTCTATTAAATGGGTTGTCTGGTATCACAACTAGCGGCCAAATTCGCCTTCTTTCCACCAAAGCCGCCTACATACCAGGTGAAGAAGAGGACGACGGCAAGCTGGTAGCTGTCTCCGCGACTTCCTCACTTCCGATAACCGTTGATGATTCCTGCCTTGATGTGTTGGCCATCGACACTAAAAGGGGCAACAAGATTGTAGCTTTCTTTGAGGAATCCTGCGCCAGGCTCACCGTGTTGTACTCCCATGGCAATGCAGCTGATCTGGGCCAGCTCTATGACCTCTTTGTTCAGCTCAAAGCTAATCTCAGGGTTAATCTTATTGGGTCTACTCTCTCTCCCTCTCTCTACTAAAGGAGGATTTTTTATTTTTTATTTTTTTTATTCGAAGTGCTGAAGTTTTGCTGAGAGAAATGTGGAGTTTTCTGTAACTTAAAAGAAACATAATCCATCTTTATTTTTACTTGGTGTTTTTTGAGCTGGTAGAATGGGTTTTAGATCTGAAAATATTTATTATTAATTGAAAAAATGGTGACTCAATTGAGCTTGAATCATTTTTGTGAGTACAGTTGGTTGACTACTAGGTTGTGTCAAATTTACCCAGTATTATCTCATATAAATATTGTTGCTAGTTCTTTTCCTTCTTTTGCTATGAAAGTGATTGGTTTTTTTCTCACATTTGCTTCCAGTCCAGCAGGTTTTCTAGGGCTTTTTTCCCCCTTTATTTTTTCTGTCTTAGAAAATTCCCCCAGAATGTAAATCACTGGATGTGCAATTTGTATGCCTCGGGATAATTATTTTTTTGCTCAATGATTACAAGGGGATTAGTTTGACCATCCTGCACTTCAATATCTGCTTCTTTCCCCAAGTTTTTGTGAATCCCTTTTCACTATTGTGTGCAATGCAATGGATGCACTATTGGATTTTCTTGATTTACTCATTACTTTGATTAGTTTATCATGTTACTGAGTCGGTCCTATTGAAACGTGCAGGTATGACTATTCTGGTTATGGAGCTTCAACCGGTAAGGTAAAATTCAATTAACTTAATCTCATTGTTAACTTCTGTTCATGACCTTATATCTTTTGGAATAATCGGCTTGCAAAATCTTGCTTATGATAATTATACTTAATTAGGTTTCAGCTGGTTATTTACCTGGTGTTTGTTTGCGGATCATCTTATAACTGTTTCAAATGAGTCTATTCGGGTTCCAGACCTGATTTATCTCAACACATAAATCAATTATTGTTCTTTTAGACCAAGTTCTTCTAGTTAGATATGAAACTTTGGCTTTTTATAACTCCCAGCCAAGTGAATATGACACATATGCGGACATAGAGGCTGTATATGAGTGTCTTCAAACAGAGTATGGGATTAGTCAGGAAGATATAATTCTCTACGGGCAATCAGTTGGAAGTGGCCCCACGTTACATTTAGCAGCTCAATTGCCAAGACTGAGAGGTGTAGTCTTGCACAGTGCCATCCTATCCGGACTTCGTGTGCTTTGTCATGTGAAGTTTACTCTCTGCTGTGATATTTACAAGGTTAGCACTTTTGTATGTCCCGAAATAAACGTATATTTACAAGGTTGTACGTGGCCCCTTCTGATCCAATGTAGCTTTATACCAGTGATTTGACGCTTTAACTTTTTTAAAGATGTCACATTGCATTTGAATCCTTAAAAATCTTTTCTTCGAGTCAATCTTTTCCTGTTCTAAATTCGACAAATAGAGTCATTGTATGATTAACTAGAATGGATGAAGAACTATTTAGCCATTTAATTGACTAAAAAGGTACTGCAGCTCAACTACATCTTATTCTAAGCATCAGGGATGATCTTTTTATAAATGTGTCGGAGGTTTTCCTTCTATCTGTTGCCTAAGCCTAATTATTGTGTGATTCTCACGCTCATACTTTTTCACACTCTTCCATATGATGAGATTTTAGCTGACAATGACAAAGGAACTTTTATTTGCTGCCAGTTATTAATTCTGTTCTCAACCTTGCAGAATGTAAAGAAAATCCGGAAGGTGAAGTCTCCTGTGCTTGTTATACATGTAAGTATCTGGAATCTCTAAGCATCTGCCACTAAATATTTTAGTTTTTTGCATTACAACTTAATTGATGCTGCTGGTTGATATCTTTTGTATGTGCTCTTTGGGTTATAGGCTCGTAAACAATTTTAAACTATATATATTAGAAAAGGTTTAAACTAATGAAGGTGAATTATGCGACCGAATGGAAAAACTAGGAAACTGCTGCAATTCAAAAGCTAACAATTATCCTTATGTTGCATAGGCATACAGCATACTCAAAATATGAACTTGACTTGCAACATTGCACCAATGGAAGGAAATAGAATGTGTCGTTGATATATGTTCATAGTTCTTAATCAACTGAAAAGCCGTTGGTGGGTTTATTTGCCATACCAAGTTGGAACCTCATAAACGGCCTTAAGCTGCGTAGAAGCTGGAGTCTTTGGAGATATTTTTTAAAATTATTGTTGGATGAGATAAGAGCTTTCAGATTTTTGTGGTCTTTTTAACATATTACTACCTTGCTTAAAAGATTTTGAATGAAAATTACATGTTATATGGGTGGTGAGCTTATTATTTTGGCTTCGTCTCAATCGATACAATAAGTAATGCCCAGTGAGTTAGTTTCACGAACTCCAGAATTCAAAATCAATGCTTTTCATGCTTGCATGCATTGTCATAATATAAATTCAAGTTGGGCTTGCCAAATATTGTTTGGTTTAATTAGTATGATTAATGTCATCTAAATCATGAACATCGACCCACTTTGCAATTTCGATTTGACTTTTAAATTGTAGCAACAAGTAAGCAACCTTTCAATTTCTCGCAATAAAAAACTCTTCCAAACTCTCTTCATTCCAATTATGAGGAGAATTAAGGGGTATGGTTCCACGTCCAATACTTGTAGATGACGATGAATTTTAGCAGAGCAGTTTCCAACAATTTTCATTGAATAATTGTCGAGATTCACCGCTGTCAACAAATATTAGATGTCGACCCATAGAATGTTAGTATCATTCCTATCTTCAGGTATTTCTCCAAAGAAATCATCTCCTTCCACAAGAAAGTGGTAAATACTAAAATCGATGTTCAATATTCTGTAATTTTGTTCCATCAAACAAAAACAAGAAACTAGAAAATAATTCTTTGGCTATCTCTGAAGCCTGTTTGATTATTCTTTGCCAATGGGATTGAAATCAGTCAGAGTACTCTTAATCTAGTCCACTGGTCACTAAGGACAAAGTATCATGTTTATATATTCCCATATATTGTAAGTTTGTATAATTGACAACTATAAGCTGTACCAAAATTAGCAGAATAAGGGATTGTCATCCTACCAACATGGGTTCAGGCGCTGCCTAAGGCGTAGTTGGCTGCTTGGCTTCCAATTTTTTGTATATGGCAATTCTTTGTATCATTAAATTACTTGGAATTTTTATTTTTTTTTATATAAGTAATTGTTTAATGTAATTATTCACGATTGTGGTTAGTATTGATTGTACAATTTGTTGATCTAATTATATAAAATGTATCTTAACCAAATCTTAGTCTAGTCTCAAAATGGTAAAAATATGATGATACTATTTTTTCTTTAAAAACACTTTTAGGATACTCTTTTATTTATATTCTTATGTTTCTTTGTTAATCTCAATAAATTTGATTTCAACCTGAAACATGCATTTTATAACTCAAACTTTGTAAAAGTATAAGCTCTAAGACTTAAAACTGTCTTTACTTGTGGAAACCTGTATATTTATCTAAAATTTTAAGGCTCTATCTGTGCCCGAAGGCAATTTGCCTCTGTTGATTGTGCCTAGCTTCAATCAACTGAAAGTGCTATTCTGTAAATCTGATTCCCATGAAGCGAATGAAGCTAGCTTCATCATGCTCAAGATTGAAGTATGGTAGTGCTGGCAAATGTTCCCAGAATTTGCATCCTTATAATTTTAGCTTTTCAATCAGTAAAAATTCAAGCATAAGAGGGATCTAAAGATTATACAGGTGTTTGGTAAGCATATTTTTTAAGAGATTATAATATGCTTTAACACTTGTAAGATATTAGATCTTATTTAAAAAATAAGCCGGATTCTTTAGATGGTTAAGTTTATAAGATGTTTTAGTAACTATAATAAATGAGATTTCAATCGAAAATTATAAGCTCTAAGCATCTTATTTTGGGAACAAATATTATCCTTGTTTAAAAATGGTTGCTGTTGAATACTTTGAAGTTCTTTTTATGCTGTGAAACATCCTATAAGTGTTATAAAGAGTATAAGCCCACCCAAACACCCACTTAGGTGACACCTCAATCTTTCTTCCTCTCATTTTTTCTTATTCTATAATTTGAACATTATAATTGGTGGGTGATAAGTTCTGAAACCTTACATAATGACGATCCTTTGTTAATGGTAATTATTTCAGATGCGATATGCTTAATGATTCTGCTAGCTGTTTTTTGCTGTATTTTGTTATGCTTTGATTAACTCGCTACTCGTGTTAGTTTATTGAAAGCTAGTATATCAATCTACAGGGAACAGATGATGATGTTGTAAATTGGTTGCATGGTAACGGATTATGGGAAATGGCAAGAGAACCGTACGAGCCATTGTGGATTAAAGGAGGTGGCCATTGCAACTTGGAGCTCTATCCGGATTATATTCGCCATCTATGTAGATTTGTTCAAGAAATGGAGAACATGACTACTGAAGTTCGACTGAGAAAAATCCGCCAGACTCTGTCTCTGCAAAAAAGGTTCAAGTCTACCTCCGCATGTTGTGGTAATAAATGCTGTATAATTAAAGTCAGAAGACCGAGATGCCCACAATGCTTGAGCCTCGGTTGCATAAAGAGGCCCAAATGCCCGGAGTGGCATCCTAAATGCATGGTGGTTAGAAAGCCAACGTGCCTGTCGTGCTTCAATCCTAGCTGCACAGGTTTGTCGTGTTGGTGCAAGAAATGCTCGTGCCGGTGTACAATATGCTCGTGTTTGTGTGCTGCTAAGTGCTCTTGTTGGTAATGTTAGTTATTGGTGGGTATACAAAAACATTTGGATGAGAGCAGAGACGCTAAGCTGGACTTTGTACAGATTGCTTCTTGTTTAGTACTAATGGTCCACTAGTCTGATATTTAGTAACTTTAGGCATGATTTTACGTTTGCTTGTTTGTACTAATCAACTCTTGTAACTCCGTTTCTCGATTATATAGGCGAAGCAATGAGTTTATTTACTTTTTTTCTTCACTAGCTCTTATCTGATATCAATAAGTTTTGGGTAAATATATTTTAAACCTCAAATTATATCCGTTTTATATAAAATATTCTGAACTTTCAGAAATATTTATCTAAATCATCAACTATTAACTTTTATCTTGTTGTTTTTTTACTCGCATTGCACATTAAACAAGTACTCTTTTCCTTTCACGGTGTTTTCCCTTTGGATTTTCGCCAGAAAGAGTTTTAACGAGGCTCGGCCAGTGAGTCTCCAGCTTGTGATTTCTAGGGGGTGTTTGGCAAAGCTTATTTTAGAGAGCTTATAAGATATTTCAAGAGCTTATAAGAGGTAATGTCTCAAGTACTTATAAGTTATTAAAGTGTTTGGTTAATTGATCTTACAAGTTAGAGAAAGAATCGTGAGCTAGAGAGATAAAATCAGAGTTAGAGAGATAAAATTGACGAAAGGTAAAGTTGATAGTGTATGTGTAGAAAATAACGAACTATAATAAGGTTATTTTGGCAAATTCATGATTGCTTATAAGTTTATGAAAAAATAAGTTAGAGTTGACCAACTTATTTTTAGGGGAGCTTATAAGCTGTTGGAGCTTATTTTCACAACATAAGTCATTTAGGAGCTTATTTTGTCAAACACTTTGCAACAGCTTATAAGCTACTAAACAGCTTATAAACTGTTTTAAAGAGCTTATAAGCTCAGCCAAACACCCTCTAGGTGTTTTTGTTTCTCTTTTAGTATCAGCTTAATTTATTAAATTCAATAGAGTTTTTCAATCTCTAATTCTAACTTAATTTCTACTTAAAATTTATTTAAAATTTAATTATGTTAGATATATTGTGCATTCAGATGCATCTATGTTGTGCTTCTTTTTGCCAAATTGTGACATATGATAAAATTATTGTACCATATTTAAACGTTGGGTGGAATATCTTTCTATGGAAGACAATCTTCTTGTATTTAATTTTCTTAATCAATTCAACTATAAAATACAAACCATTAAACTACTTAAAGCTGTTACTAATAAAATGCTGCTAATGTAAAATAATTGCTGCGAAACTAGAAAATAATTCTTCCTAGATTCATCACAAAAGAAATTCTCATTTACATTAAAAGACTTTTAATGGAGAGGTGATGCAAATAATTCGATTACATAAATGAATCGACATGTCAATATTTGAGTCAACATAGAAATGAAGAAAGACTTACTTCCACATTATTTAGTGATGAAATATTGACACGTCAAACCTTTTGAAGCCATCTGCACTTGCAAACCTTTTGAGTTTTGCCTCAACATGTTGACCCCAAAAGTCCTAAAGCTTTTTCTCTTTTGAGTCCAAAGATCTCCTAAAGCTTTTATGTTGTGCCGATATGGGAAACACTTTTATTAGTATAGTCAACATGTCGATACAAAAAACTTTTATGTATGTGTCTTGGTCTAGTGGTTAATGCCCGACATCAAAGGTCTCGAATTCGAGTCCACCGTGACACTTCTTTTAAATTTATGTATTTAATTAACCAAAAAAAAAAACTTCTATGTCAATATTAAACTTTAGGGTCGTTATTATTATTATTATTGTTAAAGGTGTTACAATGTACATAATAAAAATATCATATTTTTTAAATCAATCAAAAAGTCATTAATTAACTTATTCTAAAATTCTCATTTTCCAAAACAAGAATGCTTTGGGTTAGAAAGTAATCCTAAATTTATTTATTGTGGTTACTTTTGCAATTATTTTATTTAATTATACAAATTTACTCCATCCTAGTACATGACTATGAAAATGAGAATGTTAGAATGATTGTTATGTTTTGGTACGAGCTTAAAATATTTTATGATTGGAAAAGTATCGATATCCGAAAAAGTAGCTAAAATTAGTGATCTATTTGATAGTGAATTTCATCAAAATCTTAAACCACATGTTTTAAATGAGTTAAATCATTTATAAGTGCGCATTCTACATACATGTCTATTATTATATATGGATTAGTAAAACGAGTATCCATAATAACAAATTACTTTATCCTTATATAGTCAATAATAATATACCACTATTTCATCATCATTATTATTATATAGTTAACAAAAAGAATAACATGACGTGCCTAAAAGAAGAAAAAGAAAGAAAATCGTCACTAAAAAAGAACTCAGTTTATAAGGAGAGACCGGCGGAGATCTCGGCAGCACTCATGTTCCTCCTTACGCAGGTAGGAGGCAGATAGTTCAAGCTCTCTGATACGAGCATCATGGAGTCGCCACGATGTGACGACGTGCATGGGGAGAAGCCTGACAGAGAGGAGGTATCCTTTGATACGAATGGAGGTGAAGATGAGGATGGACTTAACGTCGGGGAGAGAAGTCGACCACAACGTCGGGTCCGTCCACCACGAAGATATGACGACTTCATTCCCCATCAGTGATTAATTTATTTTCTGCATTATTGTTGGGCTTAGCCCGTTTATTTTTGGGTCCAACGTTAGGAGCTCCTTTCGGGTTTTCTTGTTGATTCTTTCCCGAATTGTAGGTCGAATCAACCCTAGGGTCTTTAGTATAAATTGAGGTTAGCGTTGTATTATAGAGGATATCAAATAATACAAACCCTATTTTTCTACGTATTCTTGTTTTATTGCAATTCGACGCGTACGACGAGGATTCCTCGCGTCCGTCTTGACTTCGATAGGCGCTTTAGCTTATCAACTGGTGCTTTCATCCCGAACATGGACAAATCGCCGCCGACGTCGAACCCTATTTCAATGGTGGAGGGACAGTCGGAGATCTCTATGGAGGTGATCGTCACGATGCTTCGTCGCCTCGAGGCTCGTCTCGATGAGAGAGATGAAAAGAAAGAGTCGCCGCACGCTGCATCAAGGCAAGATTCCAACCCTATCTATGGGATGCCGAAGGATTGGAGACTTCCGTCGGGGAATCCAGGTGGATCCCTGCCACACATGTCCGCACCAACATACACGTTCGCCACGACGACATCGCCGGTATAGCGGGCAGCGGGGGCGAAGGTAGTACGCCACGGTTCGCATTCCAACAACCGCCGCTAGGGTTTAATTCCCAAATACATCCGCCGCCGGTCGTATCTCGGATCGCGACCGCCATATCACCGTCGCCGTGGAGTCAGCCGGTCACACCGCAGCAGGCGCCGTGGGAGCTTCCGCCACCACGACCCCCATCGTCGTGGGATCTGCCCCAGTCGCGCCCTTACGTGGATCAACGGCCGCCGTTCGAGCACCGTCACACGACGACGTATTCCGGCTCGGACCCAAACCGTTTCTTCAAATTGGAACCACCACTTTTTGATGGATCCGATGCCCATAGTTGGGTGACAAGAATACAATATTTTTTTGATCATATTCGCCTTCCGGAAGAACAACGCCTCCATTACGTAGTAATGCTTTTTGCTCCGCAGACAACGGATTGGATATTCTCTTATCGTGCCAACAATCCGTTGGTATCTTGGCCGCAATTCTTGGACGACGTTCGACGTCGTTTTGATCCGAATTATTTCGTAAACTCCATCGAAGTAATTGCGAAGCTATCTCAAACGGGGTCGGTGGCCGAATATAACAAAGAGTTTGAAAGAATGCTCAATCAAATACACGGAGTGCCGGAATCGACACTTCTACCAATCTATATGAGTGGGTTGAAGAATTCAGTGAGAACGCAGGTCCGGTTTCAGCACCCGGCTTCGGTTGCTTCCGCAATGTCGTTGGCTTTGGAGTTTGACGCATCGGTGGATAGGGGTATGATGCAGGGCCGCAGGCCATGGCAAGGAAGAGAGTCGCGACCAACGGGAGCAGCGACATCTACACCGACGTCGTCAGGGCCACCCTCGGCTTTCCCAGCTGCTGCACAGAATCCTAGACCTCGTGATTACTCAAAGCTACCGGTTGTCAGGTTGACGGCGGCAGAGAGAGCGGAGAAGTCCAAGTTAGGGCTTTGTTGGTATTGCTCCGAGAAGTGGAGTAGTGGGCACGTGTGCAAAGGTCGCTTCTTGGCGTATATGGGTTCGGATGATGAGGAAGACGTCGATGAGGAGGGCCCAGAGACACAACAGCCGTCTTCGGAGGTAGTCACGGCAGATTTGTCGCACGTCTACAGCATGGACGGCCGCCCACGTACGCCCGCATTGGAATTTCAAGGGTTTATTCGCACAGCGGAAGTATCTATTCTAGTTGACACGGGAAGTACTCACAATTTTATTCATCCGAGAGTTGTCGAAAAATTGAACTTACCCCTAACTGCTATTCGGCCTTTTCGCGTCTATGTAGGGAATGGTGAGTCGATTATTTGCGCTAATTTTGTGTCCAAATCTGAAATACGGATCCAAAGTCACACATTATGCATGGACCTTCATGTGTTGCCGATTCATGGGTCGGAGGTGATATTAGGGCTTGCGTGGTTAAGTTCGTTGCGCCGTGTTACTAGTGATTATGAGGCCGGGACTCTGGAATTTCAATGGCGGGGACGTCCGATTCGCTTGAAGGTGACACCGCGACCTCCCCGGCGGGTGTCGGCAAATACTGTGGCTATGATCATGTTGCATAGAGATGAGGTGGATTGTTTCGAAATTATGGCACTGGATACCGAGGAGCGGCGAAAATGACAAGTTGGAATTGCCACGAGATATACCTTCGGCCGTGCGTGAAACGATCCTAACACACACGGCGGTGTTTGATGTGCCGTCGGGGTTACCTCCATCTCGTCCGTTCGACCACAACATTCATTTGTTGCCAAATACAAAACCGGTGAATGTTCGACCATACCGCTACCCATACTTTCAGAAGAATGAGATCGAGAAACAAGTGCGGGAGATGCTTCAAGCGGGGATTATTCGTCGAAGCCATAGCGCGTTTTCTTCGCCGGTGTTACTCATACGCAAGAAGGACGGAACATTCCGTTTCTGCATAGACTACCGTGCCCTTAACACTGTCACGGTGGCAGACCACTTCCCCATTCCAACGGCGGACGAATTATTTGACGAACTGGGAGCAGCGAGGATTTTCACGAAGCTTGACTTGAGATCGGGATATCATCAGATAAGGATGCACGAAGAGGACGTGTATAAGACGGCTTTCCGGACACACGACGGGCATTTCGAGTTTTTAGTGATGCCGTTCGGTCTTACGAATGCTCGCCGACCTTCAGCGGCGATGAGCGATATTTTCCGGCCTTTACTACGCCGTTTTGTCATCGTCTTCTTTGACGATATACTCATATATAGTCGAGACGTTCCCGAGCATGCGCGGCACTTGCATGAGGTATTCTCCATCTTGAGGCAGCATCAATTTTTTATTAAATTGTCTAAATGCTCTTTCTGCTGTGAATCGGTTGAATATCTTGGACATATCATTGCGACGGGAAACTTAAAGGCCGACCCTTCCAAGATCGAAGCAATGATGGTGTGGCCAACACCATCCTCGGTTAAGAAGCTACGTGGATTTCTGGGATTGACGGGGTATTATAGGCGGTTTATTGCGGGGTATGCTATGTTAGCCGCGCCGTTGACCGATCTGTTGAAAAAGGAGGCGTTTGTATGGACACCGGCCGCGGAGGACAGCTTTCGGGCTCTCAAGAAGGCCATGTCGTCCGCCCTATATTGAGTCTCCGGATTTTCAAAACCTTCTATGTTGAAGCAGACGCCTCATTTTGGAATTGGGGCGTGTTGCTACAAGATAAGCATCCTATTGCTTACTTTAGCAAGCTAGAGCCTCGACGGCGTGCGTCTACATATCACAAAGAGTTGTATGCTATCGTTGAAGCCGTTCAAAATGGAGCGATTTTACTAGGGCGTGAGTTCGTCATTCGTTCGGATCAAAAGAGTCTCCGTGAGCTATTGCAACAAGTCATCTGACGGCCGGATCAACAACCGTACGTTCGAAAGTTAATGGGGTATAAGTTTGAATTGAGTACAGAAAGAACCAACAATCGGTTGCCGCGCCTTCTCACGCCGGACGAATCGGGCTTCGTCTCTTGAGGAGGCGCATTGTTTATGGCGTTGGCGCACTCTCCCGAACATTTAGAAGTTTTAAGGGGATCGAACAAGGTGCCAGAGTTGTGTGAGCTGCGAGACAAAATCGGATCGGGAGAGGCGTCCGCGGTATCTGGGAGAGTGAGGATCGATCTTTAAGGGCCAACAGATCGTAGTGGCGTCGTCGTCCATAGCGAAACAGGCCCTATTATACGAGCATCATTCAACTCCGTCAGCGGGGCACCCGGGAGTTGAACGGACCTTTCGCCGTCTAGCCGCGGCATTTTATTGGCCGGATGCGGCGGGACGTGAAGGCTTTCGTCAATGCTTGCTTCGTCTGTCAAACCACAAAATATTCGACACAAAAGCCGGCAGGCTTGCTTCAGCCGTTGCCCATTCCGTCTCAGGTTTGGGAGGATTTATCAATGGATTTCATCACGGGATTACCTCAATCGAGAGGTTTTACGGCAATCATGGTGGTGGTTGATAGACTCTCGAAATATGCCCATTTTGCGCCACTACCGCCTAGATTTGATGCATGGCGTGTGGCTAATGTCTTCGTCGACACGGTAGTGAAGCATCACGGCTTTCCGAAGACGTTGGTCTCAGACAGGGATTCCGTTTTCTTAAACGAGGTTTGGGATAATTTGCTCCGTCTTAGTGGCACTAAACTACACTTCTCAACGGCATATCACCCGCAGTCCGATGGGCAAACCGAGGTTCGCAATCGTGGATTGGAACAATATTTGAGAGCTTTCGTGTCCGATCGGCCGACAAAGTGGACCAATTTCCTTCCGTGGGCGGAGTTGGCACTCAACTGTTACCACCATGAAGGTTTGGGTATGTCTCCATATAAGGCTCTGTATGGCCGTGAGCCACCTTTTCTTGTAGCAGCAGCCCCATCGCCGACGTGTCCTCAGTCCGTGGCGGAAGTGATTAAACAAAGGGGGGAGCTTCTTGTGTGGTTGAGAAAAATCGGAGAAAGCTCAGCAGCATGCGAGCTTGGCGAATAAGCATCGACGCCACGTAGAATTTAAGGTGGGTGATAAGGTGTTGCTTAAATTGCAAATGTATCGCCAACATTCGGTGGCGAAACCTCTTTCTCAGAAGTTAGCAAGGCGTTATTATGGGCCGTTTACGATTACGGAGCGAATTGGCGAGGTTGCTTATCGCCTATTACTTCCCGATGGAAGTAAGATCCATGATGTATTTCATGTGGGCCTGCTTCGGCCGTTTGTGGAGGGGCAAGGCGAGGTGGTGACGGTGTTTCCTTCGGAGTTTGCTCACGGTCGCGTGGTATCTCACCCTCTTAAGTTAGTGGACAAGAGGAGGGTTTGGCGGAATGGAGCGGCGGTAGAAGAAGTATCGGTCCAGTGGGATGATGATGCTGGAAGAGTGCCTTCTTGGGAACCTTCGGATGTCATTACTAAGAGGTTTCCTTCGTTAACTCTTGGGGACAAGAGTGTTTCTAACGGAGGGGGGGTTGATACGAGCATCATGGAGTCGCCACGATGTGACGACGTGCATGGGGAGAAGCCTGACAGAGAGGAGGTATCCTTTGATACGAATGGAGGTGAAGATGAGGATGGACTTAACGTCGGGGAGAGAAGTCGACCACAACGTCGGGTCCGTCCACCACGAAGATATGACGACTTCATTCCCCATCAGTGATTAATTTATTTTCAGATTATTGTTGGGCTTAGCCCGTTTATTTTGGGTCCAACGTTAGGAGCTCCTTTCGGGTTTTCTTGTTGATTCTTTCCGGTGTAGGTCGAATCAACCCTAGGGTCTTTAGTATAAATTGAGGTTAGCGTTGTATTATAGAGGATATCAAATAATACAAACCCTATTTTCTCGTATTCTTGTTTTATTGCAATTCGACGCGTACGACGAGGATTCCTCGCGTCCGTCTTGACTTCGATAGGCGCTTTAGCTTATCACTCTCCTTTCTAGATATAGCAATCCAGTAATAGCCAAAGAAAGTATATAGCCAATGCCTAGAGCCATGTAATGCCGTGTAATCGAACCAAACCGAGTCGACTACTATCGTGCTTAAACTTGGTTTGTTTAGTATCGAGTTGAGCCTTGAGTTTTATTTATCTAATACTTCAAACTTAACCGAATCCAAACAAACTTTCTAAAGTAAGATATTGTTTAGAATATTATTAGTTTTATTTTAAAAATAGATTATTTTATCCACAATAACACAATATATACATAGGATTCTTACAACAAATAAAAGTATTTAGAGATTTAACATAATTATTACTAATTATAGAAAGAAAATATTTTTATATAGATATATATTTTCAAGTTAAATCACTTAACGAACTTGTTCACGAACTAACGAGCCGAATACCACCATGTTCAAGCTTGTTTTTTTAGCAATGAGTTTTATTAAACAAACTCGAACGAGCTTATATTGAGCTGAGCTCCGAATAACTCGCTTAGTTCTTTACAACTCCCTATGTGCAAATGGGGTTATGATGATATTCAATTTTGTCAATTAATGCACAAGTTTTTATTCATTTTTCAATTCAACACTATTTTTGAAATGTCGTAATAATATCAACACCTTTCAATTTATTGCAATATTAAAACCTCCAAAAAACCAAAAATTCACTGGAGAGTTGATGTGGTCATAAGAGCGTTGCACAATTCCAGCTTCACGATCTCGATATTTTAATTCATTTAGTATTAATGTTCGGCATATGATCAACTTTCAGGTGACCAAAAATATTTGGGGTGTTAATTCTGTAATAGATTGAAAAGTTTTACATTATTACACGTTTAACGGCGATGTAAAATGAGTGAAATTTGTCTATTAATTAGCAATGAACCCAAATTTAATTATATGAGGTTGTATTTTTAGAACAATTATATTATATGATGTTTATTTACCATTTTTATGTGCTATGTTGGAACGTTACGGATTTTAATGATTTGGTAATTGTCAAATTACATTTAATTTTAAATTATTTATTTCATGAAACTGTTTCCTTTTTTTTTTTTAAATCGCAAAAATTGGTTAGTAATTGTTCCAAAAATGGGAAGCTCTTCTCTCAGAAGTCCTCTCACATCTCAGTCCCATGAGAATGTGATAGAACAACAGCGGTTAGGACTAAATTCATGATCATTGTTTCAAATTTACTAGCTCTTAACCAATTGAGCTAAATTTGTGTGGCAAAAATTGGTTAGTACTTTTTAGATGGAAAATTGATTAGTGTTTAATTATTATTTTTCCACGAAAGTGACGCGATAGAGATTTAGCAACTTTTTAACGCTTTATGAATTAGGTTTTTACGAAATTAATATATGCATGCCTGTATACACACAATTATCGTTTGCTATCAAAAGTCAGAAATTCATAGTTAATGGGTCCAATTAATTATTTACTGCAAGCGCCATGTAATATACACTCAGATATTAAAATTTAAAAATAGGATTTAGAAAATTTAATATTTAATATTTGAATGCAAGTCGGACATATTTATCAGCCATGGTAGAGCTTCTTTGTAGGAGGAATAAAGGCTACATTTAGGCCATGGAGACAGTTGGCCATCGCCACATTTCTCTATTCCGAGAAGCACTCTCAGTCACCAATATAGTTCCCCATGCATATAATCCAACACATTATCAAAAAATGTCTCGTTGCCATTATTGTCAACCAACCTTTATAGTAAATAACAACCATATATATAAGCTCATAGGTATCTTTTTGGTTTTTTTTACTTTCTCTCTTATTATCATATTTGTATTGGGACACTGTTATCATTATAGTGAATTATCATGAGCCTCATCAAGATCAATTGCTTGAGGAAGACAAACTCGAAGAAGAAGATGCGGCGAGGTCCAATTTAGAGTTAATTTTAGGAGAGGAGAGAGAGTTGGTCGGGCAATTTGGCACCCAAACCCAATTTCCAAAGATCAAGAAGTCGATCTAATCTTGAATTCTCAAAGAAAATACCATCACTTATGCACGGATCCACAATGTAGAGTCCCTTACGGCTCCCGCCTCAAACCCCAAGACTAGAGAGGTGGCGGCATGAGAAGAGATTGGAGCTTGAGGATCTTGACGAGCAATTGAAGGATGACAAAATCCCATGTGAATGTCCTCACATAAGGACGCGTAAGAACCACATTTAATCAAGAAATTCTAATTGAGTGTGATCCCCACATTTTCACAAAGTTTTATATCATAATTGAATGTAGTCCATATGCACCCTCATGTGAGAACGTTCACATAAGAGACCACCTTTGAAGGATAATCTACACAGCGGTTTGGTCCATGTATCGTAGCTCCAAAATTCACGGAATCAATAGAAAATCAAGCATTTATTGGAATATATAATTAGCAATTTTCTTCTTATCCCAATTCTTATATATGGATTTCAAACCAAGCATGTATTGAAATATATATATATATATAAACAATTTTCTCATGTTTATTCCCATGGTTGTGTGCGAAATTAATATACGCACAAATGTATTTGTTGGATGCAATTGATCCCATTTTTTTCCTCAATTTACTACAGAAATTTAAAGATCGTATTACGATCACTACAACAAAACAGACCTATTGCGACATACACACATACGACATTATATGCATGTGTCGTAAAAGTACCACACTTATGCTTCTAGTGTCGTATATTTATGTCATTTGTGCATCATCTAAATATTGTGATGTATTTTGGTGACATAGATCGACACTTATTTTTATGTTTCAAAATTGCAATAATTTATTTGCGACTCATGTATAAAATTTCATAATTAAACCACATATTTAAAATAATGTTGCATTTATTGTCGTATGTTTACGTCAGTTATACGTTATCTAAATATTGTGTCGTAGTTTAGTGACACAAATACGACACTCATTTTTATGTCTCAAAATTACGACAATTCATTTGTGACATCTGCATAAAATATCATAATTATACCACATATTTAAAATAGTGTGACATTAAGTGTTGTATTTTTACGACAATTCAATTATGCATCATCTAAATAGTGTGTCATAGACACTAATGCAACACTCATTGTTATGTATCAAAATTGAAACAATTATTTGCAACATTTCAATTAAATATCATGGCTATACAACTCATTTAAAATAGTGTTGCGCAATAGAAACATATTTTTTGGTATTTTATATTACGATGTAAATTCACAACATAAGTCATAAACTTTTGAACACCTTTGATACCACATCATATGGTTGAATAGCTAAAATCATGGCTTAACCTCCTCATAATTGAGTTTTAGAAAGGGTAATAAAAATAAATGTTTTTAATAGCATTCCAATAACTATGCAAAAATATAAAAATTAAAAAAAGAATTATTTGTATATTACTTTTGATATTCAGACCCAAAGTATAGAAATTTACATATACAATACGTAGTACTACAAAAAAAAAACAATAGACAAGGGACATTGCCCGTTGTCGTAGGGTGAAAACATGTGTTGCGGTTGGTGGTGATGGTATCGTATGGTCCTGAAAAAAGGCGCTTAATAACAACGAAAAATGCCCGTTGTCGTATGTCGATATGATAATGTACAATAACAGTTGTCGTAGAATTTGGAGCTCGTTGTCCTAGATACTTACGACATGGCTACATGACCGATGTCGTATATTTGGAGCTCGGTGTGGTAGATACTCAGAACATCAATACATGTTCGAAGTCATATAGTTTAGAGTGCGAAATTAGTTTCTTCTACCACATCAATTTTGCCCATTATAAGTAAGTATGTGGTTTAATATTTTCATAAATTACATCTATTTATTTTAAACTAGATTATTTTCATATTAGATTAAATCTATTTTCAATTAATAATTTTTCTAAATTTAATATTTAACAAAATTCAGAATACCACATTCATATATAATTAAAACAATCAATCATAAAAATACCACGATCATACCTTCTTCTTCTTCCTAGATTCCAAAAGTAACTTTTCCATTAATCTAGATTTCTATATTGTTCGTAAATTTCAAATTTTTGATCTCTTTCATTCCATTAAAAAAGTTGAATGTTTTCGTAGGTTAGATCGAATGCGATAATGTTTCATATATTGTTTTCATCTTTGCACATTGATTGGTTGTTATTGTGGTTGAATGGTATGAAATCTCAATTTAGCGTTCATGTTTATACCTAGACGATCACAACTTTTGCTCCAGTAGAACAATGATGCGCTATGACTTTTCCAAATATACATACTAATAAAAATAAATGATATTTAAGGTTATGTAATTTTATTTTATTTTAAATTAAGTTACTATACTTTGTTTTGTGGTTAAACAAATTAAATAGAAACAAATGAAATACTTAGTTTTTCGAACCATTAACATATAAATAGAACTTCAAAGGTTTCTAGAAATTAAACAAAAAGACATCATAAAATTTGTATTTGATGGTGTGATGGTTAAGATTAGTTAAGCGATATTCGAGATCAAATTTTATATTTGGTGGTGTATGAGTTTGAATCGAATATCGTCCAATATATATTGATCACTCGAGACGGTTTGACAAAGACTTTTTAAAAATATCCAAAATGGAAAACTATGACTTAAAGACCTACGAGTTAATCATTACGATTTTTAAAATTTATTTATTCAACAAAAAAGATAACGAGTTCCTCACGAAAAAATATGCAATAACTTCAAGCAATAACATGAATGAAGAGCAATATATAGTTCTTGGTAGTCTCATAAAACCCCTCAATGCATGGTAAGAACAAGGCGGGAGCACATTTATTCAAGGTCTCAAATAAAGGAAACAAAACATCATCAATACCAAAAGACAAAATAAAACAAAGAAAGAAATGCAACAGTTGATCCCCAATCACCACATAAGCAAGTTTTCCTCTTAAGCATTCTGCAGCAACAACAAAAAAAGAGAAGAATAAGTGAGTTTCGAAGAAATAAGACAAATATCTTCTCTTACAATTCTAAGGTAATATGAAGGTAGTAGTTTTATACTCCATAAACACGAGTCAATTTCTTAAAAACGTGAAGAAAAAGGAAAAGAAAAATAATAATTCTCCAGTACTTTTTGCTCAGTTTCACTTTCCTGCCAAAATATATAAGAGCTTTTCCACTAATGAAACAGTAAAATTGATCTTATCCGGCGCTTCAATCCACATGCCAATTTTCTCAAGTTGGGCATGTTGTCGAGAATCTAAATCGCTAAAATAAGCGACATCGACACTTGCAAGAGTTTGGAGGTTGAAAGCGAGTTATGTTTCGAGGAGCGGTGGAAGAGCGGAAATCGATTTCAGTGAGCGAGAGATGCCTAAGTAGTGGCATCTCCCAAATCTCGTCGGGCGAAAAGATGCACCGCGAAGATGATCTTGGGCTCTCTGAACCATGAGAGTCTCGAGTTTCTTAGCGACGAGATTCTTGACAACATGCCCAACTTGAGAAAATTGGCGATGTGGATTGAGCGCGGATAAGATCAATTTCAATCGTTTCATTGGTGGAAAAGCTCTTATATATTTTGGCGGGAAAGTGAAATTGAGCAAAAAGTATTGAAGAATTTTGTTTTCTTTTCCTTTTCCTTCACGTTTTTAAGAGATTGACTCGTGTTTATGGAGTATAAAACTACTACCGCATATTACCTTAGAATTGTAAGAGAAGATATTTGTCTTATTTCTTCAAACTCACTTATTCTTCTTTTTTTTGTTGCAGAATGCTTAAGAGGAAAACTTGCTTATGTGGTGATTGGGGATCAACTGTGTGCATTTCTTTCTTTGTTTTATTTTGTCTTTTGGTATTGATGATGTTTTGTTTCCTTTATTTGAGACCTTGAATAAATGTGCTCCTGCCCTTGTTCTTACCATGCATTGAGGGGTTTTATGAGACTACCAAGAACTATATATTGCTCTTCATTCATGTTATTGCTTGAAGTTATTGCATATTTTTTCGTGAGGAACTCGTTATCTTTGTTGGATAAATAAATTTAAAAATCGTGATGATTAACTCGTAGGTCTTAAGTCATAGTTTTCAATTTTGGATATTTTTAAAAGTCTTTGTCAAACCGTCTGAGTGATCAATATATATTGACGATGTTCGATTCAAACTCATACACAACCAAATATAAAATTTGGATCTCGAATATCGTTAACAAATCTTAACCATCACACCATCAAATACAAATTTTATGATGTCTTTTTGTTTAATTTCTAGAAACCTTTAAAGTTCTATTTATATGTTAATGGTTCGAAAAAACAAAGTATTTCATTTTGTTTCTATTTAATTTGTTTAACCACAAAACAAAGTATATTAACTTAATTTAAAATAAAATAAAATTACATAACCTTAAATATCATTTATTTTTATTTGTATGTATATTTGGAAAAGTCATAGCGCATCATTGTTCTACTGGAGCAAAAGTTGTGATCGTCTAGGTATAAACATGAACGCGAAATTCAAGATTTCATACCATTCAACCACAATAACAACAAATCAACAGGCAAAGATGAAAACAATATATGAAACATTATCGCATTCGATCTAACCTACGAAAACATTCAACTTTTTTAATGGAATGAAAAAGATCAAAAATTTGAAATTTACGAACAATATAGAAATCTAGATTAATGAAAAAGTTACTTTGGAATCTAGGAAGAAGAAGAAGGTATGATCGTAGTAATTTTAGGATTGATTGTTTTAATTATATATGAATGTGGTATTCTGAATTTTTGTTAAATATTAAATTTAGAAAAATTATTAATTGAAAATAGATTTAATCTAATATGAAAATAATCTGATTTAAAATAAATAAATGTAATTTATGAAAATATTAAACCACATACTTACGACAATGGGCAAAATTGATGTGGTAGAAGAAACTAATTTCAGACTCTAAACTATATAACTTCGAACATGTATTGATGTTCTGAGTATCTACCACACCGAGCTCCAAATATACGACATCGATCATATAGCCATGTCATAAGTATCTAAAAGTCAGAGTTATTCTCATATGATTGAAATTTATCGTTTGGGAGGGTCGGGTCCTTGTTGGTTTTTGAAATCTTCCTTCTTCTCCATAACTTGTTGTATACCCTCTTGATAACCCTCAATAAAACTTTTAAGTGCATCTCTATAAGCAGAAGCTCTGGTCATGTACACTCTCTGCAGAGCAGGTTTTAACGTCTCCATTCCTCCCCTTGCAGCCACAGCTATATATTGCATTCAAAATCGCATTAAGAAACTCACCAATCATCGCAAATAGAGCATAAGATAAAACGCTGCCATAGAAGTATGATCTTGTGCTCTAAATCCACAGGCAAACAATTTTTTCAGAGATTTTTCAACTTGTACCACTCGTCTCTCTTCTTAAATAACCATTGCAAACAAACAACAATTAGTTTAATACATATAGATAAACCGAAAGCAGAATACTTGCAAGTTAATAAAATATCATGAGCCAAATAAAGAGGAAGCATCTCATTATTTATGTAAGAGCTACACACTTTCCTGAAAACCACAAGCAATACCACTTACCAAGATCCTTTAGAGTTGACGGATCCTTCTCTTTCGACGCCCCCTTTTCCACATTGGGGTTATCATCATTCTCTGCTTTCCTTTTGTATTCATTTGGCCGGAGTTCTGGACCAATATCCCTCACCCAACTTGCAGCATACAGTCTAGATGCTTCCTTCAACAGCTATAAAAGGATGATTATACACATCATAAATCAGCATCTCCACATATATTGGTTTAAATTACAATGGTAGATTTCATCTTGTTTTACACTATCAAACACAATATCATTTCATTGTATGCCAATAATTAAGATAAAAATAAACAGCACTACCACAATTATTTGAAACTATGGTGCAAGAAAAGAAACTTGATTAAGCTAACTAACAAGGTATCGCTCCTTCCAAGTAAGCTTTTGGCGCTTTTGATGTGGGCGGATCAGGCAACGACGAAGGAAGCGCTATCTCCTTGATATCATTCGAACATAATCATAAATCTTCCTAGAGACCACTCTCAGCTTCATTCCGGCTCCCAACTCAACAATGCCAGCTAGAAAGAAAAACACTACACAATGCAAGCATGAAGTAGCATAAAAGTACACTCTTTAGTAGTCACAAACTCTTGTTTTACAACGATAACTCCTTTCGAGGATGGAATTATAATGGGTTTACAAAATGGACTCGATTCGATGCGAATTTACAAATTCAATTTCTTTCAGACATTTCATCGAGCATACGGTAGCCATAAGCAGATTAACATGTACAATATTGGCATTGATAACTGAAATTTGCTTGAAGCCCAAGAATGAGTAGCTTCCACGTTTTGCCCCTCTATATAAACCCTAAACCCGGACCCCGGACCCCCGAACCATATAACAACTATAATAAAATAAATTATCGAAAAATTGATGTTGCAGAAGGCTTTTCGAATCTGCATTTACAAGGTAAATGTTAGTAAACACAAATAAATAAATATATACATCAAACAAATGTAATGCCTCAGCGTGAAAGCCTGGAATAAGTTGAAAGACATTTAACTCCCAAAGCAGCTTTTAAATGTATCCAGAATCATTTTGATCAAAATTTTAGTTCTATGATAAAAGAAAAGATGCCTACTCAATTCACACTGGAGTAAAATATAAAAACACTTGTAGCTGTTTTAGTAGGAAAATATATGTAGTTAATATATATATAAAAACTCTTGCAAATAATCCCAATAAAACACTTGTAGTTTTTTAGTAGGAAAAGATATGTAGTTAATGATAAATATAAAAACTCTTGCCAATAATCCCAATAAAATGGAACAGATAAGTTATCTACAAGTGAAAATGCCACACAAGATACAACAAATTACTTTTTCTTAATACGAAAGCTCGACATATTCCCGAACCCCACCACCAAAACATACCATCTCCAATATTCTAGATGCCATAGATGACCTAGTTTCAAAATATAGGAAACCACAGACTTAGTTTTACAAATAAAATTACAACTACACAATTCAAAACAAAATGAAAGTTTACGGACTCTAAGCTTACAACGTAAATTACAAGGACCATACACACTTTATTCCTTTTTTAAAATGCAAAATATTATATTCTTAAATAATATATAAATCTAGCGATTGTAACCAACTTCTTTGCCCCATACATCTAATTTTTCAAATATTTTTTGAGTTAATATCTTGATTTTCAATATTTTTAGATTTGAAATCAATTAATCTTTTAACGTAAACAATGATACTTTAAAATAATAATATAACTTAGTCGACAAGAAAATCAAGCAAATGCTATGTGGCATTAAATATCAATTGCGATTTGAGACTGAAAAAATGTCCATGCTACATTATTTAGCATCATCCACGAAAAAGAAAAAGTATACATCAGTAAAGAACCTCATACCTTCACAGAGATAATAGAACCTACCAAAGCTCTTGCAATCTCTTGGATGGACTTTTGGGGTTCTGCGTGATAACATAAGACTATGTGATATAAATTGATTTTATCAAGAGCATAAGAAAAGATGACGATGGCATAATAGTTAGAAAGAGTTAGAAGAGCACAGAAGGAGAGAGCCAGATAATCAAACTCTTTATGCTTGGGATGCAAGAATCTAGAACACGTTGGAATAGCCAGTGTATTGTCCCAACTTGGACATGGTTGCCCTAATTACAAACAAGTTGAACTATTTTGTATCTCATGATTAGATCACATTACTTCAAATATTCATTTTTCTATTCTCGAGCATGTATTCTCAAATTCACTTCAAACGAGCAAATCAACCTCACAATCTTGTAGTCACTGCAGTATTTTTAAATTAATACCAAATTTAACTGGAAACACCTGAGTTATTGTTTTGTTCCATTAATTAGATCATGATCCTCACTTGCTAGTTACTTGAAACATTGTCCATAGCCGTCCAACCTGTATGCTAAAAGTCAGAGTTATTCTTAACTGTTAGAAGCAAATTCATTGTGATTGGTCCTGCTGGAAACCAAAACTTTTAGGTGCAATTTCAGTGCTCCTTCTGAATCTACACAGTCGAATTGCTTAAGCTTGAAAGGATTGAATAAATCCAGACATCCAATCTTAACACTTTGATATGCTTTCCAGTTTATCCATTAATTCGATAAGTAATGAAATTTTCATCATGGCTGTTAGAACAAAAATAAAAACAATTTAGCAAGTCAAACAAATTGGGAGAGGAGATGGTGTAAAACTCATTGTTACATGATTGTACACTTTCTCATCCCAAAACATCCATAAATTTACAAAGTAAGTTAATTTTTTCTTCACATAACTTGGTTATAAATCAAAGAAAATCCAATCTTTTATTATAAATGGAACTCAATACTATATAAGCTAGGCTAAAAGTCATTTATTAACATTCTATTTGGATAATAGGAAAGTAATTTCCACCAAAATATAGACCTTATTGCCAGAACGAGTACCTCTGCATGAATGAGAGGGGCTCAACTGTGGATAGGGAAGGAACCCAAGAAGAAAATAAAATTTGATCAGCAAGCCGCCACCGTTGAATCCTTCAACTCTATCCTCATAGGTGAGTCCTTTAGAGTGGTAAGCCCTTGCCGCTTTCCAATCAGCAGACCTCTATTTCTTTGCATTACAAAGGAATAGGTAAGAAGCCTGCAAAATTAAATCAAAACCAGATATTTCATGTTAGTTGATCTTAAGCAATATCAATCTTTTCCAAATCAAGAGTTCTTACAAAGTATGTAGCAGTGGCACTCAATTGCAAGTGATAAGTCATTACATAAGATCCAGAAAATGTAGAACATATATGCATGCAGCAGCATATTTATCCAAAAGCAGCAGACCAACAAAATTATTACTACTGTTATTGCTACAGCTATTGCCTCAAATACTTAATATGTAACACCAGCCAGCCAGCCACCCTATTTTGGTGCAGAAATTTGTCCATAGAAATCATAAGGAAGAGGTCATAATCAATTAGGAATTATTTAAGAAATAAGCTAAACTTATTTTGAAAAGTTCAGAAATCAACAATTAAGAACATATAATAGAAACTTTGTATAAGAAATAGTAGAATGTGATGAAGTGAGAGGTTGGTGAAGCATAACTAGAATTGGTTAGAAAATTTAAGTTAAATAATTTAGATGGACTGAGGCAGCTTTAATTTACTTCAACTAATTAATTTTACAATTTAACATAAACCTCTTACACTGCAACATGGCTACGTGCTATCATAAGAAATATATTCAATTTTGTGTCAAACCAAGCTAATAGATTAATAACACAAACAAGAAAAAAAGTTTGTTATATATCTTAATGTCTGCACTTGTGAAACACAACACCATAGTACCATACCATATATTAATTATCATTTGATATTTTGGTAAATCTTCAATGTGAAGAGTCATATTAATGACATTATCCTAATACAAAAATCACACAAAGCTCTCAACAAGCCATTAATATAGCTTCGCCACTATGTATATAAATATATAAAAGATATCAACAAATAGAAGTAATCCACATTGGATTGTGAGCAGAGTATGACTTTAGCAGGCTGTGAGTAGGCCAATATAATTAAATATACATATAAATGAATAAGGCGGTGATGGATGATCATAAAAAACAAAAAACAAATTTATTTTTGCATAAGTTTCAGATTGGCTATCAGGTTACTAATGCTCTCGGAATTAATTAAGCAACTACAAGTTTTATGTTTTGTTTCAAGTCACAGAAGGCATCTATATTTCCATCGCCCAAGTAAGAAGCCTTTAATTTCAAAAATCAACAAGGACCCGACCCTCCCAAAGGATAAATTTCAATCATATGAGAATAACTCTGACTTTTAGATACTTACGACATGGCTACATGACCGATGTCGTATATTTGGAGCTCGGTGTGGTAGATACTCAGAACATCAATATTCAATACATGTTCGAAGTCATATAGTTTAGAGTCCGAAATTAGTTTCTTCTACCACATCAATTTTGCCCATTGTCGTAAGTATGTGGTTTAATATTTTCATAAATTACATCTATTTATTTAAACCAGATTATTTTCATATTAGATTAAATCTATTTTCAATTAATAATTTTTCTAAATTTGATATTTAACAAAAATTCAGAATACCCATTCATATATAATTAAAACAATCAATCCTAAAAATACCACGATCATACCTTCTTCTTCTTCCTAGATTCCAAAAGTAACTTTTCCAATCTAGATTTCTATATTGTTCGTAAATTTCAAATTTTTGATCTCTTTCATTCCATTAAAAAAGTTGAATGTTTTCGTAGGTTAGATCGAATGCGATAATGTTTCATGTTTCATATATTGTTTTCATCTTTGCCTGTTGATTTGTTGTTATTGTGGTTGAATGGTATGAAATCTCGAATTTCGCGTTCATGTTTATACCTAGACGATCACAACTTTTGCTCCAGTAGAACAATGATGCGCTATGACTTTTCCAAATATACATACTAATAAAAATAAATGATATTTAAGGTTATGTAATTTTATTTTATTTTAAATTAAGTTACTATACTTTGTTTTGTGGTTAAACAAATTAAATAGAAACAAAATGACATACTTTGTTTTTTCGAACCATTAACAATTGAGATCTTTAATATTCCAAATCAAACAAAGGTTTGCATAAAAAATGTTTGTGCACTGGCACACTGCAACAATATTTTCACTTTTATAGTCAATGAGTTTGCTGGCAATTCAATCAAAGTAGAAGCTTGCACATAAAGGCTCCAAACTGCACGTTCACACGTTCAGTTTATTGTTAAGTTTATTTATCCATTGATTAAATATTGGGTGAATTTTATAAATTTTTGTTTCAAGTTATTTCTTCAACATTTCTTACATAGCAGATAATATTAACTATTTTCTCCCCTATCTCATGCATGTGCTTCAACAAAAAATTCATAGCAGATATACTATCAACTATATTAACTAGATCTAGATAGAAACATGCTTGTCCATAAAACATGCTTGTCCATCTAGATACCTAAACAACAAAGATATTTAACTACAGTAGAATATAATAACAAGAAGCCAATCATATCCAATTAAGTATGAGATACTTACCATCTCCACTGCATATTCTAAAGCACTTTTTGAGCCACCTCTATGTTTAACAATTGTATAGTTGTACAATTGTTATAAACAGATCTGCTATTGTAATATATAAAACATATTATTATGAAGTGTATATTATCTTATATGTAGAAAGATGTATTATTCAACTTAAAATTCAATAATAATTATTCATTTGATCAAGATCTATTAACAAGATATCACATATCCTTTCATTAGGAATGTTTTCTACAAGAATCCATCTATGTGTTTACATATTTATATTTTTTGATTGACTAACCTGTATATTATATCCATTACTTATAGTTCCAGTCATTTTCATTCCCTAAATTTAGGCATGAGATGATATTTTGTAGTCGACAATTCATATCATATTTTGCATTTAAAAACTACAAAATATGAATCATCTAATACTAAATGGCATCTTTTTGCACTTCTTTCTTATTTCAAGCATTAGTACATAATACTTATAATCACATGAAGTATGTAGAGTGCGATGAAATACACTGTGAAAGACCATATATAGATACAAGATACAAATTGTTTACTCTAAGTTGCAAACTCTAGCTAGGAACAAAATATTCTATATATATATATATATATTATATATATATATCACTTTATCTCTTTTAGGTAGAGTATGAAAGCAAAACTTTTCAAAGGGAATTTTTGGTCATAAAATTATTTATGTCTTCTAGAACTTTGTGGACAACATGCAAAGCACAGCCAATTAAAAGACAGTTGATGACTTGTTTTCCACTTATGCTTTTGATGTTTTATATGGATTTAGGGCATAATTATTTCGTCTATGGCTGCCCTGTTTCTTATCTATTTCCGGAACCTCCTATTAGACCCATCGTATACATAGTTCCAAGAAAAAGTTTGTATGTCCTGATGCTGAGAAAAAAATACTCTTATAGTTCCATTCTGCAAAAATGTAACGATTCTTGTAATCAATACAGCATTTGATTACAGATGGTTTATAAGTCAAAGGTATGGAGAAGAAAGATTGTATATTACTTAAAATGTAGAAGATACACATGAGAACAATTTCAAGCCGCATGATATACAGAAAATAATTTTCTTTTGTAGGAAACATGAAAATTTTATAAAACACTTTTGACATCCTAAACAACAAGTAAAATTCCAATCTCCAGCGACATCTGTACATGTAAGCCCTGAATTCTTTATGATTTTCAGCAGCTATTTATTTATCTTCACATATTTTTCCTCTTTCATCGCCTCTAAGTAAGAACTCTTTCTAAAGATCAAGTATAACAAGCTGTGTCGAGTGTAACTCCATCTTGAGCTCACTACTCACCACATACAGCTAAAGGTAGGACCTGAGCTGGTTTATTCCACTCAAGCTCTAGCTTCAGCTTAAAATCAGCTAGCGTTCATTTCAGCTTAGTTCTTCTGATCTTATCAACAAATTGAAATCACATACTTTATGGTTGATTAAATTTTTAATTAGTATTTGTTAATAATTAATTGGTTATTAACCACCTCATTCACGCACCTACAACCGATGTAAGACAAATTTCATTTACCCAAACATCGAATAATTGCCTTTCTGTTTAGACTTTAGATTCCATATATCATTCTGAAGAATCGAAATACACCGGAGCTGGAGTAGGTCCTGGCCCATGTGCAGATTTTGAAGTAATTAACCATACATACACAATCAACAAAAATGCAGAGCACACACACCTCAGTTTAGGGGAGGTTAACTCCAGTAGGCCGCGCCGGAACGACGAGGGCAGTGACGGCGAGGTAGGGCGAGGTACGACGACGGGAGGGACGGCAGGACAGCAAGGTACGACGACGGGGAGGAATGGCAGGACAGCAAGGTACGGCGACGGCTGAGACAGCGAGGACGGCGGCGACGGCGACGGCGACAGCGAGGAACGGCGACGGCGACGGCGAGGAACGGCGATAGCGAGGGACGGCGAGGTATGACGAGGGACGGCGAGGATGCGAGAGAGAGAGATAAGGAATTAGGGCTAGGGCTCACATCTGAAATGCAAAAGAAAGGAAGTATGTATTACAATTCTAACAACGTATCTACAACGTAAAATGTCCGTCGTTAAAAAAAAAATAAAAAAATTGCAACGGATACCATTCCAAAAGCAACTAATAAAATCTAACAACGGATATGCAACGGAATGAGTCCGTTGTTAAACTTTTTTTACAAAAAAAATTAAAAAAAAAAAACTTTAGAGACGAATTTTGTCCGTCGTTGATCTAACGATAACATATTTCGTCGTTATTTTTGTTGTGAAAAAATTTTCAGGCATTCGGTCGTTGTTCCATTGTAGACGTCATAGTTAAACACGATTACTATATTCTGTTGTTGGTCTGTCGTTATTCCATCGTAATTCTACAACGTACTACTTTCCGTTGTAATATCCATCTCTATTAAGCTGTTTTCTTGTAGTGAATCTAGATTTCTATATTGTTCGTAAATTTCAAATTTTTGATCTCTTTCATTCCATTAAAAAAGTTGAATGTTTTCGTAGGTTAGATCGAATGCGATAATGTTTCTATGTTTCATATATTGTTTTCATCTTTGCATGTTGATTTGTTGTTATTGTGGTTAATGGTATGAAATCTCGAATTTCGCGTTCATGTTTATACCTAGACGATCACAACTTTTGCTCCAGTAGAACAATGATGCGATATGACTTTTCCAAATATACATACTAATAAAAATAAATGATATTTAAGGTTATGTAATTTTATTTTATTTTAAATTAAGTTACTATACTTTGTTTTGTGGTTAAACAAATTAAATAGAAACAAAATGAAATACTTTGTTTTTTCGAACCATTAGCATATAAATAGAACTTCAAAAGGTTTCTAGAAATTAAACAAAAAGACATCATAAGAATTTGTATTTGATGGTGTGATGGTTAAGATTCATTAAACGATATTTCAGATCAAAATTTTATATTTGGTCGTGTATGAGTTTGAATACGAATATCGTCCAATATATATTGATCACTCAGACGGTTTGACAAATACTTTTTAAAAAATATCCAAAATTGAAAACTATGACTTAGAGACCTCCGAGTTAATCATCACAAGAATTTTTTAAAATTTATTTATCCAACAAAAAAAAGATAACGAGTTCCCTGCTGAAAAAAATATGCAATAACTTCAAAGCAATAACATGAATGAAGAGCAATATATAGTTCTTGGTAGTCTCATAAAACCCCTCAATGCATGGCAAGAACAAGGGTAGGAGCACATTTATTCAAGGTCTCAAACAAAAAGGAAACAAAACATCATCAATACCAAAAAGACAAAATAAAACAAAGAAAGAAATGCAACAGCAGTTGATACCCCAATCACCACATAAGCAAGTTTTCCTCTTAAGCATTCTACAGCAACAACAAAAAAAGAGAAGAATAAGTGAGTTTCGAAGAAATAAGACAAATATCTTCTCTTACAATTCTAAGGTAATATGCAGGTAGTAGTTTTATACTCCATAAACACGAGTCAATTTCTTAAAAACGTGAAGGAAAAGGAAAAGAAAATAATAATTCTCGAAGACTTTTGCTCGGTTTCACTTTCTGCCAAATATATAAGAGCTTTTCCACTAATGAAACAAGAAATTGATCTTATCGTGCTCAATCCACATCGCCAATTTTCTCAAGTTGGGCATGTTGTCGAGAATCTCGTCGCTAAAATAAGCGACATCGACACTTGCAAGAGTTTGGAGGTTGAAAAGCGAGTTATGTTTCGAGGAGCGGTGGAAGAGCAAGAAATCGGTTTCCGTGAAGTAGAGATGCCTAAGTAGTGGCATCTCCCGGATCGTCGGGCGAAAAGATGCAAGCGAAGATGATCTGGGCTCTCTACGAACCATGAGAGTCTCGAGTTACTTGAGCTCTGCTACCTTCACTTTGGAAGCTTGGGCTCTCTCGAACATGATATAATTCAAAGTTAGTCAAAAATGACATAAGGCATAAAATAATCCAAATTTTAGTAATATTAAAATATAAGAAATTGAATTTACAACATACAGTTTCTTAATCATTTTCATTCTCATCTAATGGTATAATATCTTCAAAAAAATCATCACCATCATCATTCGAGTCAGAACAATCACTTGCAAAGTATTATGCTTCGTCATCTTCATTATCTGAATCATCAATATTATCTTCACCGATAGGATCAACTACTCCTTCGCCTGTCATCCTGTCAACATCTTCGACTGTCATCCTGTCGAGATCTGCTCTAGCCCATGACATATTTTCATTGTCGATATATGTTTCATCTTGTTGACAAGAAATATGCTCATCCTCAATGCTTTCAAATTCATTAACCTCGTGGTCAACATTGAATATAGCTCGAGTCATCTTGAAAGCTACATGCCAATCTGGATCAACTGGATCTTGAATATACCATGCTTGTTGAGTTTGAGATGCCAGTATAAATGGTTCATCTATTTTCCTATTTCTCTCTATATAGTAAGTGAGCAAAGTTGACCAAAGTGAAATTAAACTCGTCATGTTTCAATCCTACATTATAGTCAACCCAATCACACATGAACAATATAAGTTTCAAATCATTGGTGTACCTCACTTCAACTATATCCTTCAAAACACCATAAAATGACACATCCTCTGATATAGGATTCTTGTCCTTGCTACTTGAGAAACTATTCGTAGTAACAATCAATAACACTCCACTATTTTGGGTTTTTCTTCTCATCTCTCGCATCTTAGTATGGAAACGCAATCCATTTACAAGATACCCAGTGTAACGACGAGCCCATTTACCTGGTCCAACAGCTAGAAATTTAATATCTTGGTGTACACTGGTACCACTACTTCTATTTGCCATTTCACTTACCTATATGTTTTAAGAAAAAATGGTAATGTAAATACATTAGATAACATATTAAAATTAATAAATAGTTTAGAGCATTGTTGAATCTATTTATGAACTTATATGACTTTTAAACCAATCATGAAAGGTTTCAGTGTGAGGCTTTTGCCTATCATAACTTGAAATCGCCGATTTTACGTTGTAGTACACACAATGTTCCTACAATATTAGAATATTATTAATTTTTCGGTAAAATATTTAAGAAACATAAATCAAATCTAACCTTTTCGTACAAACCTTTTAAAATTATCGACAATCGATAGATTATTCAGCACATATCTATGCGCTTGAATCCACTCGATGTCATCCAACAAAAATATTGCTTCTTTTCCCAAAGGACGACCATCTTGGGTTGAGCCATTCTCACTGCCTTCATTGTTTCTATTTGGTCTATTCAACTTTGACTCGACATCACTTAAATACATTGAACAAAATGTCATGCATTCTTGACGGAATCTGATCGATCACTTTTATAACACTAAAAAGTGTAAGTATATAGGTAAGTCGAGTATCGTATCCACATGGATTGTATCACGAAAACATAGAAGCTAGCTCAATGATAATTCATCATTATTCAAGCACGAAATTGGGTGATAGGTTTAAGGGCTTGAATTTAATCCAAAGCGAGAGTAACCAGCGAAATATAAAATAAAGCAATAAAATCACGGATGATAAAATGATAAGAAAGACTAACCACAGGGATACATTAATCATATCCACAGCGTATGTTTAACTTTGTTTCCTATTAGCGATTTTAATCCGACAAGATGGAAGATCACATATATAACCAACAACTTGATTCGACAATTGCGGTACGAGATTACTAGTTTTCCCTATTACATTCGTCTCTAGGTGAAAACAAGCAACTCAAACGGATCACAAAGAATAAGCTTCCTACGGATGTTCCTATCTCAACTCGACTCGAGGTTTATACGTATCATGCATTGAAGATCGATTGACAATTAATACGATTCGTAATTAGCGGCAACTAGATATGCATCAAGATTGATCGAAATTAACACATATAAATAAGCACCAAGAATCATGAATCGATGCACGGAAGATAAATAGAGATAACAGAATCACAACATATAGGATCGGATCATGCAAACCACAAGTTAGAGCAGAAATTACCTAGACATAATTAACGGAATAAAAATACGATAAAACATAAAAGCAGAAATTAAATTCATAAAACCGGATAATAGCGTTGGATGAACAATGGTTGGTCTTGAATCGATCGGCGATAAACGAAACCAATCGGATAAAACGTTCCAATTGATAAAAAGCGATAAACTAAACTAGAACAATGCAAGAATTAAATCTAGAACTAAGCGGGCGAAAGAAAAGCAAAATCGAGGAAAAAGCTGAATAAAAGCTCTGCAGGCGTGTCCAATCCGAGTAGGCGCAAGGGGTGTGCTCACTATTTATAGAACTAGGGCGAAACCCTAATTTCTCTTCTGCCGCGCCGTCTAGCGATCACCCGGCGACCGCGAGGCACCTCCTCGCGCGTCCTCTCTCTCGCATCTGGCGGCGCTCTCGGCTGGGCTTCCCTCGCGACATGGCTAGCGACGCTATCCATGGTCGCGAATTTGGGCGAAACTTTCTCGGCGGGGCGTGTTTGTTCGTGACCGCGACTCGCTACCGCTTCTCTCTCAGGCGCTCGCTAAGTTGAACCTCATGCGCCGACTAGCGGTCGCTAGGCTGGTCGCTAAACTGAGGATAGATTTCTCTTTTGTTTTGTTCTTTGTTCCTTGCTTGATTATCAACATATAAACCTACAAAACACCAAAATAACACCCAAGAGCAGTATCTTCTAGAAATAGATAAAAACGTTAAGATCCGATATATCAACGCATTTAACAGATCTAAATTCATCTTGAAATATCAACAATAAACGCGTAAAATGCGCGTTTATCACACCCCCAAACTTGAAGCATTGTTTGTCCTCAAACAAAAACAAAACAGAAAGACAAACGAAGGACACAACAAAAGATCAACGAGTATAGCAAAGGTGATAAACACAATCAAGCCTCATAAATATCTTTCAACGCTCGAAAATATTAGCACACATGACGACATTAGTCAATTCAACACGAACAACGATTGAAAGCAAAACTCATTTAGTTCAACCTCACAAAGGCGCGTGTGTAAAATATAGGATACACTCAACTCGTAAAGAAATTAAGAACGTGTATACACTCAGCGATCAATGTAATGCAACATCTTACCATAGGCTTGCCATTTCTCTAATATCTCCACCGCGTCAAATGTGTTCAAATTAGGATCAAAAATGTCTTTTCATAGGTTATAATGTAGGCACATTGGTTAAGATAGGGTAATATATGGCTAAGTGACTCAAAAATATTCCAAGCACCCCCATTTATACTTTTCGACACGTATGGACTTTGTCCATTTTCCTCTTCTTTCCCAACGTGCTAAATCGGCGTTTTTGCCACGAAGGTACCTATACTTTGATTAACGACTCTTTATGCTCAAAACACATAGTGAACTTATCATTGCTTTTCTTTCTTTTCTAGAGCTTATAGGGTTTATCATTCACAACAAAGGTACTATTCTTCACCACGGATGTATTTCTCTAAAGTAATTTTCTCGTCATAACTACATCAAAATTTCAATCCTTTTGATTCCCATATCCATCCTCATCTCCTATCATCCGGTTAATCGAAGAATAAGTCTAATAAAAGCTCGAAGAAGCGACAAATGGTATACATCATCGGTTAGTGTTTGGGTGAATATGTGGTTAACAAAGATGACCTTTTATCCTTTCCAAATTGAAAATACATATTGCGGTCTCGACACGAAAAAGCGGCAAGTTCTAGAAGAGATCACATGCATGATATCACACAATTAAAAGCGTATCAAGATGTTTATACGGTGAAGCTCAAGTCTCACGGGTTAAGCAAATGGTGAAAACAACAAGCTAAGCAATCTCAAGTCGTTTATCGTCATTTTCTAACATATCATGTGCACAATCATTAAATTTCACAAAAATTTTCTATCGTCATTGGCCACATGGATTAACACACTTCACTTAACTCGTTGATCGGCGAGACAAAAAGCGAACAAAGAAAACAAAAACACGACAAAAGACCCCAAAGCATAACAACAACAAAACAAAGCAAAACATAAGAAAGACTCTCAACCAACTCACACTCGAACACTCCCCCAAACTTATTGTCAGCGGTGTGCGATGGAGCGATAAAGTTTGCGAAAGAAAGTGATTGGGAGATCTTACCTCAAATGTCATATTACTCCGTGGTGGATAGAATCCTCGCCATTGATGATATACCTTGGGGCTTAAAGCGGACAAACAAGACACAACAAAACAAAGAAGAACAAGAAAAACAAGGCGAAAAAACGTCAAAAAGCAACACAAACGAAAAACAAAACAAAACACAAAAACAAAACAAACAAAAAGCAACACAAACGAAAAACAAAACAAAACACAAAAACAAAATAAAGAAAACGTTGGGTTACCTCTCAACAAGTGCTAATTTAACGTCTTTAGCTGAACCGTCACTAACCTTTCTCAATCCGGCGTTTTGGTGGCAATGAAATCTTTCCCAATTTGTGGATTCTCCTATACTTAGCATTCACGGATGACCACCACCGACCATGGGTAGCCCTTTAAACTTGAATGAATACTCTCGGAGTTCCATGCAGTCCACTTCTTCCTTCTCGCATGACTTCCTCGATTAGGCGAGTACCCTCTAAGCGCGGCGTGTGCGGCGGCGGCAGTCGTGATCGAGTAGCAATCTTAGGCTTTTCATTATCGTGTTGCTTGATGGCGTCGTATATGGAAATCTTGAGCTCTCGCCGTTAACACGAAGCGTGAGATTACCTTCGCACATCAATCAAAACACGACCGGTTGCTAGAAAAGGTCGCCCGAGATTAGTGGTTGTTGTTTGAATTCGGGAATATCTAAAATCACAAAATCGGCGGGAAAAACAAAGTCCCAATTCTTACCAACACATCTTGACGATACCTTTAGGATATGTGGTGACCTATCAACCATCATCGGTGAGATCTTCGTCGGCTTCATCTTTCCTAGGTGCAACCGGTTGAATCGTTCAAAGGCATCAGTTGATGCTCGCTTCGTCGCACAACACATTTGGAAAAGTATGCTCGGCGATTTCGCATTCTAACGTAAAGCTGTCGGGATCTTTACATTTGAGGCGACTTCTTACGCAAGGCGACGCTGCATTCTTGGATAGGGTAATTTTTCAAATTTCCCAATTTCTTCTTGCTTGCAAGCGTCTTTAAAAATTTCACATATCCGGCATGTTTGCGCGCTTCAAAGAGAGGCAAATTGATTTCAACCTTTTGAAAATTTCTTTGAAGCGAGCAAACTCCTCGTCATATTTCGATTTGGCTAGTCGACTCGGAAGCGGGACCGGAGGAGGTGCGTGCGAAGATTTGCTTCGGGGGTGCCTAGCGATCGACCTCGCGACCGGCCGGTCGGTCGCGAGGATCACTTTCTGTGTGCAATCCTTCTTCGCGTGCGAGTTTGCGGTATTCGCGTTGTGTGACCCTTCATCGAATACTTGGCGGTCGTGCTTTCGGTGCGGGTCGCTCGCGAACAAATGCAGGGTGCGCACAATCGATGGCTCGTGGTCGGATGCGGCGAGCGCGTGCTTTCGATCGCGAAGCACGTGGGAAAACTACGGACTCACCGCGATCGGGCTCGCGATCGCGAGTTCTGCTCGAGTTTACTTTCTTGCTCCGTATGGCTTGGGTAAGCTTGTCCACTCCTCGTCGGATGGCCAAGCAGCGATTTTCGGGTTCACCTCCGTATTACTCGGAAATTGGCCGTCTTTTGTAGTGCATTCGGTTATCGGCTACTTGACCAATCGATTTTCCAACATCTTTACGTGTTTCCCCATAGCCGTCACGATCGACTCGGATAGGTCATTTTACGCCCGATCACGCTTATAAATGCACTCTGTTGAGTCGCCAACTGTTGCACCATATCTTCTAAACTTGGTTTCTTGACTCTTGGATCATACCATTACTGTCTACCGTAAAGCTACGGAGGTTCTTTGAAAATTATTCGGGTTGGCATCTGACGGGTTTGGATGATTTCTATTGTTTGGGTGTATCAGGATTCTCACAGCGGTTCCTTTGATTTATAAAATGTACATCCTCCGTCTCAATCGGCTCTTCAACGAGTGAATTGCTTCATCGGCTCGTCGTATCTCGAATCGACCTCGGCGGCATTGCTTTAACCATGGCGTTCTCTCGTTGGCCATTGATAGTGTTGGCAGCCATCTCTCTAAATCGGCTCGCCTCGTGTACTCGTCGGTTCGATAAACAGCCCTTGCCGACGCGTCCACAATGCTCCTCGTCGAAATGTCGGTCCTTTGTAGAAGCTGCTTGATTTGTTGCTCCTTGGAGAATCCATGTTGTGGACATCGCCTCAATAGACCTCTGAATCTCTCCCATACCTCGAATAGTGATTACGTCGTGGTTTTGGCAAAAATGGGAGATTTCGACGATGATCTTCTGCGCTTTCGTCGAAGAAAATATTCGAGAGAAACTTCTGCAAAGTTTCCCTCAAGTGTCGATGTCGATTCGGTCAAACTCTTGAACCAATCTTTCGCTTTGGTACGCGAGAAACCGAACATGCGCATTCGGATCGTGTCTCGTGGCACGATTCATTTTGATGGTGTCACAAATATCGAAAGGTTTCGAGATCGCATATACATGCAGTTTTTGAGCCGTGGTTCGACCCTAGGCCCGCCCGCGGTCAGCGGTTCGGGCCCGAACCGTGATCAGCGGGCTGAACCGAAACCGTGAGCTGGGGCTGGGGCGGGCTCGGTTCCGCGAATCGGCCGGAACCGGCGAACTGGGGCGAACCGGCGGGCTTAAGGCGAACCGGCGGGCCTAGGGCGAGGCGAACCGCGGGCTTTAGAGCCGTTGGAACCGGCGGTCCGGCCCTAAGCCGTGGTTCAACGACTAAAAGCAGCTAGAAAAGCGGCTATTTTCGATTTTCACCCCAAAATCACTCCTATAAATATATCCATCATCCTAACTCTATCCTCACTTCAATCTCTCATTTCTCGACCTTAATTCACTCATTTCATCTAATTTTCAAGCTTTCAAGCTCTCGTTCTCACTCTCAAACTCAATCTCTCAAGTTCTCAAGCTCTCAATCTCTCCGTTCTTATTCTAAACTCTCAAACTTTCTCACTTCATCAATCATCATGTCTTTCTTTAAGCGATTAAACAAGGGAAAGGAAGGCCGCCGATGAAGGAGCTCCAGTGAGGAGAAACATTCCACTCAGCGTTCACGAAGGGCCTTGGCGGCGGAGGAAATCTCGAAGCGAGTTGCGAAGGTTCTGGCGAAGATGCTCGATTTTATGAAATGGTGCATCGAATGGAAAGAAGTCCCAATTTGGTGGCGTGGCTCGAGCGACCAAGGCGGCGATGAAGAAGCGACGAAGAAGGCGGCGACGAAGAATATGGCGACTTTGACCAAGATCGCGCCCTGACCACCAAAATCAAAGGAACTTAAGTCAAGCGTTTTGTGAAGCACTTTAGATGCGTAAATTTTACGTTTCTTACAAATTAGTTTCACAATTTTAATTTCATGTTCATAGTTCTTACAATATCTTGTTATATTTTCTTTAGAAAAGTGGAAGTGCTAGGCGACACCTCTTCCGACGGTCGAAGAGATCGTTGCTTATTGCAACTATTGCACGAAAACCTACAAATGGATCGAGAAAGGAGGTTACGGAGCGCTCAATAGGCACATGGAGGTTCTCGTCCTCATGAGTATGGAATATCAGCAGACAGCTCAAATTAAAACCCCTTCTCGATATTCTACAACGGATACGTCCACTTTATTTAAATTTGATAAGGGAAAATATGAAGATCGATGGCTAGATATTGTGCTATGGAAAAACTCCTTTTAATTATCCGATAGAGTTACGTTATGAAGAATGTTATAAAGAGGACTTGGTCTAATGCATACAAAGTTAGTAGAAGTATTATGCTTAAGAAGATTAGGAGACAATGCATGGAAAAAACATGATTTAAAGAAATATTTGGTTCGTTTAGGTCATAAAGTTTCTATTTGTGCGATGTTTGGACGGATGCTTATAATAAGAATTCTTATATGGGTATTACTTGTCATTGGATTGATTGAAATGGGTTATGCAAAACGTTTAATTGCTTTTCGAGAGTTTGAAGAGCCTCATAATGCTTTAGGTATTGCTAATATTATAATTGGTGTGTTAAATGAGTATACTTTGATTAATAAAATTTTTTCCGTTGGTTTTGATAATGCTTCGCAAACACGCTAGTATTCCTCAACTTATTGAAGCATCGCGACTTTTTTTGAAGGAAAATACTTTCATTCTAGATGCATTTGTCATATTTTAAATTTATGTGTTCAAGATGCACTTAGTATTTTTCAAGAATCCGTTAGTCTATTAGAGATGCTATCAAATGTTTGCATGCTTCAAAAACTTATGGGAAGAAATGGCAAAAATATTGTCGTATAAAAATATTGCTTATACATGTTTCAAATTGGATGTTTCATCGTTGGAATTCTACTTATGAAATGCTTAATAGTACTATTTCATATAAGGGTCATTTATGTGATTTTTAGAAAAGAGTTTACATCTATTCAATTACATCTTAATGAGTCTCATTGGGATGCTTGCATGGATTTATATCGATTGTTAAAGGTATTTCATGGTGCTGAAACAATTATCGGGAGTTTATTATTGCACTTCCGTTATGGTTTTAGAACATTGCATGCATATTGCCATGTCTTTTAAGTAGTTGTTTTAGTAAACCATCTTTATGTGGTGTAATTTATTTTATGGTTCAAAAGTGGCTAAAATATTTTAGGGAGATACCTACAATTTTTTTGCTTGCTAAGTGTTTAGATCTAAATGGAAATATGATGGTACTTGTCGAATGCTTAATGTTTATTATGATGCTTTTAGGCAAATGGATTTTCAAGGTGCTAGTATAGAAGGAGAATTAGTTTATTTTGATCTCCGGATGTAGATCAAATCAAATATAATCTTGAAAAGAATTTAAGAAATCTTTTCAAGAATATAGGTCGAAATATGGTAGTGATGATGATATTCAAACTCCACCTCCTTCTTCTATGATGTCTACGATTAATTTTCCTTTTGATATGAATGAGTTTGATCATTTGGTGCAACAAATGACTTGATGTACCAAAATAGAACATTCGAAGGCGAGAGGACAAGGTAATAGTGAATTAGATATATATTTGCAAACTCCTTTTGTCTTTGGTGTTGAAGATAGCGGTCCTTGATCGATGTCTTGAAGTGGTGGTCGAAGAAGAGGTACCCAATCCTCTCAATCATGGCAAAGGAGTTATTTGCCGTCCCGGCATCCACCGTATCCGTTGAACAAGCATTTAGCATTGGAGGACTAATCTTGATCAAAGAAGAAGCAACATGAAGCCGCGAACATTGAAGCTACAATGTTGCTCGATGATTGGTGTAGGGCGACCTTAGAGCTCAAGAACCACAATGGGAAGATGGTAGCGAGGCGAAGACGAGGCCTTCACCGAAACGGATCGATCGAATCGGGTGCGGAGGCGGAGTAGAGCATTTAGAAATTAAAAGAACTACATGGACTTTGATTATCTATGATTATGAGGATATGTAGGCAACTCAATTTTAGAAATTAAATTGAGCTCAAGTCCTTTATTATTATTTTTTCATCCCTATGTAAAAGTCATAAATGGATTTATGTAATTTTACTCATCATTTATTAAAAATGCAAAGTGTTGACACATATTTTATATTTATCGTATTATAACAAATGCAAAATGCAAAGTATTTACAAGTTCAAACATAAAAAAAATCACTTACAAATTTAAAAATATTTACAAGTTTAGTAGTTTACAAATTTTTACAACTTTAAAATATTTACAAGTTTATTAAGCTTTAGACTTAAAAGTTAAAGTTAAAACTTAAAAGTTTGTTAAAATCTTGGACTTTGATACTTGTTGCATATTTGATTGAATTTTCAGAAAAATTGAGATAGAATTGGAGATTTTACCCTTCATAGAGTTGAAGTATATCGCGATCTGAGTTCGTGGCGCAAGCGGATCGAAAATCGGAGCTCGGACGAGAGAACGGATCGATACAAAATCGCTGCGCGAACAGGCCGAACCGCCGGGCTCGGCCTAAACCAGCGATTCGAGCGAACCGGGACCGCCGGAGCTCAGGCCCGGCCCTAAACCGCCAACTAGTTTGTAGGGCGGGCTAGGGCCGTCACATTTGGAACCGCCGGGCCCGACCCTAAACCGGCGGTTCGGCCCGTCAACATGTCTGAATGCGCATTCGGGTCTTGATGACTCGCCACAAACCTCTCCTTGGACCATCTTGATCGGGGGCTTCACTCAAAATTGTTTGCATCCACGTGTGGGCTCCATCCGCCTCCTTGGGCTGTTGGTGGGAGGTCGGTACATAAAGTTCAGCGATCGCGTCTGGAGCAGGACGAGGAGTCCCATATTCGCCATCTGGCTGCATCTCTGCGAAATCGGCTAGCATGCGTGCGGCTTGCTCGGGAGAATGCCCGCTTACGTGGATTAGCTGTCATTTCAGCCCGTCTCTTCTCTCGTCCTCTTCTCCTTTGAGAGCTTTCGATCTGGGGTCTAATAATATTTGGGAGGTCCACGAGATCTTGTCTGCGATAAACTACCCGAGAAAAGAGAATTCGAGCTCTTGCAAAATAAATAAATAATAATAATATAACTTGAATTAATAAATCCAAATCGTCAAATTATTCCTATGCAATCTTAACAATCCCCGGCAACGGCGCCAAAATTTGATCGCTCACTTTTATAACACTAAAAAGTGTAAGTATATAGGTAAGTCGAGTATCGTATCCATGGATTGTATCACGAAAACATAGAAGCTAGTTCAACGATAATTCATCATTATTCAAACCGTAAATTGGGTGATAGGTTTAAGGGCTTGAATTTAATCAAGCGAGTAACCATGCATAAATATAAAATAAAGCAATAAAATCACGGATGATAAAGCAGATAAGAAAGAGTAACCACAGGGATACATTAATCATATCCACAACGTATGTTTATCTTGTTTCCTATTAGCGATTTTAATCCGACAAGATGGAAGATCACATATATAACCAACAACTTGATTCGACAATTGCGGTTGTAGATTACTAGTTTTCCTATTCTTTGTTACGTCTCAGGTGAAAACAAGCAACTCAAACAGATCACAAAGAATAAACTTCTGCGGATGTTCCTATCTCGACTCGACTCGAGGTTTATCCGTATCATGCATTCAAGATCGATTGACAATTAATACGATTCACGTAATTAATCGGCAACTAGATATGCATCAAGATTGATCGAAATTAACACATATAAATAAGCACCAAGAATCATGAATCGATGCGGAATGTAAATAGAGATAACATGAATCACAACATATAAGATCGGATCATGCAAACCCTAGGATTAGAACAGGAAATTACCTAGACATAACTAACGGAATAAAAATACGATAAAACATAAAAACAGAAATTAAATTCATAAAACCCGGATAATAGCGTTAGATGAACAATGGTTGGTCTTGAATCCAATCCCAAGCGATAAACGGAAACCAATCGGACAAAACGTTCCAATTGATAAAAAAGCGATAAACTAAACTAGAACAATGCAAGAATTAAATCTAGAACTAAACGGAAGCGAAAGAAAAGCAAAATATGAGGAAAAAGCGAATAAAAGCTCTGCGGGCGTGTCCGGTCCGAGTAGGCGCAAGGGTGTGCTCACTGTTTATAGAACTAAGGCGAAACCCAATTTCTCTTCGCGCCGCCGTCTAGCGATCACCCTCATGATCGCTAGCGTGACCGCGAGGCACCTCCTCGTCGCGTATCCTCTCTCACATCGTGGCGCGCTCTCGCTGGAAGCCCCGCGCGACATGGCTAGCGGCCGCTATCCATGGTCGCGAATTTGGGCGAAACTTTCTTGGCGGGCGTGTTTGCTCGTGACGCTCTCTCTCGGGCGCGCTAAGTTGAACCTCGCGGCCAGCCTAGCGGTCGCTAGGCTGGTCGCTAGAACTGAGACAGATTTCTCTTTTTGTTTCGTTCTTTGTTCCTTGCTTCGATTATCAACATATAAACCTACAAAACACCAAAATAACACCCAAGAGCAGTATCTTCTAGAAATAGATAAAAACGTTAAGATCCGATACATCAACGCATTTAACAGATCTAAATTCATCTTTAAATATCAACAATAAACGCGTAAAATGCGCGTTTATCAGATACCCCTCAGCTATAGATCCTTCTTGGTGACTTCGAGTGCGGACATAATTTTTCAATGTGCACAAATACCTAAATAAGAAAAGTATTATTTCATAGTTCATCCAAACCATACAATATGAATTTGAAATAAAACAAATATTAAATATTACCTCTCAATAGGGTACAATGAACGAAACTGAACAGGTCCAGCAAGTTTAGCCTCTTCCGACAAGTGAATAGGCAAATGCTCCATAACATCAAAAAATGAAGGTGGAAAAATTTTCTTCAACTCACAAAGCACTAGCGCAACTCGATCTGTAAACCTTCAAAATCAGCCATAGTGTGCACTTTTGAGTACAATTGCTTGAAAACATCAAATAAGCGATAATTGCTTAGCAAACATGCTTAGGAACGGATCTTCTTAAAGCAACCGGCAATGATTGTTGCATTAGAATGTGGCGATCGTGACTTTTAAGACCAAATATATTCCGTTCTTCTAAATTAACACACTTTGAGATGTTTGATGCATAACAATCTGGTACCTTTACATTCTTTAGGACTTGTAAGAATACATCTTTCTTTTTACTCAATGTGAAACATGCAGATTGTAGATAAAACTTATCACATTCTCTTTGAGGATGAAGCGACTTTCGTATACTAATTCTTGAAGATCCATCTAAATTAAGATTGTCTTTGTTTAGTAGCAACACCAAGCAAAGTCCATAAGATATTTTCGAGAACATTTTCTCTATATGCATAATATCAAGATTATGGGAACAAGATTTTCTTTCCAATATGGCAATTGAAAAAATATCTCAACTTCTTCCAATTATATCTGTCCGTTGAAGTATCACCATGAGATTTTTCCTTCCTTTTTTCTTTTTTTCCCCATGTTTTTGGCTGCACACTTTCCAAAGTTGTTCACCAAACCATCCAACTGCTCTACTATCTCTGGACCAGAAAATCTTTTTGGCAACAGTTGTTGCATTAGAATGTGGCAGTCGTGACTTTTAAGACCAAATATATTCCGTTCTTCTAAATTAACACACTTTGAGATGTTTGATGCATAACCATCTGGTGCCTTTACATTCTTTAGGACTTTTAAGAATACATCTTTCTCTTTTTTACTCAATGTGAAACAGGCAGATTGTAGATAAAACTTATCACATTCTCTCTGAGGTTGAAGCGACTTTCGTATGCCTAATTCTTGAAGATCCAATCTAGAATTAAGATTGTCTTTTGTTTAGTAGCAACATCAAGCAAAGTCCATAAGATATTTTCCAGAACATTTTTCTCTATATGCATAATATCAAGATTATGGGAACAAGATTTTCTTTCCAATATGGCAATTGAAAAAATATCTCAACTTCTTCCAATTGTATCTGTCCGTTGAAGTATCACCATGAGATTTTTCCTTCCTTTTTTCTTTTTTTCCCCATGTTTTTGGCTGCACACTTTCCAAAGTTGTTCACCAAACCATCCAACTGCTCTAATATCTCTGGGTCAGAAAATCTTTTTGGCAACAGTTGTTGCATTAGAATGTGGCAGTCGTGACTTTTAAGACCAAATATATTTCGTTCTTCTAAATTAACACACTTTGAGATGTTTGATGCATAACCATCTGGTGCTTTTACATTCTTTAGGACTTGTAAGAATACATCTTTCTCTTTTTTACTCAATGTGAAACAGGCAGTTGTAGATAAAACTTATCACATTCTCTCACGAGGATGAAGCGACTTTCGTATGCCTAATTCTTGAAGATCCAATCTAGAATTAAGATTGTCTTTTGTTTAGTAGCAACATCAAGCAAAGTCCATAAGATATTTTCGAACATTTTCTCTATATGCATAATATCAAGATTATGGGAACAAGATTTTCTTTCGATATGGCGATTGAAAAATATCTCAACTTCTTCCAATTGTATCTGTCCGTTGATGTATCACCATGAGATTTTTCCTTCCTTTTTTCTTTTTTTCCCCATGTTTTTAGCTGCACACTTTCCAAAGTTGTTCATCAAACTATCATTTGCTCTAATATCTACGGACCAGAAAATCTTTTTAGTTTTGGAGCTATCTCGATAGACCCGTCAAAATGAATCTATATGCGGTACTTATGTCCGCTTAGAAAACCAGACGGTGTCCCATGTAACAATGTTTTCTCCCATGTTTTGTGAACGAGATTGGAAATTTTATTACAACAAGGGCATGCATAAGCACCTTTGTACTCGACACGAAATAATGGCATAAGTCGGAAAGTCATTTATAGTCCAAAATAGTGCAGCACGTAGTTGGAACATGCATTTTTCTGTTGCATCATAAGTAGGAATTCCATGATTCCATAAATCTTGAAGTTCATCAATCAGGGGTTGCAAATAAATATCAATATTGTTCCTTGGACCTCGAGGTCCATCAATGAGCGTGGACAAAATAGTCGATGTTTGTTTCATACATCTACTAGGGGGTAGATTATAGGGTATGAGAAAAATAGGCCAAGTACTATGAGCAATGCTCATTGACTTAAATGGATTAAAACCATCAGCAGCTAGTCCAAGTCTAACATTACGATAGTCAGCAGCGAAGCCAGGATACTTTTCGTCAAATGATCTCCAAACTTGAGAGTCTGCTGGATGCCTAAGTTTCCCATCATTAATGCGTTCTTCCGCATGCCATCTCATCAAATGAGACGTTTTTGAAGACATAAACAACCTTTGGAGCCTAGGTTTTAAGGAAAAATAACGAACAATTTTTGATGGAATTCTATTTTATCTTTTAGTTGAACTCTCGTCATGCACTTCAAATGGCTTATACCTAGAAGTCTTGCAATGTTTACAAGTCTCAGCGTTCTCTGTATCTTTCCAATACAACATCTAATCATTAGGACACGCGTGAATCTTTTTATATTCGAGTCCCAACTCTTTAATTATGTTCCAAGCTTCTATAAGAGTTTGGAAATATCTCATTATGTGAAATGCCTCCTTTAACACTTCCATCAACATTGTGAAGGAATTGTTGCTCCATCGACAAAGTGACTTCACATGCAACAATCATGATATAAATGATAAGGTAGTAAAGGTTTTGCACCCTAAATAACTCACACTCAACATCTATAAGAGTTTAAAGAACTTCGGTGTTTTCATCAAAATGATTATGTGGTTGCTTTGCTTCCTCTAGGAACTTCATCAAAATCGGTATTTTCATGAAATTCACCATGGTGATATGATGCCAACAATGTATCATTTATTAATCCGTCCATACCACGATGTTCGTTTCTTTCGTGTGATACATTAGCTGAATTCTTACGAAGGTAAAATGGTTGTTCACCTTAATGCACCCAGTTGGTGTAACCTTGAAGGAATCCATGTCTCATAACATGATAATACACATCTTCTCTTGAGTGTAATCTAGAATTTCTACACTTAGTACATAGACACTTTATCTTAATATCTTCTGACTTGTTTGTGTATGCAAATTTAAGGAAGTTCTCCAAACCACGCTTAAAAGCATCATTAGTGAAACGATCTTCTATGGAAATCCAAGATTTATCCATCTAGTCATTCATATAAAGCAAAATTATTCATCAGTTCTGTACATATTGAAATTCAAGTATGATCACATAAACAATAACACGCATGCACAAATCAAAGCTACACATATTGAATCTTTATAGCTATTTAAGTTCTTCTGATACTTTCACGCATAGATACATTTTTCCTATTTCAGTAATATATCTTAACATGAATTTTTCGCTAATGCCATGTGTATTATGGTAGGATCTCCATATCCAACTCAGTTCTTGATTCCCTCACACGTGGAATCTCAGAAGTTGGTACTGATGACAAGAGGTAGTGTTCATACACATTAAGATTTACATTTATCTTCCAACAGTCTTTTATCCAATGTTATAGGCCGTTTACAAGTGATTATTCTTTTAGGTGAGGAAAGTGGTTCCTGCAATATCAGATGAGGTGAAGGATGCTTTAAGATTTATATTTATCTTCAGTCTTTTATCAATGTTATAGGCCGTTTACAAGTGGTTATTCTTTTAGGTGAAGAAAATGGATCCACAACAAGCATGTTATATCTTTATATTTCTTGGATAATTTGGATTATGTTGGATAAATAATTACATTTAATTTATCTGAGATATCTGATATCTGATTACATCTGAGATATCTGATATATAAATAATTATGTTTAATTTATACGGATAAATAATTCTGTTTAATTTATACAAATGTACAAGATTACATACAGAAATCATATACACGATTACATACAGATATACAGATAAATAATTCTGTTTAATTTATACAGATATACAAGATTACATACAGATATACAGATATACAAATAATTATGTTTAATTTATACAAATACAAGATTACATACAGATATACAGATAAATAATTATGTTTAATTTATACGGATAAAATCTCTTTACCCTAATAGAGAAGGTAAACTAGATGAATTGAGACTCCCAAACTTTTAACACTTACATACAGATATACAAGATTACAGAATTTCTCACAAACTCACAATAGAAATGGCTTAACATTCATTCAGTCATTTCATGAACATCTTGATGAGAAAAATCTAAATGGCATTTATGATTACATTAAATTATCAAGTAAAAATAGGATTATGATTCCCAACAAATGCGGACTAAGGGATAGTTATATATTGATCGGCTTCAAAATAATGAAACATGGAATCACAGAAACAACAATTGAAAAGATGCGGAAGAGACGAACCTTCAAAGATAAATTGCGGAGAAAAGAACACCTCTGAAGCAAAAATAGGAGCAGAAACAGTTTCAATAATTTGCCCTTTTTAAAACTGAAGCATTGAGACGAACCAAAAGGGAGCTAAAGCATTGAGACGAGCCAAAAGGGAGCTGAAGCATTGAGGTTGTTGTAAAAAAATAAAAACCAGAAGAACTTAACGGGAATGACTTGTTCGATTGTTGTAACATGTGTGGCTGTAAAATAAGTAATGGTTTTATTTAGATATTTTAATTTTGAGTTGGTGTATGGAAATTCTTGCCCCTTAATCTTGATTTGGATACAATTAATTTGTTTTAGATATTTTAATTTAATTTGACTAATATTATTGAGAATTTTAATTAAATTTGATTAATATTATTTTTAATTTTTCCTGAAACTTTACAAATTCAAGACACCAATTGAATGATATTTTGTACGGTTTTTCATGAACTTCAAATTGAAAATCTAAAAAAAAGAATATATTTTGTACAATTTTCAAAAATAAATTTGAAACTCAAATATATAATAAAATCAATTTTAAATCAAATTTATGACAACTACATATATATAGATTCTAAATTGGTTAAGACATTGATTATATTGGAATAATATATATTCTATTGATTATATGTTTTAAAACTTGAATGATTCATATAATTAATGGATATTAATTACTATACGAGAATAAGACGATAATATAATTTTCTCTATTTTGAAGTCTTTTGCTATTTATATTTTTTGGGTACAAGATATCGAGAACCCTGACGTAGGTTTTGGAACCGCTGGTACAATTCCCTATCAAAAAGCTCTGTCCAAAAGACAACTAACAATGCTTAAATAGTAAACCCTAATCGACCAAAAGAAAGGGAAAAAAACAAAGAAGTCCAAAACCAAAACGGAATTACAAAAAAAAACTCGGGAAAACTGATAAATTGCAAATTTGACCATTCAGAAGAAGGAATTTGCCCGACATCCGTCATCAATCATGGCAAAGCCATGAGTATTTCTCATAAGGCCGTTTCTGCTTGAAAAACACTATGCCCTCGTCGAAATCTGATATTTGCGTAAATTTTTCGGGTGATCCGCGCGTTGAAGGCCGTTTCTGCTTGAAAAACACTATGCCCCCGTCGTCGAAATCATACATTTGCGTGTATTCTTCGGGTGATCCACGCGCCGCATCAAATAAACTATTAATTCGGTATTCTATAACTTTTTTTTCCGAATGTTAGTAAAAAGAATAAAGTTTAATGTCAAAATAATTTGTCAAATTTAATTATAATAATTTTTTCAATGTTAGAATAAAATGTGAAAGTATTCCGTATTATATTCTCAAATTATATAAATTAAAAAATAAAAGATAAGTTATTTTCAAGTAAGAGAAAATATGTGTAACCAATCATATTTTAGTGTAGAAATTAAGTTCAATGTTAGAATAAAATGTCAAATTAGAGTAAATTATAATTGTAAGTAAATTTAGAAACATATATTACAAGCTATTCTATATAATACTTTCAAATGTTATAAATTAAAAAGTAAAAGATAAGTTATTTTAAAATTATAAAATCATGTGACCAATCAAATTTTAGTGGAAAGAATTAAGTTTAATATCATAAAATATGAAAAATTACGATGAAGTTACTATTGTAGGTAATTATAGATTTTATTAAACAAAACATGCAATAATATTTAAGCCCTATATATAAAAAACTAATAAGAGTAATAAAAGTTTGTAAAAGTCGTCGAGTAATAACTAAAAAAAGCTGTAAAAAATATAAAAACTTAAAACATAACTCTGCCAAGATTCGAACACAGTATCATGAGCATCACAATTAAAGCACAACCACTAGACCAAAATGGACTTTATGCAGGTGGATATTAAAAATCATGTTTTTGTATCTTGTAATCCAGATAATAAGAAAGAACGGAATTAAGAGGGGAGATCTGTCCCTCTTTCTAACTGTAAACTCAATAAAAATTGCAGAACATCTTACCAAAAAATTCAAGCTCCCTCCCGCTAAATATTTTTTAGGTCGATTTGTTTCCTATTTTTCAGGAAAAGATCACCCATACACAAATCCACTACTCAATATATGGTTAATTCATTTCAGAATACGTACATATATATGGAAAAAAAACCCTATCCTCACTTACGAAGAGAACGTGAAGAAGAAAAACCAAAAATCTATCTTCATCACCACCAGGTAGTATAGCGATTTTTCTAGGTCTAAAATTATTTCTTATTATTGAAGTAGTATGCGCCCAATAATTTGACTTCGTTAGTTGTGAATCTGATAGTCTATACACTTGATTGTATGAATTTATAGTCTAGATAAATTCACATTTTTCTATGAATTCTCGTGTTTTTCGTTTCTTTCTTGTAACTTATTTAATTTAGAAGGTTTTAGTTTGTTAATGATCTATACAATTTTTGTTGTTGGGATTAGTTGATTATTCATTTTAGGGAAATAGATTCACAGTCGAAGTTTGAGGCTTTTTTCTTATATTTCGTTTTTGGTATAATGGTTTTTTGGATTATGAATATATTGAGACCTAAACTTGAGGATGAATCAAATTAGGAGCACTTTTAAATTGGACTTCTTTATAATAAAAAATTGTATGCTTCGAGATGTAATGGAATTGCGAGATCAATTGAGCTTCTTTAGAGTTGTTATAGATATTTACTAGAGGTGGTTCTTGGGAACTATATGCTTGTCTAGTTTATTCCTAGTTAACTATGAAACTATTTTATAATTAAAATGGATATACATATTTACCATGGGGTTACTAATCTGATGGAATGACTTCTATAATTGCTGCACTTGTTAGACTTTATCCTGTTTATTGCGACATTTATTGGTGCCTCATAAGACGATTTTTTTTGTGGTGCCATTTGTGACTTTCATGCCTATGGATTCTTGAACTTTCCAAATAGGAAAGGTTTGCCATTAGTAATTAAAACAATGTTTGACTACAATTTTAATAAGAAAGTTGTCTATCCATAGAAATAGAAAAACTTAAATTTAGGTTATAGCCATATGCAAATGATAGGAACTATCATGCGACATGATCGATTGTGGTTATAGCGATAGCAAATAAAGTTGTCTATCCATAGAAATAGAAAGTGATTACGGATGTAGCTTGAGAGCTTGAATGGGAGAAAAACCGGCCTTGGGGTGCTTGAGCTGTGGTATCGGAGGCTGAAGGTTTCCTAGCACTCATTGCTTCGATTCATTCCTTCTTTTCCTTATTGGGGTGAAGAAGATCAGCATGGGCCTCGTTTATATGGAACTCAAATTCATTCTTCTTTAAGAAGGACTTGAGACAATGAGGGCTGCACATGAAAATTCATTCCATCATTTTAATTATCGGATCTTCCGAATCGTTCATCACAACCTGTAGGAGATGAATGGCAAATGAGGCCACCGATCATTAACGAGGTCAATGAACTACCAAAGCAAAACAACCCGAAGAAAAATGTATGAATATCGATTCTTGACACCATCGAACCTCCCTAATACAAACAAGTAGTGCTTGTAAACCATTCCCTTCAATGCACTATACTAGCAAATAACCAGCAAATGAAGCTCCAATTTATTAGCATAGATTTTACCTCTATTCACTCAATTCCTAAAAGTAGTACTCTCTATTCACTCAATTCCTAAAAGTTGTACCAATTATTTGATGGTTACTCTATCATGATTTAGTCTTGTTATAGCTTTGATTAGATGTAAATGTAAATCTGATTATTTGAAAAGATGTTAGACTATATATCTGAATGTTATAATAATATTCTTATCATGTAGTAGAGAGATGATATTGAACCTTCGCCTGAAACATATTGCCTCTTTTTTTGCCTTTAATGCCTGTTCACATCATAGTTCTTTTTTCTTCTTTACTTCTTTTGCTTCAAAAAGAGTAAGTTTTAATATAGTTACCAATTTGCACTACTCATGGCACCAAGCTTTAAGAAATCCGACATCCAATCGGATCAATGCTTGACACCTTAGTTCAAGATACCCAAACTACAAATAACATCGACGATAATTTTGACTCAGATGCGGCACTGTCAGACACCAATGATACTCCTATATCATCATCTGATGAAAGTGATCCTGATCAGACACAAAATAATGTTGATGATGATAATGACCAACGTAACATCATATCTTTATTTTTTGTTTATAGCATTGTAATCGTCTGTAATATTATTTTCTAATTATACTATTGCATAACAATAATTAAAAGTTACAGTTAGAAGGGGACCTACTAAGATGGGCTTTGAATGGGGCACGGGAAAGGTCATGCAGTTGGAACTAGATAAAGCCAATCACGTCATCGGAACCAATCTTTGTATTTTTCATCTCGACTAGGAATCTTAGCAAAAGATGGAAACAAATTACCGCTTTCTTATACTGATTGGAGGCGATCCCTAATACTCAAAAGGATCTCGTTTGGGATGAAGTGAAGGTACTATGTTCAATTCAAATGTTAATATATTTTCTACATTTTATTTTTTCTATTATCATCATCACGTTCACCTTACACTACCATCATTTTTTAACTTATAACAATTATTAATCATTCATCTTTCACTATATATCTTTATATTTTGGTTGTAGGAAAATACAAACTTGACAGACAATTATAAAAAATTGTCTTAAGAAACTAGGAAAACTTTGGAAGGATTGGAAGAATAGATTGAAAGCAAAGTATTATACTCCGCATAGATATGACAAGAGTTACGTGGTGTCAAAGTATCCGCAAAGGGTGGAAGTTGATCAATGGCCTATATTGGTAAACCATTGGAGCTCAAAAATTGCAAGGTGAGTATTGCAATATTGGAATAATTTTCATTTGTTTCTATTAAAATATTTATCTATAAAATGTAACCTTTGTTGTTTGGTTGAATTGTAGAAGCTTAGTAAGACTAACAGCAACAATCGAAAGCATGTTAAACTTCCTCATAGATTGGGACGAAAGGATATGGCCAATGCTATAGAAGAGGTATTATATATCAAACAATGTCGAAATTTGTTGTTTAATAATGTATCATAGTATTGTAATTTTTATATTTTTCTTATTTACTGATCAGTCGAAAATATGAAAGAGCCATTGCATCTAGATTTGTTTGTTTATACAAGACAACAAAAGAGCGGAAAACAAGTTGACAAGAATACTGAAGAGAAACTAGTAAGTACTCTTTACCCTCCACTTGTTTTGAATTAAGCATTTATTTTTGGGGTGGAATTACTCATACATCCCCTGTATATTTTATAGAAGTACATTAGAAAATGAGTTTAAATAATGATGGATGTTTGATTTGATGATTTGGATTTAGTGTTGTCTCATTTTTTTCCTTATATTACTCGTACATCCATTGAGGATTTTATATCATGATTGATGTTTTCAAAGTAGAATTTATCTATATACTCTTTTTTTTTGGAAGAAAGAAATAACTATTGTCTTTTATAATTGGTAAAGGAAGTGAAATGAATTTTTTATTCTTTATTTCTTTGTGTGTTGGTTTACTTGGCAGTAATGTTTGTAGTGTTTAACCTTATAAAATCTTTTCCCAAAATATTCTCTTGCTTTTGGTGTATTATTTTACTCTTTCTTCTTTTTCCATTTATGGTCTTAAAAAAGGATTGAGATATTGTTTTGAGCTTTGTGATTCTTTTAATTTCATTTTGTGTTTTGTACATAGGCACTTTTAAAGGAGTTGGAGCAAAAGTTGCCTAAGAATTTGCGGGATGATATGGATGCTAATAACAAGATCTATAAAGATGTTATTGGAAAGAGCGCCGGATATTTTCGCGGCGGTTGCTACAAAGAAAGTGATTTTACATCTCGAGAAGAATTTGATAAAGCTATACATGAAAAATCTAACGCCATAGTGGCAAGTATTCGAAAGGGATTTGAAGATGAAATGTCAAAATTCAAAGATGACTATTCCTCAAAAATGGAGATGCTTCAGGCATGACTTCTCACATTAGAGGATACTAATATAAATGTAAGTCGACATTATATACCCCATTTATATTATAATATATTTTATAACTCATACTTTATATTATAATATGCAAGGTATCCGGATCTTTCAATTCCCGGCGCATACAAGCTCTCAATAATGGGTCATCATCTGATGGATTTATGAACATGAACATGGAGAACTTGAGTGCAACAAATGAAACTTTTGAGATAAATGATCAAATTTTTTATTATATTTCTATTGAATTTTAGCATTTTTGTAATATTATCTTCGACCAATGTATTAGATAAGAGAAGAGATGAATAACTCGGATGAGAACAATATGAATATTTGTTTAGACGGTGCACCTATCCAGGTATTGTTATATCGATTGTATTTTTGAATTAGTTTAATTTTATATGCATGAAGTATAATTTATTTTGTTGAATCTTTGTAGGAACAAGTTAAAAGTGTAACAAGGAAAAGCAAGAGGAAGATGAAATGACGTTTAGTGTCGCATTATCATTTATGGGATTTGCATTCTTGCATAGCTAGATAGATATAGACTTTGATATTTGATGTTAGATTTTTGAATAATATAGCAGACAAGTCAATCAATGTTATGATATTTTCAATTTGATATTTAAAAGATATTTATTTCTATGTTTTTAATAATTGATATGCTTTTTTATTCCAGTGCCTAAATTCATTAATGATGCATCATTTATGAATACGACAATAAAATCACTCAATTAAGTGTCGTATAAATGTCGCAATTGTGAGAGATAATAATAATAATAATAATAATAATAATAATAATAATAATAATAATAATAATAATAATAATAATAATAATAATAATAATAATAATAATAATAATAATAAAGTGATGCAAAATGCATGTGTTGTATATTTGTGACTTTAAATATCTTTTTACAACAAATATTTAATGTTGGAATACTATACGACATTTTAACTATGAAGTAACATGTGTTGTACAAAACTACATCACATTAATTATAGTGTCATAGATTAGAACATGTCATTTCATTTAATGTCGTACAAGTGATGCAAGATTTACGACATAATAACAAATGATGCAAAAGGTGTTATATATATTGCGACACTTAATACAAGATTTTACAACAAATATTATATGTCGCAATATTATGCGACACTTTAAATATGATGCTCAAGCATTGTAAAATTCCACATCACATTATTATAATGTCACAAACTATTATGATGCATCTTTTTAACTAATGTCACGACAAATGTCGCAAATGTACATGCATCACTAAAACTAATGACGAGTAATATATCGCGAATTTTATGCGACAATATTCACGTGAAGCATAAAGTGTCGTATATGTTGCGTCAGTATTGAAAAATAATGTCATAAATTACAATATCACTTTTTGCGACACAATCCAACGTGACGCATGAAATGACACAAATTCACTTTTGCGACATAAAAACAAAAGTTTGCGACATATTTTCCATGTTGCAAAAGGTTATCTTTCTTGTAGTAACCACTCTATCATTAAACTAACACACGATCCATTTCCTTTTTCTTTTCTTTATGTCATTAGGATTAGAATAGGTCTAAATAGTTGTTTTAGTTATTTATTTATCCATGAAAATAGGTATTTCAGTTTGATATGCAACATTGCGTTGTCCAATGATTGTGATACATGCTTACTATAACACGTTCGACTAATACCAATATGGTCCGAGTGTACGACAAGTGTCCTGTTAACATGCAAGCTATTTTAATAATTTTATGAATAGATCAATCGAATGTAACAAAGGTCGTCCGGGTACTTGCCACGATTCCCAATGCGATAACTAGCTACAATGCACATTTTATTAAGTATATGTCACGTTAAGGGTTTAATATAACAATTTTGGTTGTGAAAGTATAGCACATAATGTTGTCGTCTGTGAGAACAAAAGTACATCACTTATGAATGCATAAAAACGATATCAGCTAGTGCAAATGATGACTGATATCAAGGATGGGCAAAATATTCAAAATTCAAATAATTTAATTAAATTAAATTATTAAATTTAGTGCAGATTTTTCCATTTTTGGTCCGATATGATTTGTTTTTTTAATTTTAAATATTTTGTTTGGTTTGGTTTGATTTAATATTTTCAAAATCGAATAAAACCAAAATCTGAATTATAAATATTATATTTATTTTATTTTATTTAAATAATCTAATTCTAATTTTAAAATAAAATTGTGAATAATAATAAAAAGTAGTTCTATTTCAATTTTTTGAGTTTTTTTTTTGTTATTTCAGTTCAGTTCGGATTTTCTTGTTAAAAAAATTATAAATTCGATTTCATCACAAATCTAACACATAAATATGGATGTTCACCCTTAGCTAGTTAGCTAACATAGCTAACAATATCTCCATCTCCAAACTATATATTTTAAATAAATATATTAAATTTGGATACATTTTCGAATATATAATTTATCACTCCCCAGTTTTCGAAGAAAATGCACGGAGGCCGGAACATGATGGGGGTTGTAAATAAGAAGCCGGGAAAAAAAGGAACAATCAATTTTGAACAATAGTGTTACGTACTTGAAGAAATTTAGGCAGCATAACCTTTATAATAAGGGCATAACCAAAAAGATAAAAAAGAAATGGAAGCAACATATATGCTGAACTAGGACTGACAATTCGTATGTGTCGGGTCATTATCGTGTCGACACGATAACGACACGACCTGATAAGGCCAAACACGAACACGACCCGTTAAGGATATGTCCGACACGAACACGAACACGAACACGACACGAAATATACTGACACAGATACGACACGAACACGACACAAACACGAATATGACACGATTTTTTCCGTGTTGACACGACACGATAACGACACGACACGACACGACACGAAACAATAAATTTAAATCAAAATTAGATATAAATAAAAAAAATAAAAATATATAAAATATAATTAAACTAATATTAAATATATATAAATATTATCGAATTATACGTAAACGACACGATCCGACACGAACACGAATGCAACATGAAAATTATCGGGTTACGCGAACACGACACGGATCCGACACGAACACGACACGAAATTATCGTGTCCTTATCGTGTCGACACGATAAGGACACGAACATGATAAGGCTGGACACTAACATGTTAATTTCGTGCGTGTTAGGTGTCGATTCTCGTCGTATCGAAAATTACCGATCTATCTTTGAGCGAAATAGCAAACAATCAAATAACAGTGCGGAATATCGTACAATCTGTAATGTAAAGGATAGGTTCAGAGAGCCTAGCTTGTCAAAAGAAGTCAATCGTCTGGGTAGCACATATAGCACATATAATCATATATTGAAAAAGTAGATTGATTGAACATGTATATAATATTTTCTGTTATCATTATTTCGATCACATATCTGAATTATTTATTTGATTGCATATATTATCCAATTATCTAATACAAAAGTTAGATCATACAATATGTAAAAGATCAAAAAAGTCTGTATGATAATATTGAATTAGTGTATTTATGATCATTTTAAAGTTTGTGAAAAAAATCTAAAATAGGCACAAAGTTCATGTATTTTAGTGTCAATGACTTTTTATAAAGATAGCTATCAAAATAATCGTTTTTTTTTAAAACTAACATTACGTAATTTCACATATAAAAAGACCAACGCAAATACTCTTTCCATCCCACCCAAGACGATCCATTTTTTTTTTGGTACGATTATTTAGAAGAATGATATAAAGTGATAAAAAGTAGATATGTCTCATAACTTTTGAAGAAATAATTATTTTCTAAAAAGAAAATATGTCGTCTTTGGTGGGACCGTTCAAAAAATATAAACCATCTTGGATGAGAGTACAACTTTATACAATAACAAACTTGCTTTTTCTTCTTTTTAAGACAAAATGTTAACAAACTAGTTACTTAAAAAGATTTTCTGTCTTTGAAATTTTAACGAGGGAATTGGGAAATTGGATAATCTAATCCCTTTGAAATTTTAATAGAAGACTTGGTGGCTGTCTGATCAAAATTCAAAGGCCAGTCTCTCAAAATTCTCCTCAATTCGAAGGCCAAATCGAATTGCAATACCTGACTCCGGATTGAAACAGCTGGGATTAGTACCCTGAGGCACAACAATTGATTGCAGTAATGGCGGATCTCATCGGAGAAGATGAAAAATGGTTGACATCACTCTGCGAACCATCGGCCCTTCACCTCGCTCCCGCCTCACCCTCCCTCTACGCTCAAAGTATCTACTTCTATATTTTATCTTATTTTTCAGTTTAATCAGTTCTGTGGTCTCTCGTCCGCTTCTGCTTTCAATAATTTGGAATTTTACCGTGTTAAATAATTTCTTCCCAACACACATTTTGTTTGCATTTCTTGATCAGTGCTATTTGCCATGAGACACAATTTTAACGATTAAATATTATTCATTAGATTTTTTATTTGTGCTGTTAATATTCTTTGTTGTAGGGCAAGGAGTATAGGGTTTGAACAGATGATTGAATTAAAAAAACTCATTAGAAAATGAGATCTTCTTAGTTCAACACATGATTTATATAGATGACTGCAGATTAGCGAACTTTATGTTGCCTATTGATTCTTCTGCCAATAAAAAACCAATCTTTATATTGATCTGTAACTGCCTATAATTCGTCAACCGGTAACATACAAATGATCACTATGCACTTCGACAACCAGATGCCTAGCAATGGTTGTGAACTAATGCACATTTTACTGCAATATAATTCTGATAAGGGTGTTTGGATAAGCATATTCTAGAGAGAGCTAATAAGCTCTAAAAACTTATAAAATGTTTCAAGAGATTATTAGATGTAGTGTTTCAAAAGCTTATAAGTTGTCAAAGTGTTTGGATAATCGAGCTTATAAGCTAGAGAGAAAATTATGAGTTAGAGAAAAAAATCAAAGTTCGAGGGAGAAAATTGAAGAGAGATGAAATTGGAAGGATATATGTTAGAAATAACAAACCATAGTAAAGTTAATTTTGTAAATTGATTGTTGCTTTGAAAAAATAAGTTGGATTGGCAACCTTATTTTTTGGAGAGTTTTTGGAGCTTATTTTCACAGCTTATAAGTTGTTTAGAAGTTTATTTTTTCAAATACTTCTCAAGAGCTTATAAGTTTCTAAACAACTTATAAGTTGTTTTAAGGAAGTTATAAGCTCGCCAAACACGCTCTTCTTGAAGGTTGTTTTATTCATTGAATGAAACAGTCTCCTCTCTTTGGGAAATGAAACATTTTATTTGTATACTTTCCTTTAAACATATACAACTCCCCCCTCTTTCCTTCTCCTTTTTGGCATATTTTAGTTACAGAACAGAAAATATCACATAAGAGATGTTATTTTACATTTTATTTTACTGGCAAATAGGTTAAAGAGTTGAGAAACTGATTTCTGGAACTACTAACTTGCCCTTGGAGAATATGACACTTGTTTTTCGTGGAAATGTGTTGCATGATAGTACAAATGGTGAAGACTCGTTGATCCAATTCCAGGAGCGAGGTACATGAACAGCCTTTCAATCTAGTTGTTTTTGAACTGGCTCATGTGTTTTTTCCTGTGATGATCAGAAACATTATTTTTTTTGTATTGCACGTATAATTAAGTATTTTATTGGAGAAACACATTTTATTTGACTGCGTTATTCTTAAAGTTATAAGGCTTTATGAAAAATGTGTAAATTCCTAGATATTGTTCTTTGTTTTATTCAATGTAAACATGTAATGTAAGAATATTCATACATTCTTTTATAGCTCATAATTTTTTCTTCTAGATTCTTAACTAATATTCATTATAGTTTAAGAATTTTACTCAATTAACATTATATGGAAATAAGTTGTCCTAACATTACAAAATATTTATTTTAAAACTTTCTAATGCACAACAAAATGTAGCTTGTGCCTATCCATAATAATTGTATACTTTGATTTTACAATACTTGTATTAATGCCATCCAGTTGATAATACTTAAGTAATAAAAAGTAATCAAATTTACTCTATAAGAAAAAAAAAACAAATCAAAATCATTTGGCATTTTGTGTATGTCAGTTCTAGTGAACCAGCTAGATTTATTCTAAACCTTAATGTGGTATTTGAGGAATGTCTGCATATTATTTGGCATTGTGGTATTATCTTCTGCTCTAAATGGTTAGAGTATATATGAGGAAGCATGAATTTTACTTGCACATTCATTTCCACCTTAAAGTTCAATTATTATTTTGGTTCTATTTTGGGTGTTGAGAAGCAAATTTATTTTGTGAATGGTGGGTGTGGATAATGGAAATATGTATGGCAAGTTGTTGGGAAAAAATTATGCCATCCATCGAAGTGGAAAATATATCCAGATCAAACTGATACCATTTTCTGAATATTTCTCATTATTGAATCATGTTTATTTCATGTATGTATGTATATATATAGTATGCTGTTTTTCTGGTCTTGACAAGGATGTATGTATATAACAAAGGATAACGGAGAAAGGTTGTGGAAAGATGAACATTTCTCATTTCCAGAACTTACCAAATGGTGTTTTTATTTCGAGGAGATGAAAATGGTTGGGAATTAAGCTATAGCTTTATCTAGATTTTCTTGTTCATGATGATATGCATAATTCCCATCCTTGTAATAGTCTTCCTCTATCTCTAACAAGTGTCAAAACATATTATTTCTAGAAACTGTGACTGTTGCTATCAAACCAAAGCCACCTGCTAATCATATACAGGACAGTTTTGACGACGATGATGGAGAAGATCTAGTCAGTTTCACGTGAATTCTGAAATCTCTATATTCTCTGTAAACTTTTCCAGGATTCTGATTTTTATCCTTTGTTTATGTAGAAATTTCAGCTTCCAGAATCAACCAGCTGGTGGAAGAGGAGACTGTTTTTCACATTACGTGACAAATTCAAGCTCCCTGGTGAGGCTTACTTTCACCATTCATTTTATAAAAGTAAACGGGAACATTATAAGTGGTCTTGTTGCTGATGTAGATATGCTATTGATGGCAATTTTCTCCCTCAGAACGAAGACATGGGCAGCCATTATATTATGGTTCATCCTAGCACCTGTTGCCCATAGGTTGGGTATTGGACCTTTATATGTGAGTCTCCTCCATTTTGACAATAAAGTGCTCATGCTCTTTGCGGAATAAATTGGGCTCACGATTCCAAATTTTAGTTGATTATTGCTTTTAATTTTACGTAATAAAGATATTGAAATCGTAAAGTGTGTTTTGACCAAATGATGATGGCTAAATAATTAGAAATATTGGGGAGATAGAAAACCCTTGCTTCAAACATTTTAGCTGGACCTTTCTTGATGATGGCAAAGCATGCCATAATGAATATTATAGAATGTCATATTTATAAATGGCTACATGGAGTTTTTCCTTATAAGTTAAATTTTATACTTAACAATATATTTTTAGGGTTAATATTCAAATATGGTCTACTTTTATCCGCATAAATACTTTATGGCTGACATTCTAAAATAGTTAAATGTAGCCAACAATTGCTCCGTTATTATAAATATAACTCTCAAATTCTATATTTTGGTCATATTTGTAATAACATAGCAATTGTTGGACTATATTGACTTTTAGAATGTCAGAATAAAGTACTCATAAGGGCTCATATTTAAATATTAATCCTATTTTTGTTCTTAATGATTTAAGATTAGTGGTTTTCTATGGCCAAGCAGGTCTATCTTTTGTTAGGACATTGCTAATACCACTTGTGACAAGATTACGAGGCATCATTAACTCCAATTTTAACAATTGATTTCAGGTGTTTATTCTAGAAAGGCTTGAAATAATCTATTGTCTATAGGCAATACAACAAAAGACAAGATCTTGCCTTTTTATAAATTGATTTAAATTTCTTAACCTCCTTGAGGATCTCAACATATTTTACCATTATTACCAGATACTGGCAACCGGCTTTGTTATCATATTCTACAATCTTGGGCATCGACAACCTGGTGATGTAAGGTGCGTGCCTGAGCAAGGGAATTTATTGAGTCGCAAAGCTATAATTCCTTTTGATTCCCAATTGGTGGTGGCAGTATTCGTAATTCTTTGTAATCATAGAAATGTGATGCAAAATGTTTTGTAGGAGGTTGTACCTTTTAAGGGTAAAAATAATAAGGAAAATATTAGGTATTTTCCCAACATTAAGTTATCAAAACAATGTCCCAATGTTTAAAATGTGTCATTTGATACCTAACATTGCCCCAAACCCCATTTTCTGGTGTTAGAACATCTACGTGTCATGCTGGAGGCTAATGTAGGATTTGTCTACTTGCCACCTTGCTTAGAACAACATAATTTTATTCGAAACCATTTTTTTAGAAGTTCCACGTCAACAAAATGGACGACGCCATTCTGTTTCTTCAAGAATAAAACAGAATCCAATTCCCATATTCAAATCATCTCATCCCCTTCTCAACCTGGACACTACCCTGTTACAGATCATTCCTGATGCTACTGCTTAATTTATTTCATTATTAATTGATTAAGTTATTTAGGGTTTGAATAAAAGGATGGACTGGGCTTTGTTTCTGGAGCCCTTGTTCATTTTGTTATTTAAGTACTTGAGTTTGAGTAATTTAGTGGATGGGAAAAATTATTTTAGTTGAGAAGGGATGAGCATGATTTGGGGGAAGAAATTGTGGCTTGCCCCAATTTTTCTTGAAGAAATAGAATGATGTTGTCACATTTTCTTGAGGTGGAATCTTTAACTTTTCCGTGGGTTGCGAATAAAACAATGTCGTTTTAGGTGAGGTGGCGAATGGATAAATCCACATCAGCCTTCAGTTTGACTTGTAGATTTTCTGATACCAAAAACTGGGGTTTGGGGCATTTTCGTGACAATGTTAAAACATTAGGTACCAAAATGCACTTGTGCCTTTTAAATGTTGGGACATGTTTGTGAGTACCCTTAATCTTGAGACAATTTTTGATATTCCCAAGTAATAACTTCTGGTGGTTTGAATTATTATTCATGCGATAATTCCAGGCTCTTTAATTTCACATGTGAAAAAAGTCATATCTGAAAAATGGAATTCACTTCATATGTCCATATCTTTTCCCTCCCTTATAATAAGACATCTCTTGAATGGAAATTGGTTTAAGTAGTGAAATGGTCACGGGCTTATTGGAAATTGATGGTTCTTTTACTGCTTCTGCTTCATTAACCTTGCTGCTGCTTTTAAGCAGTGCATATTCTATATTCAATGAAGATTTCAGAGAACTTCCTGGAACTCTCAACGCGGATCGCCTCGACAGGGACATTCGTCTTGGGCAGTTTTGACTTTTGAGGGAGCACGAGTCCGATTTTATCAGTCTCACTTCACTCACTACATATTTGTGGATTTGGTGTAAGTTGAAGATATGCCGTGGCTTGTTGATGTTATGATAATTATATTACATAAATTGTAGGTTGTATGATATCTGCATTTTTCCATATGCAGGAGGCTGATGGATATTTCATTACAATGGCTTCTCTGTTGTAAGTACGATATAATCAGTCTGGATGATATCCGACTTGATGTTCTCTTTCGAACTTACACCCTTGTGTTGTTATGCTGTTATGTCTAAATTATGTGCATTCAACTATTTCATGTAAGTATGACTTCTCGAACTAATTTTTTTTGGAGTTTATACTTGTGCTAGATGAAATGAACCTTGTGTCGCTGAGATCTGTGTGATAGTAGTATATAGTCCATTTATTTACTGGCTACTCTAGAACAATTTATTGGAAGTTCAAATGTATTCTTACTGTTATTATAAATACGAATACAGTAAAATATTTTTAAGATACTACTCGATAAAATAATATACTTTCTAAATTGATAATTGGGCTAATTCAAAAATCATTAGTTTTAAAAGATAATAAAATACTCTCCGTCCTACCCAAGATTTAATCATTTCTTTTCGGTATGGTTATTTAGGATAAGAGTATAAAGTGATTAAAGTAATAAAAATAAGTAGGTTTTATAATTTTGAAGAGATAATTATTTCATAAAAAAAGAAATATGTCATCTTGGGTGGGATAACCAAAAAAGAAAAATAGGTCATCTTGGATGAGACGGATGGAGTAATATATCTTATGGAGAACGTTTTTATAAATATGTAGGTTTTAGGTTCAATCACTACTGCTCTCCACTTTTCAGTACAACTGGAAAATGTAGCATAGACCATATGGTATAGAATCATTAAATTACTTTCAGAAAGTGTCGAACCTATCTAACTCTGCATTCTAATGAAGAAGGACGATTGTATTCCGCATCCACTGGTAACTGTCTTCATTGCGGTCTGCCCCATATATAAGATGGCAATAAAAGTTCCATAAGTCCCCACATAAAATCAAACAAAATTATAATATCAATAATAAAGACTGAAACACACAACAAAACCAAAGCAGAATCAACGAACTCTACAATATGAAAAACCAGATTCATCAAAGTAAATAAGGATTAGTCTATACTATTTTTAATCTATTTAAAAGATGTTTAGTTTGGTGGATGAGATAGATAAAATTGATAGGATATAATTATTTAATCTTATGTTTAAATTAATTGATTGTGATATAGGATAAATTGAAAGATTAAATATAGTAATACCGAACCCTTGTAGTATAGCAAAAATATAAAAAGTTGAGGCAAAAATGAACCAAAAAAAGGATTTTGATGAAGGTATTTTTGGAATTTTGCATTGTGAAGTAAATGAAGATTAAATAATTAACCTAAATTTTGGGTGATAAACCATCATCCAAATGGATGATTGAAGGACGAGTCGAGTTATCTATCACTCGTTCAATCATTCAAACCAAATATATAATAAAGTACAAATCAAAATCTCGTTAAATTAATCCTCAAAAGTAGATACCTCTTAGAGGATGTTTCCTATGTATGACAGCTAGATAGATAGTATATAAAATTATATGCTAATCCACCATATATTTTGATGGATTTAACAATTTGTGAGCTTCTTTTATCAGATTATCCTTCAATAATTCAATTATACATGTTGTTGGTCGAATCTATCACTAAAAGTAAACTCTATATATCCTAAGTTGGATATATATCCTACATTTGATCAAGAAAAGTAGGATTGTGCAACGGTCGGTTTTGTTTAAAAATCGAATCGAACTGATTGCATCGATTAATTAAATTATATTGAAATTTTGGATTGTATCGAACCGATCTTGTGCCTTCGACTGAATCGAAACCAACCGAAACTCATGTAGACTAAATCATCTACCGACCGAAATATATATAGTATTTATCATTACTTATTTCGATCGGTTCTAACCGAAGCGAAACCCACTTTGTCCAAACCGCTGATCGATCGAAACAAATTTTAGTTCTTGATTTTTAACCAAACCGAAACGGAATCCTACTCTAAATTGACTGAAATCGATCAAAATCCATTGATTCTGTTCAATTTTTCAGTTTCGGTTCGACTATGCACATCCCTAAAAGTAACCATTTGATATAGTTAGATAATTTTATTGAACTCTTATCCATTAAAATAAACAAGACCTTTGCTGAAGACCTCAACATTAAACTTTTAGGGTCGATGTTTTCTAAATTAGTAAGGTTTTTTTTTATATATTACCAAATCTGTGGTAAATTTGTATAATTTGGTGCTGTTTTTGCGTGAGTCTGCGTGGGATATTATATCTTCTCGATGAATTAGAACGAGTAATCTGGTTTTTCATTTCATCAGAAGCTTGGCTACTGCTTTTTTTTTAACACAATATTATGCATAAACTCCATTGACCCCTGCCACAGCCACTACGAGACTTATTTCTGAGATCCCAGCCTATCAAATTGCACTTAGCCTCGCAAATTCTGCAATCTGGAGAAATTTTTAAAGGCAACTTTCGATTTATACTGGAAGTTCATGACCTGGTATCAAATTGTGAGAACTGTTGACAAAATAAATAAATAAAAAAGAATTGAATGGTTATTTTTTTTCATGGGCATTCTTAGCTGCTAGTTGTGATATGACGTTCTTATTTAATAGCCTGCAATCACATATGACATATAAACTACATCTGAAAATTCACGTGGAATAGCATCACAGTTACCTTCGATTCATATCGAGTAAACCTATGTTATATGTAATACTCAACGAACCTGTATAGGCATTTGTGGAATTCAATCATATACCTGGCGTCATAATTACACATTTCACCAATAGAAGAGCTATAAATAAGAAATTTTTAAAAAAGAAAAAGATTGAACGATATCAAATTCTTTGAAAGTTTGAAACATTGACAGACCGGTATGAAAGTTTGCTGCTTGAAATTGGCGCCCATTTGAGGGAATTTCTTCATTCTTAGAATGACTTCGGAATCCAACACCATGAAGAAAAAAAGGCCTAAACCCTCCTCCTACCACAACCTGTTTCCGGCGGAGCCATCCTTAAATTCTCTTCCGTCTTCGAAGGCCGAGTTTTCCCGGTTGATCGCTGTCGTTTCCATCGCTGCCGCGGTGGCGGTAGCCTGCAATTTCATTACCGCATCTCTTAATAAGCGCCCTAAACCCTTCTGCGATACTACTGATGACCCCGATGATTATTTCTCTGGTAACAATTCCATTTATTCAGTATTATATACATATTTTAGTGTATGTTAGGTCTACGACGTCCGATTGTTTCTACGCTGTTCATTTTTATGGTTATATAGTTCATTATGTTTAGTAAGCTTTCCCTTCCTTGATACAATCTCGATCCTGGTATTTGCAGGCTCTGTATAATTGAAATCTCGTTATAAATGATTCTGAATGTGAACTGAACTGGTAAAAATGAAATGAATTTTTGAAAGTAGTGCTGATCATATTGTAAGCTTTTTCTCTAATTTTAAACAGAAATGCCAAGTTCGGCCCTTTTTGTACAATTAAATTGACATATGTGTTCTTCAACTAAAGGATATATATTAGAGATAGCAATTTTTTCACACAGAAGTTCGTAGGTTAAGTGGACAGTGTTAGTAACCTTTGAAACTAAATTTAAATTTAATATCAATTGTTGGTAAATTCGAAAGTGCAATTTAGGAGATGCCATATAACATATTGAAGCTCAAACTGCCAGTCAACGTTACCGTGTTATGGATGTTGTTTTGATTGGTTTATTGTATTTTTATTATCCCCAAAATAAAAAGGTGAAAACTTGTACTGTAATTTAGCCGATAAAATAATGCACGCAAATATAAGGTTCTCCTACGATAAGCAAGAAGAAAAGTAAGGATAAGAAATTCTTAGTAATTATGAGGATTCTCCAACTATACAGAGAACTCCAAATATAATGTAGGGATGTACAAACTATTTGAACATTTAAACTTCATGAATAATGAAAATACTCGAGTTACAAATATGGCGACGGTATACTTGTGTATTCTTTTGAAGAGGTCTAGAGATTCATGATCAAGCTAGGATCTATAAGCTGACCTTTGTAGGATTCAGAGAAGTATAATAGCTGTTCATCCTTTATAGCACATTAGCCTATTCAGTGCATGAAATTTGCTCCCTGGTTCTAGACAATTAGTATGCTTTGCCTGTTAGCCAAGGGCCGTATTTCCGCAATGTTTTTTTGTGTCCTGCTCATCTTAGTTGCTGCTGTTACTTCAGACTACTGCAAACCATGTCCTGCAAATGGAGTATGTTATGATGGCAAGTTGACTTGTGATTATGGCTTTAGAAAGCAAGGAAATCTGTGTGTTGAAGATGGGGATATTAATAGAGAAGCTAAAAAACTTGTACGTAATAGTCCTTTTCTTTTTTCTGTTTAGATCACCTTTAGGCTGTAGGGCAGTGTCTTTTTTTGAGCTAGTACAATCTAACACTGGTTAGAACTGATGGTATTGCAGTCACAATGGGTAGAAGATCGTGTATGTGGAGCTTATGCTCAACTTTTGTGCAGTGGAACTGGAAAATGTTGGGTTTGTGACACTTGACTCTCTCACACTCTATCAACTGATTATCCCTTCCAAGGAAAACATATTCATGCTATTTGCAATTTCGCATACTACTATTCTAATTCTTCTCTCTTAGATTGCGGTGGATGAGCTGTTGGATGAATTGGATAAGTACAGAATGAGTGATAATCATAACTTGGATAAGGCCATATACATGCCTACAAAACAAAAAGCTATGGAGACCATACGTAGTGCTCTGGAGACAAGAAGAGACAATCAAGGGTACACTATTTTCGAATATCTCATTGGTTTCATAAGTAATTTAACTTCCTCAGCCTTCTAGTTTGATTTTCTGATGTGCTGCTTTAAGTGTTGAAGAACTCAAGTGCCCAGAGTTGCTCGTTGACAATTATAAACCACTCGGTTGTGTTGTGCGCCAGTGGATTATCAAGCATGCGTTACTTTTAGTCCCGGCTTGTGCATTGGTATTTCCCTATGCATCTATAAAAAATTCAGAAATAACTGTGTTAAAGCTTGTTGACTATGTTTCAGTTTACAGATTGTTGGATGCATACTGATTGCTTGTAGGGCATATCAGAGACATCTCTTGTCTGTTAGAGCCGAGCAACTTTACCATGAGGTATTATACTGTTATGATGGATTCCATTCCTCATATAACTACTTATTTCATTTCTGTAGTTATCTTTTATTAACTTAATGATTAAGTTATTTAAGGTTAGAATAAAGAGATGAACCGTGCGTTTGTTTCGAGAGTCCTCGTTCCTTCTTATTTAAGTAGTAGAGGTGAGTCATGTAGGTTCATCAGAAAAGTTATTTTAGTTGAATCGGCCGATAATCTGCTTGGGCAGGAACTGATCGATGCTTGGCACTTGAGGCAGGTCATCCTGAAAGTTGCCATTTTTTTTCCTGATTATAATTTTGTTCGTTCCAATATAGTTGTTGGACTGAATTCTCTTCCATATCAAAACACCATTCATGCTATCAATTGGTAGTTTGGTTTGAATTCTCTTTCATATCGAAATACCGTTCTCTATATCGATTGGTCTGACCTGCCGATAGAAAGGAGAATGGAGAGGACGACAAAGAAGGTTGTTGGCTTAATTTCCACAAAAACCTGATTGAAGCCCCTTTGACACCTATTCATCTGTAAATAATTCTCGATGTGAAAACACAGAGCCAGGGCCTATCGGCAAAATTTAATCGCATAGAGGAGTTGCTAAATCAATTGCTTCGCTAGGAAGGACTGCTTCCTCATGACTACATCAGCAAAACAACTTCTCTTGTTCCTGCTAGCCAGATAATGCCAAACTAGCCACCACGACGACTTGACCTATCTCCCTGGCACTGCTGCTGGTTTCTCTAGTCGATGCAGAGCTGGTTCCTTCTGATGCAGTAGCTCCTACTCCTTTAGTCGCTGCTGCGATTGCTCCTCTCCCTACAATACCTCCTCTCCCTCCAAAGGCCCATGCTCCTTCAAGGGTTAATGTTAATTTTGCCCATCCATCTATTGTAAAGATGCTCATGGATCCTCCAGAGCCAGATGTTGGTTACCTATTATGAATCTCCGTGGCCAGTTTTGTCTCTATCATTTTATCGTCTGTCCTTGTTCTCATCTTTGCTGGTACTGGAATGGAGGTGCAACATTGTGTCTGCTTGAAGTCAAGACTTTGGACATCTTGTAAAGTCAAGATGCGGCTGATTTGGGACACCTTCTCGGCGAGCTCCAAAACAGCGAAGGAATTTTTACAGATGGATTCCATTCCCAAAATCTCTACTTATTTTATTTCTGTAATCTGTACTTATCTTTTATTTCCTTATTGATTAAGTTATTTAGGGTTAGAATAAAGGGGTGGACTAGGCTTTTGTTTTCTGGAGTCTAGTTCTGGAGTCTAGTTCCTTTGCTATTTAAGTTGTGGAGTTGAGTCATTTAGGATCATCGAAAAAGTTATTTTAGTTGAGTCTCCAAATTTTATGTTTAGGCAGTTCTTGATTGGTACTTGGCACTTATTATGCCAGTTGGGCAATACTTACAGGTTGCTTCCACAAGGTGTTTGTTATGGTTTTGGTGGACATGCTTTGGTTTGGAAATTGTAGTGAATAAGTTTTGATGACATTGGTTTCAGAAGTCTGTTGGTTTTGAATGACTGGCGCTAGATTGCCAAAGAGAACAAAGAGAAATAAAATAATGCATATTGGTTCCCTTGATTGAGAAGATAATGTACATTTTTATCAGAACTATCAGAGTAGAAATGCAAAGATTTATTGTATATAAATGAAGGAGCACAAAAGGATTGGAGTTATTTTAATGTGTTTTCTGTGGATAAACGAATGATATCATATTTCCTATGAATTTGGCAAGATGTGAATGTGATTATTGTATTGGCTGAAGCTGAGTTCCTATTTTCTTTATTGTTCTTGCTGTGTGAGTTAAACTCTCTGATCCTCTCTGGCTGTTTTATTTTAACATGATCAAGGATGTACTATTAATCGACCTGGTTACTATTTTAGGTTTGTGATATACTTGAGGAAAAACCATTAGTCTCCAAGAATGGTAGTGGTGAAGGTGAACCCTGGGTGGTCGCATCCTCTTTGAGAGACCATCTTCTCTTGCCCAAGGAGAGAAAGGAGCCGTTCCTATGGAGAAAGGTATTAATTATCTTAAAGCAACTTTCAAGCACCACATGTTTGTTCTTGTTAGGCAATGGGTTTCAAGTAATATTTGCAATATTTGAATTATACAACTTAGTTTACCATAGTTAAATTATCTTATCAAAACAATTTCTCCTTTTAATTTATATCCAAGCATGCATTTGCTCAGAACTGTATCAGACTAAGGCCTTATTTACTTTAGTGTGTAGCAATGGAATAGGATGGATTTACAAAATCATCCAACCCAGTGTTTACTTTTATAGATATAAATGGAGAATAGCCTAAGGCCGATTAGTTTGATTTGGTGATTCAGTGGAGCATACCTCTCCTAAAGAGGTGGGATATGATTTAACCATCACTTACCTCTTTAATGCGTCAAATTAAGCACAGGATGTATTAATTGATTACTGCTTCCAACCTTATATCCATCAAACCATAATTATCCATCAAGTTATAAATGCTCAAAGTAAAGAAGCCCTAAAAGTATGTCTGACATTCTAACTAAAAGCATTCTCAGTCATATAGTGCAAACTTTTGTTGTTGTCATGCCATACTCTGTGGGTAATATTTGAAGTCTTTGTTAAATTATACTCAGAAATTAATTATTACCTTCAGAAGTGCAGAACTGCAGATGAAGTGCAATGCCTTTAACTGCAAACAATTGTATCGAAATTTCTCTTCATCCTTGGCACAGTTTTTATTCTATCTTGTTCCTACATTTTGAGATAGGGAGAATTGTATGTATAGGAAAAATTGAATTCTTGGAAAACCTCAATCGATTCTAATACGCGAACCATTTGAGTTTCTTGTTTTTTTAAAGAAAATAATTTTTTTGGGAAAATCACATCTACATCCAAGTGTTGTAGGACATATGAAAATTGTTTACCTTTTTGTTAGTCTAAATATATATATATATATATATATATATATATATATATATATATATCTTTAAGCTGCATTATTTATCAATTTATAAGAAGCAGTTCCATGTAAGGTGGCTATGCTAACCATTTTATTTCAGTTATGGTGAGCAATTGGTTTATTAGGTTGGGTTTGGCTGAATTTTCTTCCAAACCGAAGAATTGCAAGCGACGGGACCGAACAAATAGAAATATTTCAGTTTGGTTTCAAAGCATATATTTGCACTTCTTCTTCACTTTTATTCTGCAATTTTGATCCTGTTTCAGAATTAGAAAAGATCAAAAGAAGCAATCAGTGGATGGATCAGTCAGCAGAGTATCATTTACCTCTAAAGGGAAACAATTATTTACTCTTGAAGAGCATAAGAAAAAGGTTTTAATGAGATGATTTTAGTACCAAAACAACTTTAGCTAATACAACACCAATAATTCTATAGCGCACAGCTTTTTTTACTTTGAAACAATTTCAACAGTCATCTTAGAACACTTCAAAATCCATTTCTCTCTAGCAACTCCTTCCCCTGTAACACATTTTTCTCCCCGAACCTCAACATTTTGTACTATATAAATTAGTCTTGATTCCTAGAAACTCCATAAATCACAAAACCTCAATATCAGTACGTATCTAAGCCTTAGATAGTATGTTGTACTCAATCTCATCTATTTATTTCATAGATCCTATGGTGGAGTGGAGATATTTTTAGATTTTTTAAGTTTTTTTTATTGATTTCGCTACAGTAAGGGTAGAATTATAATTTGATTTGTTATGTGATTACGGGAAAAAAACATGCATGTTGTTGAACAGATTTGCATACGGTTGACTACAAACATGCATGTAATTGAACACAAATATGCATAAAGTATGCTATAAGCGTGCACCTAGTGTGCACTCGCGCATCTCCCCAGCACCCGTTGGCCAACATGTTGGTTTCTGTTTTGTTATATGCATGATTGTTTTTAACAATGTGCATGACTTTGTTTTGTCATATGCATGTTTTGTTTCGTGGCACTTTGGCGCACAACGCATGCTGGAAGCGCACACCCGCACGCATGCGTGTGGTTTTATGTTATTTTACTTACATGACTCTATTATTTTATATGCATGCTTTTGTTTTGTTGTGGCGCCCGCGCCTGTGGACATCCATTCTCTGGATGCCCTACTTAGCGCTGTGGGCACCAAGCGTGCATTGGGTGTCCTTCCCATTTTACCTCCGTGCATTTTTAAAAAAAATAAATGAAAAATGAGTTGTCACATGTCAAATTCTGGTACGTCCACATGTTCAAAATTTGTGGTCCAAATTGAATACTACATACTACCTAAGAACATAGTTCTGCCGGAGTGAACGGCAAACTGGGCATAGGAGTCGAAGAGCTGATGGATGGGAAGGCTGGAGGTGATGTAGTCTGCAGAGAATTATTGAGAGGCAGAGGAACGATTTTGAGGGGTGAAATTTTTTCACATTCATGGCTATTCATACAAAGGATTTGACGGCAAGTTGGTGACATGGGTCTAGGGGCAGAGGGAGGAGAAGTAAAGAGGAACAGTCATCCAGAGTAAGGTTTAAGTATACGTTTTAAGCACTGAGACGTTTTCCAATCACCTCACGAGACGTTAGCCATAAGGTAGTCCGGTGCATAAAACCGAGACGTAAATCGTAAAAATATATAAAATTTATAACTAATATAATAAAAATATAGAAAAACATAAAAAGTATATTAAAACACAAAATAAAAACATAAGTTCATGATTAAGTAAGTCTACAAAATTTAAAATTCAAATCATAATCGAACTTTTAGTACTAATAGATAATTACAAATATAAAACTACAAGAAAGCAAATACAAATTACAATTATAACAAAAAAAATAAAAATATTACAATAACAAAAACCAACAATAAGGGAATACCAGATAAGCTGCTGGTCTACTGCTCATGGACTACTGCCGCACTGGACTGCTGCTGCCGGATGGCGTCGTTGGAGAGGGAGGGAGAGGGAAAGGCAGGGTGGCGGAGAGGGAGAATGAGCGTGAGAGAATGTGCATGAGGGAATAGATCCAGAATATTTGGATATGGAGAGAGTATGGCTTTGTTTATAATGCATTTCACCTTAATGATTGTTTCAATTCTATCTTCTGATGTTTATCCTTTTTGCTGAGTCACATGATCCATTAGGTTCTGTGTACACAAAGGCACATGGAATTTTCTTTGTTAACATTGACATATTATTTTATTTCTCTGTGATTTTCTGTTCTTCTGTAGGTCGAGGAGTTGGTTCAAGAAGATTCTCGTGTAGATCAGTACCGAAGTTATTAAAGGGTGAATCTAAGGTTGTATGGGAGTGGCAAGGTATGAATGGCATTTTGATTGCGCATAGAACTATTACTCTAGTATGATTTGAGAAAGGTTGCATGCGGTCTCTATTATCAATGCATCTGAAGATTTATGCATTTCGTGAGTATCGTCACAGAATATATTATCCATGACCAAAGAAAACTTTAATTATATGTTAGCGCTATCAAATTAGTTGCTTGTATGTTATGATCTTAAGCAGTAGTGGATAAATCCAGAATCAGATTATAAAGCACAAGCAGTTCATGCATTAAATTGGATGTTTTCACATATTTCTTATCCACCCATGGCCTATTTAGGATGTAGAACTTCATATGTGCATGGTTGGATTAGGGTTTGAGTAGATGTAATGTTGGATTAGGTTGGATTAAGGAAAACAAGCGCTCTGCCACCTGATTGAGCTTTACCCTATTTATGCCTATGTATTTCTAGAGATAATTAACATTTATAGATATGTGTACATAACAACTTACATATGTTGGTCAAAGATCAGGTATTAAATAAAGGGAAATAATGATTTCTATTGTTCACTACTTTCATAAGTATTGGCTATTCTGTACTACTTTCCTAAGAAAGGCATCTGAGAACCTCTCATAGAAAGACATGTCTGGTGGTGCTCTATTCTTTTCTGTTTTTTGTGTTTCACTTGGTTTGCTTCCAAGTAATGACAGCTAAGTCTAACAAGGTCAAAGAGCTGGTCGCCGATATATTTGCAAGCTTTCAGATTTATAGATCTGAATATTTCTTAGGATTTTAATAGTTACCATTACTATTTCGAATTACATAAAAGTTCAATATATCTTAGGGTGTATTTTAAAATAATTGACAATGGATACTCATCATTTCGCTATCAGATAATCAGTTGTGCAGTTTTTGTCACAAGTTTGTTGATTTATATTGAGCACTCCAAGCTGTAAATGATTCTTTATTTTTGCATCTAGCATGGTTATTTGAATGTAAGTACAACATGAAGGTTAAAAATCTTTGCAATTTTTTTACTCTTGCAATTTTGCGTCCATTTTTTATCTGACTCTGGAGAGTGCATCTCTCTCTCTCTCTCTCTAGTTGAAGGCTCTGTATGCTCTTCGGGAAAGAGAAAAAAGAATGGTGGAAGTGCCAAGGAATCCATTAATTCATCTGCTAATGTTCTTCGTAGGATGCATGGTGAGCCTTTGTATTCTTCTTGGTTTGAGTGCTTGTATTTAACATTGGAAGACTTTTATTGTCTTATAATTTCAAAACTTTCGCTTTTGTTATCAACCTTGATGATTGGAGAAGTTCCACCGACATGTCTCTACAGGCAACTTCTCATCATATGTGTGTATTCTGTTGATATCTGTGGCTCTGTGCCTTAGAGCTTGGAATATTTTGTCCAGAATATTACTTTTCTCATGTGAAATTAAGATCTCTAGATCAATGCTAACACTTGGTGAACTCTAGACACCCTAGACTAGCTAAATTGATTTGTCCAATTTTATATTAGCAACCAAAATGTGAACAGCCTCTGAAAAGAATTCCTAAATCGCCAAGATCTTGTATAAAGCTTCTCTGAGTGCCTCATCATGTAGTCATTGAGCACTAGTGATCAAGATCCACGCCCATCTGGTGTGAACAATTATTGCAATTCAGTGTTTTTACCTTCTGTTTATGCTGTGAGTTTGATTATTATGCAAGATTGCAATCTATTGTGTATTCCTTGAAAACTTGTAACGTTTTACCCTATTTACTTTGTTTGCAGCCTGATGGGCAAATATATCGCTGTTAGCTTTCTTCAAGATGGCGTTGGAGCTTCCTTTAGCACGAATGCTATTCTCGAGTATATGATTTCTGTAGTTGGGATAAGCAGATACGCCGTTGCATTTGTTGCCTATTAGTCGAGCTAACTTCTGTCGCACTTTGGCGTGCATTCTTCAAGTGCTATCTTCCCCATCTGCAAGAAGTTTATACTTTATATCCGTTCCCATTTGGTTAGTGGAACTCAAAGCAGTCATGATCGCTGCTCTTCTTTTTATGTTTGTACAACGTTGATCTCGCAAGTTTGGATGTGTGTTTTCCATTATTTAATTTTGATAGTATATTTTGTAATTGTTGTAAGAAAAGATGCACACAAATATTGATTCCCAGTTACTGTACGAGAGCCTCATTTTATAAGATTGGTTTTGCTTTAAAAATTGAGGTAACATTTAAATTTGGTATGACATTCTAAAATATTCAAATATGGTTTAAAAATTACTTTTTTGTTACTAGTATAGCCTGATTATCTAATAGTATCGAACGAAACGTGACGTGGATTAATATGGTTGTTATTTCCCGTTTCTTTTGACATCGTTAAATAATCAGATTATATTACACGAAAAAAAATCGGATTGTATTTGATTATAAAGTATATAAAGATTCCATTTAGAGAAGATGTTGATTTGATGTCCCCATCTGAAACGTTCTAGGCTATTCTGTCTGATATTCAAAAGATGCATCTTTCATTCCTTGAATAATTTATTATTATTATTTTTAAATGCAAAACATCTTTAACAACAGTTGTTGATTTTTTAGAGTTCTCTGGATTATTGATCACGACCGTTTTTATAATATTTATGCAATAGACAACGAAATCATCGAATGACGTGTAGTGTCTCTATATGAACAAAGAAATTGAAGATAACAATGTATATGCAGTAAGCATCAGGATAAGGCGTACGTTAAGAAAATGATTCCATAAATGACAGATTAGTCATTAATCATCTGTATGATGAGAACGGAGTTGGAGTGGCTCAGCGCACAAGACTGAATTCTTTTCTCACAGTTCTCACAATATATACAAAAATAGCAGTAGCAGTAGCAGTAGCGTACAGCATCAAAGAGGAGTCAGTTATGGCCCCAAAACGAAGCTCGAGCTACCAAGCATCATCCTTTCCGGCAACCATATTGGCTCATCTGGTGGCGGTGGCGCTGATCACTTTGGTACTGGTTTGGCTGCTTCACTTCCGTGGTGGTTTGGCTTTTAGATCACACGATAAAAACAAGATCTTCAATGTAATTAATCTTTGCAGTCTCTTTTGAGGCAGATGCGTAAGATTTGTAAGCATGCTTTTATTACTAATTCACTTCTTATATTGAGTGCAGGTGCACCCGCTGCTAATGGTTCTTGGTTTCATCTTGATTTCAGGCGAAGGTACGTACATGAATTACAATTTGAGTAATTAAAAGAGTAACTAGTTAATTTCGAATTAATGTTAACCTTTCCCCCCTTTACTTTGTGTTGGTTTGGCTGTTAATCAATCGAAGCAGTCGTATTTTTTTAATAAATATATTAAATAGTCTTTTTGTTCATATTGCAAAGCTAAAAAAAATAGCCGCAAATATAAAAAAGATAAAAAGCCAAGAAGTTTCAATTGTAGGCAAAATATGATCAAGGAGCTTTATAGTTGTGAATATTTATAAGCAAAATAAGATAAATTCACTACTAATGAATTTTGCGAGTGTGATTATTGCTTTTTAATTTCGGTGGCTATATTTTATCAATATAATAACAAAAGACTATTTTATTAGTTCATTATTTTTTTAACACAAGACTTGTAACGTTTCTAACTTGCTAAATGTGAAACTTTTTATTTCATCAGCTATCATGGCCTATAAAACATTAAGCATTACCCGTGAGAGGCAGAAAACATTTCACCTTAGTCTGCAGTTGATTGCGCTTCTTGCTGGAATTATTGGTGTATATGCAGTTTTCAAGTATCATAAAGAGTCTGGAATTCTTGATCTGTATACCTTACATTCCTGGCTGGGCATAACCACCATCTCCCTTTTTGGTTTGCAGGTATAACACATGTACACACACACACACACATTATATAAACTGGTTTCCTTCAAACACCAATATTTTGTATTATAATAATGACATAAAACTAAGTTGTGATAATTTTTGGATGACAGTGGGTGTTGTCCTTTTTTTGGTTCTGGTATCCTGGTCGAGCGCGGGCATGGGCAGCGCCGTGGCATGTAGCATTTGGCATCGGCATATTCTTCATGGCGATTCTAAGCGCCGAGACTGGCTTGATCGAAAAATTTATTTTCTTAGGCCTCCGCCGGAATCAAGAAGCCCTTATTCTCAACTTTACTGGGATTTTAATCCTCGTTTTTGCTTTATCTGTTGGTTTCACCGTTCTACTTCAGTAGATCGCTACGTTTAACTGGATCCATCTTTTACTGTTAATTATTATCATTGTGGATGAGTGATGTGTTGTAGTTTAGTACGTAAAATAATTTGGTTTTCCTATTGGCTACCACGAATGTAGACATGTGATAAGTATAAAGTCGATCTCACGAATAGTTGGTGCAGTGCTCTCTTGGTCATAATAAAAAACTCATTAAATTTTAAAGCAGCGGTTCTAATTTCGATTTCGGTTCGGACCGTTTTAGATCCGGACCGTTTAGATCAATAGTTTGATGATCCGGTCCGGATCTGGTTTTGATTTCAGAATCAGAACCAATACTTATTTATTGGTTCTGGTTCGAATAAAATCCGTCTATTGATAAGTTTAAGTAGGGCTGAAAATTTTCGACACGACACGAACACGTACGAAAATAACGGGTTAGTGTTCAGTCTTATCGTGTTCGTGTCCTTATCGTGTCGACACGATAAGGACACGATAATTATCGTGTCGTGTTCGTGTCGGATCCGTATCGTGTTCGTGTAACGCGATAATTTTCATATTGCATCCGTGTTCTTGTCGGTTCGTATCGTTTTCGTATAATTTGATAATATTTTTATATATTTAATATTAATTTAATTATATTTTTTTATTTTTATTTCTTTTATTTATTTTCTAATTTTGATTTAAATTTTTCGTTTCTTGTCGTGTCGTGTCGTTATCGTGTCGTGTCAACACAAAAAAAATCGCATCATATTCGTGTTCGTGTCGTGTGTCCGTGTCAGTACGTTTCGTGTCATGTTCGTAACAAATTCTTAACGGGTCGTGTTCGTGTTTGACCTTATCAGGCCGTGTCGTTATCGTGTCGACACGATAACGATCCGACACGCACCAATTGTCAGCCTTAAGTTTAAGTCTAATTAGGCTTGTAAATGAGCTAGTTTTATCCATATCGATTCGAAATCACTCATAGTCCATTAAATTAAAAAGCAATGATTTCGGTTTCAGTTCTGGTTCCAGACCCCTTCAGATCCGGACCGTTTAAGACCAATACTTGATGGTCTGGTTCCGGTCCAGATCTAATATCTAATGGACCGATTCTAGAACCGAACCATTACTTATTTATTGGTTCTAGTTCGGGTAAAACCTACCTATTGACATCTCTATGCCCAAGTCTTGGCTAAACATAAACAAAATAAACATGCAAGAAATAAAAGAAGACATGATTAAACTAAAAGAACTTACTATTAAAACGAAAAGATAAACGACAAGCTCCAACACCTTCGAAAACATATAAAACAAAATTAAATTTTTTTTTTTTTTTTTTTGGTCAAAGCGAGCGAAATAACATAAAACGGGCAAAGACAAGCTACAAACTTAACTCGGGCATACACGAGGGATACAACCTAATTTCCAAAGAAATGCGGCGAGGAGGATAAAACACCTAGCGACCAAAACATATAGGCTAAAAGAGCGACTCGCTCAAACTAGTAAGCGGTAAGACACAAAACCACAACAATGAACCCCTTAGTGACGAAGAAGGCGGGCCTCATTAAAACCCCATGACCGGTGGGAAAAGAGTACCCTTGTGCAGTGAGACCGTGGGGCACAGGGGAATGGGTATGTGAACACATGCAAGCTCCTGAGGTGCACTGCTTCGGTTGGGCCTAAGCAGCCCCTCAACACACACACCCAAAAAACCACTATCAAACAACAAGTACATGATATGGCATCCCAAAAGTGGATCGAGAACAAGGCGAGACATCCTCACTCACTACAAAGCCAACTCGAAATGAGAAGTAACAAGATCACAAGAATATAAAGAATACAAAGCAGCATAAACATCTTCTTGAATGGTCTTCACAATGGTCTTCACATCAAAGGGGATATCTTCGAACTTGAACTTATTACGCGCATACCAAATGTGATTCACCGTTCTCGCTAACCCAATGCGCAGCAGCACGGAGGATGATTGCCGACCCCGCCTTCTTCTCCTCTTGATGTGCTTGATAGCACTAGCAATGGTAGTCATCCTCCTCGGAGGCGGAGCCACTCTTTAATCTTATTCGGACCGCTTGGTGCCTTACACTTAAAAACAAGTGTTCATGAGTCTCTAAATGGGTATTACAAATGGTACATACTGCGAGATATTCATGTAGCTCAATCTATCCACCGTCTTAAGTCTTCCCTCATGGCTAGCCACATGGTGATGGAAAACTTGGTATGGGATATATTCCTTCAGTTGCCTTATGCCAAAACTGTCTCACCCTTCTTCAAGATAATGATAGGCGACTCTGCTTCCTCGGATCCAAATATCTGTCAAAGCTCTACTGACTATGCCATGGTCACCTCCTGCATCCCGCAAAACCGATCACGTAGAATGAGTATACTCTTAATTAGAGGAGATAAACGCATGTGAGAAGGATACTCCCATATGGTGTTCGACGCCAGGTACTCAGCATGTATCCACCGAATCCACAGGAGTCCTTCTTGGTATGGATGTTCCACAAGGTCTTTGCAAGAAGAGCTTTGTTCAGTCGAGAGGTCTCGTAATCGAAGCCTCCTTCATCCTTAGGTAAACAAACGACTTTCCAAGCAACCGGACAATGTGTCGATCCCACAAGAACCTCCTAGCCATCGAATTGATGCGATCAATCACGATGGGCGGTATAGGTAGAACTTGTAGCGAAGCACTCCACTCCTTGCGGGCGAGCGAATCAACTCAATCGCCTGCGAGAAGAAAGATTCATATTAGTCCAACGGTGAATGCGAGGCGCTATCTTCTCCACTAGTCCACTATCTTGAGTGACTCCTAGTTTCCTTGAAGATAGCGGGATGCCGAGATATCTTGTCGGGAGTTCTCCCATTGGGAAGCGAGCGGATCTAAGATCGCCCGCTTCTCAAAGGTCGAACTCCGCCATGAATATCAAGGACTTGTGATTATTAATCTTTAACCCCGACGCCCGAGAGAATTCCCCAAGCGTATCAGCTAAGACCTCCATGGATGCTACATCACCCCTGCCAAAAAGTAACAAATCATCAGCGAAGGCTAGATGCGTAATATTAATACTACTACACTTAGGATGAAATTGAAAATCCAACTCCCTTGTGCGTTTCTTCAACATCCGCGAAAGGTACTCCATGCAACAGAGAAAAAGAGTAGGTGACATTGGGTCACCCTGCCTAAGCCCCCGCTGGCCAGTGATGAAACCATGCGTCCCTCCATTGATAGCTAGAGTGTACGTTGCCGAAGTGACGCACGTCATGATCCAATAAACGAAACAAGGGTGGAAACCAAGACCATCCAAAGCTGCTCTGAGGAAATCCCACGAGATTGAATCATAAGCCTTCTGAAGGTCGATCTTCAGCATACATCTCGGAGTGATCTGCTTCCTCTCATAACCTCTTAGCAGTTCCTGTGCCAAAAAGATGTTGTCTGAAATGTTCCTTCCTCTCACGAACCCAGCCTGAGCTGGGTTAATGATCTTGATCATCAAAGACGCCATTCTCTCGGTCGGGATCTTTGTGATGGTCTTGTATATGACATTAGTACAAGAGATGGAGTGCGAAATCGACAATCGGATTGTGATGCTTCTTATGGATTAGGGTGACCACCGGTGGTTAAGCTCCTGAAAATTACTCCTTCTCAAAGAACTCTCGTGCCGCCGGATCACATCATTCCCAACAATATCCCAATTCTCCTGAAGAAAGTCAAGGGTAGCCATCCGGTCCGGTGCCTTATCACTTGCAATGTCGAGCGAGCATTCTTAATCTCTGCTGAAACCTCCATAACCATGTCCCTCCGATCATCTAAATCAAGCCGAGGTCCTCCTCAAAATCGAAGGATCAAAACATTCGTTGAAACCTTTACACCAAATAACTCGGTATAAAGGTTTCAAATGCGCTATAATTTCCTCCATGTCATAAGTTGGCTCCTCCATATCCCCGCACAAGAAGGAAATAGTGTTACGCGTGTGGTTTCTTTTACCATTGAATGAAAATACTTAGTGCATCCATCGGAGAGGTTGATGTGCAAGTTCTTCGCTCTGCTTGAAGAAACTACGCTCGACCTCCTCCAGAACTTAGTCTTCTTCGAAGACCAAGTTCTTGTTCCAACGATTCCCCATTTAAGGGGTCACTATCAAGAGCTAGTTGCACAGAGTGCAACGCAGCTCTTGAGATACTCGTCCTATCTGTCAGGTGGCTGAACTCCTTGAAGTTGAACTCCTTGAACACGTGCTGCATCCTCTTCAACTTTGCTGCCAGAACCCACTGAGGTCTTCCATTCACTTGTTCACTCCAATTTTCTTCAAGCAGGTGTTTGAAGTCAGGATGCTTCATCCACATATTGAAGAACTTGAAGGAACGGTGGTACCTGATCACATCTCCAAAGAGAGTGATGAGTGGGTGAGTGATCGACACAGTGCCTCTAGGCAGAAAGTTTGTCCTGCAAAAAAGGTTAGCATCTAACCAAGCATTATTAATCAAAACCCTATCAATCTTAGAATACTTCACCGTATCCGTCCACGTGAAGTGGCAACCCGTCGAGGGGGAATCCTCAAGTCCCACGAGTGCACAAGTATCAACGAAGTCCTTGTACTCTCGCTCTAGTGGAACTCTTCCTCCAATCCTCTCATCCGGGTCAAGGATACAGTTGAAATCCCCCGCGACGATAGAAGGTTTAGAATGATCGATGTTGATGATCATGGAATCCCACAGATCACGCCTATGCGTGACCTGCCAGAACCCATAAACAATCGAACATCCAAAGGTAGAATTCGTAATTAAGCAAGTAAAATTGGAATGTATCACCTGCTTCTCCCGACTAAGGACTTCTACTCTTAACCTCTTTGGGTTCCAGATTATTAAAATCCTTCCCCCAGGAACCTCGTCGAAGTTGTGAGCACACTCCCACTGGACAAAGTGCTTAGCCATGAAATTCTTGAGCTTCAGCTTTGAAAGCTTCGTCTCAATCAACGCAATCGCATCTAGCTTATGATGGAACACGTGGTGCCAGCTCGCAGGCGCTTTTGAGCCTTATGGAGCCTCTCACATTCAGTTGTAAAATCATTGTGCACGTGGTTTGCGACTAAGCGTACTCCCCGCTTTTGGTGGAGGCTCGGCGGCTATTGTTCGATTTACTCCTGGTAATTCTAGTACTTGGAATTTCCACCTCTTCACTGTTCTCTGACTCACCTGCAGGGTTAGTTGCAGTATAATCATTGAAAGAACTAGAGGAAGTAGAATGTACCGTTGATTCAGAAACTGTGTTGTTCAGTTGTGTTTCCTCCAAAGCAAGAATAGGATCCCTTAAGTCTTTAAAGAGCTTGCGTTGTCCTCCTGTAATAGGTGGCCGAGCAAGATGGTTTGAACGTATTGGAGGTTTAAAAGGTTGGGTGACCTGTCGAGGGTTCTCGACAGGTGTTGACGGGTGCGGATGATCGGTCAAGGAAGGGTGGGAAATCTTGGCCGATGAAAGTGGCTCACGATCGTTAGGATCCTGCCGAGGACTCTCGGTTGGGATCCCAACCAAGGATGGATCAACGGGCTCGGCAGGCGAGGGGGGATGTGTAGGCACGGCTTGTTGGGAGGTATGGGTCGAAGAAGGCTGGGTGGTACGAGAGTTCTCGGTCGAAGATGATGGGTTTGGGGATTCTTCGACCCTGGGAAGGTGAGGAAACTCGGATGTGTATGGTGGCTCGACAGCGTTTGAATTCTCGGCCAAGAATTCCTCGGCAGTGGGTGAAGGTGTCCGAGATTTCTCGGCGCGCTGGTTCGGGTGTTGGCGGGTGTGCTCGGCAGAAGGGGACGATGGGCGTGAAATCTCGGTCGAAGGCGTGGATGTGCGTGCAGGCTCGGAAGGGGGCGAGGGTTGTGATTTATCGGCCGAGGGGGTAGATGACATCTTATCCGAGGAGGGATTTAATTCCAAAATCAACTGTTTTTTCTTAGAAGTGTTTGTTTTGTTCAATTCATTTTTAGAAGTAGATGTTTGTCCCACTTCCAAATTTTGATTGCTTTCAGAAGATTCGAAATGTATGTGAGTATTTAAAGCTTCAAATTGATTCTTAATTTCAATCCCACGTGTGATGGGTTGAGTCATAATTTGCTTATTCTTTTGAGGCCTTGAAATACTTCTTCTTCGCCATTCGGCTCTTGGGGCGGGTGTCTTGGAGGTACGTCCACGCTCAGGGGGCGTGGTCTCGGGTCACGTCCTCTTGCACGTTGCCATGTTTCATTCCCTGCGTGGTTATTCATATCTCGTGGGTGGTTCTGCACCCCACGAGATCTAGTAAAATTCGCACAAGCAGACTCTAAGTGACCTAATTTTCCACATGACTTACACATTTTCGGGTAAAAATCAAATTTTATGCATTGAGAAAACAAATTACCCGTATGTAATTTAAGGTTAATAGCATGCATAGGTTCACGTAAAGCATCAACTAAGACATGAAAACGAGGCCCATCAACATTATTCTTAGCCAAAGTCCTATAGTCAACTTCTATAGGTTCACCAACAATAGACGCAATCTTACCTATGGCATTAGGATTCCATAATTCAAGCGGTAAATTAGGAAGTGAAGCCCATACCGGAAATTTGAAGTCCGGCGCCGAATCAAATCGAAATTCCATAGGTAAGTGGCATAATACTAACGTAATAATCAAGATTGAATATGGTCCTGATCCACGTATTTGCTCCATGTCGTCCTCAGTTTCGAAACGAAACACAATCCACCCATTCGGATGGTAAGAGGTCTTTGTTGCTCTCGTCCATCTTGTTGTGAGTCGTTGCACGGCATCCTTCCCGGGAAATCTGCCTGCAAAAAATCCAAGCAAGGAAAACCCCCATCCTTGAGAGATGGGGGTGTAATCATTAGCATCTAAGTTAAGGACCTCGTTTATTATGCTTACCTCGAATTTAGCTAGCACGAGATCCTTCTTCCGGACGGGCACTTGTTGGGTGAAATTGCCCACATTTTTAAGCCAAGGTGATGGGATGGTGGCCTCATTCGGCCCTTGATGTATTTCAGCCTGCCGAGGATCTTCGGCAGTTTGGCGTGTGCTAGCTATCCCAAGGGGCTGGAATTCCACGTCAGTAGGGCGGGTGGCATCCTCGGCAGCAGGTAATGAAGGCGCTCGCGAGATATCCCCATCGGGCGCGGCAGCTTGCATCGTGTTGGATAGGTGCCGAGAATCTTCGGCAGATGGGCTTTGTTCATCCGTCACTGGGTGCCGAGAAATATCGGTAGAGGGTGGCTGAGAAATTCTCGGCGTGGGTTCGATCCTCTGTAGCGGCGGAAAATGCTCAACATTCTCGGCATGTGGGAAATCTTCCTCGGCGGATGTTCTCGGCTGGTGCAATTCCACTTGGTGCCGATAAATCTTGGCAGGTGCTGGTCGAGTATTTCTCGCCTTGGTTCGGTTGGGCTCGGCAGTTCCACCCTGGTCCATACGTGCGCTGGTGCTCAATTCCTCGGCAGGTGTATGCCCAAGTACATGGGCTCGCATAACCTTGGCCCGATCTGCCATGTCACAAATGGGCTGTGTGTTTTTTAATCGACCCAGCCCCTTAACAAATGGCCCATCAGTATGGCCCAACTCGGTACTTCTCAACAACAAATAGACCCAATAGCCCATGGCCCAAAGTGCCAAAACCAACGGTTATCAACAAATAAGGAAAGCGAAGAACACGTATGGTAAAATATAATTTCCAACACTAACCACATGCGATATGGAAAAAATATTCAATATAGGATTGTTTCCAAAATAAAATGCATGCATGCAAGGAAGGTTGCCAAATTTAAAATATGGAAAGTTAGGGCAAACTCCACACAAGGAAACTTCCTTGCGTGGCTAACCTGGCGCCGCTGAAAGTTGCTGATGGAGGGACGGTGGTGATACGGCGGTTGACGGACGGTGGTGGTGTGGTGATCGGAATTGCGTGGTGCTAAATTTCCGGCGAGATTTTTCACGACAAAAAGCAGTCCACTCACGCACGCACGGCAGAATGTAGCTCACGCACACACTACTTGATTTGCTCGGCGCAAATGAAGACAACCTTTCGCACGGTGGTTGTGTGTCTCCGGTTAAAAATTGGGCAGCCTAACGGCGTGCCAAATTTTTTTCGGCGAGAAAGAACTAAGCACGAAACACAAAAACAACACACCACACACCAATTAATCCAATCAAATAAATTAAAAGGAGTTGAATGATTGCCTGAAAAATATGAGGACCCTCGAACACTTGTTGGAAATAATTTGAGTAATCCGGCGACCACACCAAGCATACGGAACCTTGGTCCGATGACGCCTTCGGACGTGCAGCCTCACGGCGTACAACCTTCCGGCGTTTGTATACCCGGCAGCAGTTCACGTGAGGATTTTCGAAGACAAGATGTGCACGGTTGTTGCAATTTTCCGGTGAGAACTCCGATTAAAACTTCAAACACGATCGGTAGAAAAGCCAACGAAGAAGAAACGAGATGGAGCACGGTGAAAAAGCTTGAAGACGTTGGCCGGAGCACCCCGGAAGGAGTTTACCGGCGACGGCGGACGCAAGGGACTAGCAAAAAATCGAGAGAGAATTTGCTAGAGAGAGAAACTCAAACCAAGCGTTTTTTCAGCTTTTTAAACAAAATTAAATTGTTTGCCCCCGAAGGGAATTAGCAAACTAAACTAAGATTGTATCTAGGGCGAAATCAAACTTCCATGAAAAGAGAATGCTCTAACACTTGAGCATGTGCAATGTTTATAGAGAAAGTTGGCATGGGTGGACGCCAAATCCATGGAATTTTTGGAGATAAGGATGAAAGCTGATGATGTTGATCCCTTCCACTCCACATCTTGCCCTCAATCAATGTCTATCTAAAGTTGATTTTAATTTTAACCAATTTTTTCGCGGGCGAAGTGGTTGCGATATCTCTTTGGATAACACTGATCTCTAACGTGTGTCGTCTTGCCCATGACACACAATTCTTCTTCTTCTTCTTCTTCTTCTTCTTCTTCTTCTTCTTCTTCTTCTTCTTCTTCTTCTTCTTCTTCTTCTTCTTCTTCTTCTTCTTCTTCTTCTTCTATGTGTATCGCCTTAGTCTCGTCATTCTTCCTCTTTCCCTTGGTCGCTGGAATGGAGTTTAGATGTGTGTGGTATTCTTCAATTTCATTAATGGCTTCATCATGCCTAAGATGTGATCAAAGGCTCATTTGGTGACTCAGGCGTATCATATCGAGTTCATCATTGTAACACAAATTTTTGTATTTAAATTTTATAAATACAAAATTGTATACAAAATTAATTTGAATTTGGATTTGATGAATTTGAGTGGATTCGATCTTCTAATTATCCTCTGATTCTACTCTTCGATGTGGATTCTTGAACGATCTTGAATGTTCTTCGAGTTGTTTAGAGGGGATGTGATTGCTTGATCTCCTTGAACTTGAAGTTTGGATTTGATGACGTTGATCTGAAGGACCTTGGTCTTGTTTTCAGAGCAACTGTCGGATTTGATTTGATATGTTGAAGAACGTTTGAAGATCTTCGAGTTTGAGCGCCAATGCGGAGGGCTTTCACCTTGTTTCCGAATTGAACTTCAACTTGATTTGATTTGGAGGATGATCTTGGCGAAGAACGTGTTGATTTGCACGAAGAACGCCTTGAATGCTTGAAGAAGACTTCGAATGTTGGAGAAGACTTCACCGAGGATTCTTCGAGTGTCTTGAGCTCTTCGAATCTTCACTTCGCTTCACTTCAATTCACCTCTTCCATCCTCTCCATTTATGAGAGCCTTCACCCTATTTATAGATTTAAATTTAGTGGGCTTAGTGGGCTTTTGGGCTTATGGGCCTTTGGGCCCCAAACCATGGGCTTAAGCTTAGACTTGGGCTTATGTGCCACCAAACCATGGGCTTGATCTTGGATTTGGGCTTATGGGTCTTTTAGGCCACCAAACCATGGGCTTGAGCTTGGGCTTAGACTTATGGGCCTTTTGGGCTTATTTGATGCAGTTTGGGTGGTTATTCCTCTCCGATGTCGTTGCCACATGTCATTCTCTTATTTGTCGATAAAATTAAATATTAATCACATATCTATTTAATTTTGGAATAAATTCCATTAATAAAATAGAAATATAATCAATTATTTAATTCTTGATTTACACATGGCGCAATATAATTCGCTAACAATTTTTAACTGTCTACAAATTGCCCCATCGAGACTTGTTCATGGACGAGTTGTCTTGGAAATGGACGAGTCTCGAAATTCACTTAGATAGTTTAGACTCTTGTCGAGGAGTTCTTGAATTTGAATTTGTAAATAGTTTATACTCGTATTTAGGAGTTCTTGACTTTGAATTTGTAAATAATTTATACTCGTATTTAGGAGTTCTTGAACTTGATTTGAATTTGTAAATAGTTTATACTCATATTTAGGAGTTCTTTGACTTGGATTTGAATTTGTAAATAGTTTATACTCGTATTTAGGAGTTCTTGAACTTGATTTGAATTTGTAAACAGTTTATACTCGTATTAAGGAGTCCTTGAACTTGATTTTGAATTTATAAACAGTTTATACTCGTATTTAGGAGTTCTTGAACTTTGATTTGAATTTGTAAATAGTTTATACTCGTATTTAGGAGTTATTGCATTTGATTTTGAGTTTGTAAATAGTTTATACTCGTATTTAGGAGTTCTTCGATTTGATTTTGAATTTGTAAACAGTTTATACTCGTATTTAGGAGTTCTTCGATTTGATTTTGAATTTGTAAACAGTTTATACTCGTATTTAGGAGTTCTTGAACTTGATTTGAATTTGTAAACAGTTTATACTCGTATTTAGGAGTTCTTGAACTTGATTTGAATTTGTAAACAGTTTATACTCGTATTTAGGCGTTCTTGAATTTGAATTTGTAAATAGTTTATACTCGTATTTAGGAGTTCTTGAACTTTATTTGAATTTGTAAACAGTTTATACTCGTATTTAGGAGTTCTTGAATTTGATTTAAATTTGTAAACAGTTTATACTCGTATTTAGGAGTTCTTCAATTTGAATTTGAATTTGTAAATAGTTTATACTCGTATTTAGGAATTCTTGAACTTTATTTGAATTTGTAAACAGTTTATACTCGTATTTAGGAGTTCTTGAATTTGATTTAAATTTGTAAACAGTTTATACTCGTATTTAGGAGTTCTTCGACTTGGATTTGAATTTGTAAACAGTTTATACTCGTATTTAGGAGTTCTTGACTTGGATTTGAATTTGTAAACAGTTTATACTCGTATTTAGGAGTTCTTGAACTTGATTTGAATTTGTAAACAGTTTATACTCGTATTTAGGAGTTCTTGAATTTGATTTGAATTTGTAAACAGTTTATACTCATATTTAGGAGTTCTTCAATTTGAATTTGATCTTGAATTTCACACTTGACCCCAAAATTGGGCCTACGTACTTACTTTTAATTTGGTAGCCCAATTACATAAAGATGGCCCAAGCATGTCCAAAAGGAATTATTTGAAGGGCTCATTAGCAACATAAATTATTGGGCTCAAACTTGGAATCGAAATTCTATCCCTTTCTTTTTTCTTTTTCTTTTGTTATTTAGAGCAATCAACCCTTTTCTTATAATTGTTATGATAACAATTACTTCAATACAAGGTATTTTGACTTGGCAGACCATACTTTATCAAAATCTCACTTCAATTTATTTCCTTCTTTCTGGTAGCCCAACGTCACAAATATGGCCCAATTCATTTTTTCATTTTCAGCAGCCTAAGGCCCATATCTTGGTCCATGTTTTATGTATAGTAAACTATTTTTTGCAGAGATGTCCTTTGTTGCTTTTGAGAGCTTGGAGCCTGCAAAGTTTGTTGAGTTTGCAGAAATATGATTGGACGATCCTCTTATCTACACAAAGACATGCGTACATACAAGATATCTGTCGCTAGGTTTAGCCTTGATCCTTTTCCTATAAATTGGATCGTTCCTTCATTTTGAGATAAGCACACCATTTCTTCAGATAGTCATTTTCCCATTTTAATTCTGTCTTATTTCCTTTCGAGAAAGATGGGTTCTTAGTTGATCGATCTTAATTTCGTAAGGAAATAAATGCGCAAGAACACCAGTTTACGTGGTTCGATCTATGAATAAGATCTCGTCCACGGGGAGAGAGTATTCGTGTATTGAATGTGTAAGCGATTACAAAGGTGTGAATGCATATTTAAATCTAATCTAGCCTCTATTTATACACAATGTATTGACCTAGATCTTGAATCAAAGTCTTCTCTAACTAGGATTCGAGATCCTATCCTCTTAAACTAGGATTCTTTTAGATATGGCCGAGCTTCTGCGTTCCACCGACTTTAGGAGTCTTCATGGGCGAACTTGTCCAGCCGAGCTTGATGTCGAGGTTACTTGTATTGGGCACGATGCTTGGGCACAGTAGTTGGGCGTATCCTATCACAACCCCCAAAAGACGCTTAAACGAGGTCATCTTTGGATTGGGGTTGTTTGTGACGGCGGGGTTTGGACGATCTTTGACATTCTTTTCATTGTCGACTTTGTGTGTCAATGCTTCGACGTCGTATATCGATATCTCGTGCTCGCAGAGATGTCCGCCGAGGTCTTGTTTGTTGTTTGTATCTCGGTGAGGTTTCACGCTTCCATAGGCGTTATGCGAGTCTTGGCGATCGGCTTCACCCGACGGGCGTTAAGCGAGGTCTCCTTAGCTGCACCCGACGCAGGCGTTAAGCGAGGTCTCCCGGCCGCTTCACCCGATGGGCGTTAAGCCGAGGTCTCTGATCGCTTCACCCGAGGGCGTTAAGTCAAGTCTTCGACCGACTTCACCCGACGGGCGTTAAGCCGAGTCTCTCGCTTCACCCGACGGCGCGTTAGCGAAGTCTTCGGCCGCTTCACCCGATGAGGCGTTAAGCGAGGTCTCTGACCGCTTCACCCGATGAGGCGTTAAGTTGATGTCTTCGGTGGCTTGACTGTCGAGCGTTTAATCAAGTCTTCGACCGACCACCGTCGGGCGTTAAGCGAGGCCAAGACGGGATTTTCTGCCGCTTCTTGATCTTGGGCGGGATACGCATTTAATCGCATTAAATTAGCAGCGGTTGGATTCAGATAAAGTGCATATTAGGGGAATGTCTTCCTTGATCGCAATATCTCTTATCACTTTGCTTTCACATTTCTCGATTTTCAAAACTCTCGCCTTCTGCGAAAGCAGTTGTTCTGCGCCGTTGTGACTTGAAGCTTCTTGTCTTCTTCATCGATAAACAAAAGTAAGTAATGGCTACTTCTTCTTATAACGAGTCGCTGAAAGGTCAAATCGTGTCTGTTCCCGTCGATTCGTTAGTGTCTCTCTGCTTTTACCCGTATTCATATGCCTCTTTCGAGTGTGTCTGCGATTCCCCGGTGGGGGATTGCGGTAAAGTGTCTTCTTTTCTTCAATCTTAGGTATTTACGATATTAGGGATATCTGTTTTCAATATAGTATTCCTTCCGATATTGAGTTCGTTGCCTCGTCCAGGAGGATAGGGCTTGTGCCCTCGGATGGTTTTATTATCGTGTATGAGGACGGCCTCAAGGCTGGTCTTCGCCTTCCTTACCCTTATGTATCGTTGAGTTCCAAGAGATGTTTGGCATATCTCTTGCCCAACTCTCGCCGAACTCATTCCGGCGTATGGCGCCACAGGTGTCTATGCCCATAGGCATAATTTTCCTTTGACCTTGGGGCTTGTCCTTCGCTTTTGCAAGCGAAGGCGGCTCGGGGTGGTATTATCTATCACCCGTAGGAAATTCAAAGCAAAGATTAAGTCGAAGATCTCCAACCGCGAAGTTCTTCTTCCGCCGGTTTCGAGACATATGGAGTTTCCATGGCGATCGATAAGATCGCCGATGTGTTTGTTGACAAGGGCTTCGTGACCCGGAGGACGCTGGACAAAATTGACCTTGTTGACGAGGTCTTCTCGAGGCCGAGCTTGCGAGGCGGGCTTAGCCTTATGATCCTACCTCCGTGGTGGAGTCGGTGAAGGGTGAGGCCCTTCTTTCATTTTCTTTATTCCATGATTATACGTGTTGATCTTGACCTATGTATTTCACGGTAGTGAACCTTCTAAGGAAAAAAAGAAGAAAGGAAGGAGCCGATCTACGTGGCGAGCCGATCTCTGCTGACGAGCCGCCGCCGTCTATGACCTTGAAGGATGTCGAGGCAGGCTCGAAATGAGTGTGGAGCCTTGAGATTCCCTTCACCGCAGACCACTCAAGCGCTTGAGAGGCGGAAGCATGTAATCCCCAGAGTCCTCGGTTCTTTGCCGGTCGAGTCTTGATCATTGGTTCCAGTCGGTAGCCTCGCCTCTTTCCGAGGTTTTGTACTTGTCCTTATACTTTGTGTAGTAGTATAAAAATTGTGTTCTTGACTGATGTATATATTGTATAGGGGTCGGGGCGTGGCGGTGAGTGTCAAAGTATCCGATCTTATATCGGATTACTTGAAAGGCGCCGTTCACGCAGTTTGTGAGGGTGGCCCCAGTATGCTCGGGAGGTGGAGGAGAGAATACCTCCTCGCCAAGAAATTTCCGAGGCCGAGGCTAAGATCCGGACCTCGTCAAGCGAAGGCGGCGGATCGACGGCCATTGAGGCGTGGCGGCAAGGGCCGGTCGGTGAGGCATTGTGGCGGAGGAGGCGGCAAGGCAGGCGGCGGCGAGGTTGCCTGATGAAGGCGAGGTGGAGCAGTTCGCCGTCGGGAGGCGGACATGGCGAGCTCGCGGGAGAAACGCCGTGCCTTTGCGGAGAGGCTGTTCGTGTCGGCGAGCTTCTCGGGATGGTTTCGGACGGTGAGGTGCTTAATAAGCGCGCCGTCTCGGATCAATCGAAGAGGTCGCCGAGGACTACCGCACTGGACAAAGCCAGTATGGGTGCGAGGAGGCGAGGATGATGTCTGAGGCAGACTATTTTGATGTGCTTGTCCGCGCCTGAAGGAGCTTCCGTCTTTGCGAACCTTGCCTCCTCCGGTTCTTTTGTCCGCGGAGTCATTCGCGCTTTGTCCCGTGGATCGGGATCCCGGACCGACGCTTTTGTGTCCGATCATGCAAAGGGGTCGGGGAGGCGGATGCTTGAGGCGTCAAGACTCGGTGGTTCCCAAAGGCGGTGAGCGGGTCGAAAAGAGGCGGAAGAGGCCGAGGCTATCCGAGGCTTGGGCGGCGGATGTTGTCATGGCGAAGCTTACGGAGGGTCGATTGATCCCCGTCTTTTCATTCCCTTTTTTCTTTTTTTTTTTCAATGTAAATGTATATCGATTTACACTAAGGGCATGTTAATAAAATCACAAGTTTATGTTAAAAACTTATCTTTTTTTTATTCGGTTGTCTCCTGAAATGCTTGATGCTTCTCCTTGGTTGAACCGAATCGAAGGCCTATCGCGGGCTCTTGAGTTGAAAGAGATCGAACTCTCCATATAAAGGGACAGCTTGGTCGTATACGTGAGTCGATGTCAAGCATAAAGCCGCGGGAAAGCTGTGACGAGCTCGGGCTCGCCTTTGGAATTGGAGGCGTTCGAGGTCGCCAGGAGAAGGCGAGGTTATAGCCGAGGAGCATGCCGAGTATGAGGAGGTCATCCACGAAATGGTGGGATGGCGATCCCGAGTTGAAGCCAAGGTTGTCGAGGCTGCCGCGTTGTGCGAGTATGCAAACACGAATATGGTCGGACCTCACGGCAATTCACGGGCGATCTGACGCTGAATTAAAAGGCTCGGGAGCATATCTGGCGTCACATCGCTCGACAACCACAACATGAAATGTTTCGACGGGATGCGAGGCCTCTTCTTCACGGAGCTTCCGGTGCAGAATAAATGAACCAATTATGACGATCCGGAGTGGTGCGCTCGAGGCGTGCTATTTCCCTTGAGCGACGTGGATCCTCAGGGGTCGAACCAGGCGCCCTCGGTGTCCGAGGTCGAGTTCGCAGATCGGCATCTTCAAGTGACCGAGGTCATGTTGGCGGGCCCGTAATGTAAACCGAGGGCGAGGTAGAGGTAGGATTAGTATAGATGAGCTGCAAAATCCGATTTTTCTAGGGATTGGCTCGACTTTTCCCGATCCGCTCCGTCCCTCGTAAAATGTAACTGTCGTCTTTTATTTGATAAGAATAATTTCTTATTGACTTTGTATGAACAAGGTAATATGCGAAGGTAGTTAGTCCTCGTGAAATTGCCTTGAAATAGACGAAGGAAATCGTTCTCGTCTGAAGGTAGGGGTTCACTGTTTTTGTCGAGGTCGTCGGAGGGTGGTCCTCTTCATCTACATAGAGAGAACGGCTTGAAATAGGCGAAGGTAATCTGATCTCGTATGTAGGAATAGTTCTGTTTTTGCCGAGGTCGTCTTTAGGGTGGTCCCTTCATCTACATAGAAGAACGGCTCGAAATGAGCGAAGGTAATTTGATCTCGTATGTAGGAATAGTTCTGTTTTTTGCCGAGGTCGTCGGGAGGGTGGTCCCTTCATCTACATAGAAGAACGGCTCAAAATGAGCGAAGGTGTCGATCTCGTATGTAGGAATAGTTCACATTTTTCTTGAGGTCGTCGGGAGGGTGGTCCCTTCATCTACATAGAAGGCCGCTTGAAATAAACGAAGGTGTCGATCTCGTATGTAGGAATGGTTCTGTTTTTGCCGAGGTCGTCGGGAGGGGTGGTCCCCTCATCTACATAGAGAACCGCTTGAAATAAGCGAAGTGTCGATCTCGTATGTAGGAATGGTTCTGTTTTTTGCCGAGGTCGTCGGGAGGGTGGTCCTTCATCTACATAGAAGCGCTTGAAATAAACGAAGGTGTCGATCTCGTATGTAGGCATGGTTCTGTTTTTGCGAGGTCGTCGGGAGGGTGGTCCCTTCATCTACATAGAAGGCGCTTGAAATAAGCGAAGGTAATCGATCTCGTATGTAGGAATGGTTCTGCTTTTTGCCGAGGTCGTCGGGAGGGTGGTCCCTTCATCTACATAGAGTGAATCGCTTGAAATAAGCGAAGGTAATCGATCTCGTATGTAGGCATGCGTGCGTTTAAATTTACATTCGTATGAAACGAATGTAATCGACCTCCGTCCGTCGAAATTTGTCCTCCGTGAGGGTAAATAATAATGTGAAGATTAATTATGCATTAGTGACGAGTAGAACTTGCAAAAAATAATATTTTATTTAAAAAGCGTAGCGACCACCAAATAAGACTCGGACTCTAGCACAGACTTTAAAGACACGACCACCATCGACACTTATGCATAATATCTCTTCGATGAATGATGTGCCATGCGTTGGGTAATTGCTCACCGGACAACCGAGCGAGCTTATAGGCCCTTTGCTTGAGGACTTCGTCGACCGGTGAGTCCTTCCCATGTGGCTTCCACTTGCCGCTGCTGGCTTTTGACTTCATTATTTCGAGTATCTGGTCGCCCACTTGGAATTGTCGGGTTTTAACAAACTGGTTGTAATACCGAGCTACTTGTTGCTTGTACCGAGCTTCTCGATGTGGCGAGGTCTCTCTTTTCTTCGAGTAGGTCTAGATCAGCTCGTAGATTTTCCCCATTTGCTTCAGCGGAGAAGTCGATAGTGCAGGGACTCGGTACTCGATCTCTGCGGGGATCAACGCTTGGTTCCATATACCAAGCGTAGGGTGTTTCTCCGTTCGAGGTCCGGGTGTTGTTGATGCGACCATAAGACTGCGGTAAATTTTCCACCGAGGCCCTTAGCTCGGTCGAGGCGAGTTTTTAGACCCGCTACGATGGTCTGTTGGTAACCGGTCCCACCATTTGCTTGAGGATGGGCCACCGAGGTGAACTTTGTTGGATCCGAAGCTCTTGACACCAATCTTTGAATGTCTTATCCGTGAATTGTGTTCCGTTATCAGAAAGGAGGATATGGGGATCTGAGCGACACACTATGTTCTTCCGCACGAAGTTGAGGCGTTCTTGCTTGTGATTTTCGCGAGGGCTCACTTCCACCCACTTGAAGTAGTCGATCGCAACAATTAAAATTGGGCGTCACGGTGCTTTACAAAGGGGCCCACAATGTCGATCCCCATTGCATAAGCGGCGAGGGCTCGTATGGAGGTGAGGTCGGTCTGCGGTAGCCTTGGTGCGTTCCCATGGATTTGACACTTGGACACTTTTTACGAGGTCCATTGAGTCTTGGAACATTGTTGTGATAGTATCCCCATCGCATGACTTTCTTTGACAAGGCTCGGGGTCCGATGTGACTTCCATACGATCCTTCGTGTATTTCTCGTAGAACGTAATTAGCTCGGTTCGACCCAAGCACCTTAAGAGAGGTTGGAGATATGACTTTACATATAGGACCCCCGCTCGATTGTATATCGCAGATTTGTTCAGATCCTCCTAGCCTCCAAACTTGTCGTGGGGCGATTCGCCCTTCTCCAGGTACTCTCGAATGGGAGTCATCCAATTGGGTTCTTCATCCGAGACTACGTTGACCTCGGCTCCGTCTTCGGCATCGTCTATGCTTATGCTTTGGACTTCCTCTACTGGCGGGCTCGTTGATGACGAGGCCAATTTACTTAAGATGTCAGCTCGGCTATTTTGCTCCTTGGGATGCGAACTATCTGGAAGTGTGAGAAAGTCCGTTGCAGGCTTTTTGCTTTTTCAAGATACTTCTTCATTCTGTCGCTTTTTGCCTCGTATTTTCCCAACATTTGGCTTACGACGACTTGAGAGTCGCCGTGAACTTCACGGCTCGTGTCCGGAGACTTTGAGCGGGCGAAGTCCTGCGATCGATGCCTCAGACTCCACTTCGTTGTTCGTATTTTGAATGTGAACCGCCGAAGTGGTAAGCGATCTCTTGATCGTCCGGCCTAGGAGTAAGATACCTGCTCCGCTACCTTTTTCCGAAGCCCGTCAGCGTAGAGTTGCCGGCCTCCTCGGTGTTTCAACCATGGGTTCGGCCGGCATCGTCCGACACGGACTCGGTGGGCTTCGGTTTTCGACGAGTTAGCCTCGGCAATCCGCTAGGGCGACCTTTGATGGCTGGCGGGGGGCGAAGGATATATCGTGCTCGCCCGGTTCGATTGCCCATTTCGCGATTCTCCACGATGCTTGAACGCCGTCAATACTTGCGAAGTGGGTAGTCGGTGAGGACTTGTATGGGATGTGCATGGAAGTATGGACGTAGTCTCCTCGCGGCGTTTATTAATGCTAAGGCAAGCTTCTCAAGGGTCGATACCTCGTTTAGGACCTTTTAGTGCTCGGTGATGAAATACACCGGAGCCGACGTCCTTCTTCTCGTGCTCAGGCGCACTTATGGATTCGTCCGGGCGGCGAGGTAGAGAAAGGACCTCTCCTCTTTTGGGACGGATAGAGTGGGGAGCTTGGCGAGGTAGTTCTTGAGGTCTTCAAAGGCGGACTGTGTACCTCGTCCATGAGAATTTCGGGGCCTTTTGAGTATCTTGAAGAAGGGTAGCTCTGCTTATCCGCTGACTTTTGAAAGAAAGCGGCTTAGTGCGGCTATGCGACACAATGTCACCAGGTACGTCATGGATGGTCTTGCATCTTCATTTCAAAATGGTTTGGACCTTGGGCGGGTTTGCTTTTAGCCGCTTCAGTGAAACCCAACACCCTACAGAACTTTCGAGACCGGACGCAAGCGTGCACTGGGATTCGGTTTTAGGTTGATTTTTCAAGAAGGCCGAGGACGATCCTGAGGTCGGAAACACACGACTTCTTCCTTGCTTTTGACGACGATGTCGTCTCGTATACCTCACGTTCGACCTATGTAGGGTTGAAATATTTTGTCTACCATCCTTTGATAGGTAGCCCTCAGCATTTTAAGGCGAATGGCATCTTTTATCTGCAAAGACTCAAAGTCGGTAATGAAGGCTGTCTTGGCAGCGTCTTCATCGTCCATCGGGACTTGGTGATACCCTTTGTATGAGTCAGCGAAGACTTCGTATCCGACCGGTAGCGTCGACCTTCTTGTCGATGTTGGGAAGGGATAACAATCCTTTGGGCAATGCTTGTTGAGGTCGGTGTAGTCGATACACATTCGCCATCCCTCCTCCTTTTTCACCATCACGGGTTGGCTATCCAGTCGGATATTTGACCTCGAGCAATGTCATGGGCTTTTAATAGCTGGTTCACCTCGTCATGAATGACTTGGTTCCGTTAAATTGCGAAGATTCTTTGCTTCATCGAGCGGCTTTATGTTCGGTCGATGTTGAGCGGTGGTGATGATACTCGGCGAGACTCGGTCATGTCGAGGAGACCAAGCAAACACGTCCGGAATTCCTTAGGAGTTGGATGATCGATCCTCACTTGGTGCCATGGTGAAACCAACACGGGCGACCTTCATAGGCTCGTCTTTGTCAATCGACCTCTTCCACGGACCGTCGGGGAGTGGCGATGTCTTCGACTCCAACTCCTCGGGTTTCCTTAATTGCTATGCTGTGGGTCTTTGGACCGAGGTCCCGACACCTCGTAAGGCAACTTGCATACATTCCTTTGCTTGCGATCACCTCGGATCACGGTGTTCCTCGTGGTGGGTATCTTTATCGTCGGGTGGTACGTTGAGCATACCGCCGCTACAGTGCTTCACCCAATCTCGCCCTAGTATGATGTTATCGGCGAGTGCACCTTCACTACTGACGCACCACCTTGGTCGAGGTCGTTGGTGCTTTCCCAGCGTGACGGGTAGCTCGATTATTCCTCCGGGCGTGTCTCTTCTGGGCGAAGCTTGAATTGGCGGCGATGCTGTGCGAGGTGTCTTCTTCTACTCTAGCTTGTCAAAGCATTCCTTGAAAAGGATGCTCACCGGCCTTGTTGTCGATGTAAACGTTTTACCAACTTATTTGCGACCACTACGGATCACCAACGCGTCACGGTGGGAAGTCTTGTCCTTGATGCGGGGTCGTCCTCGGAGAAGGTGATCGCCTCGTCGCTTCGAACCTCTTGTTGGTAGGTTCGCGGTTTAGGACTTGAACATCGGCCTTGAGGAGGACTTGTGACTCACTGGGAGCCCGTAATAGTGGAGATCACCCGTCATATTGGGGTTCGTCGTCTCGCCCCTAAATCGGTGTTGCGTTTTGTTTTTATTGTAGGGCGCAATTTCCTCTTCCTCCGCTTTTCTTCTTTTGGCTCAGTCGGCTTGGCGACTCATCCTCGTATTTCTTGGGTCCGTCACGAACTAGCATCTCTATTTCACCCATGAGCTCTTTGCACTCTTGATGTCGTGCCGTAATCCTCATGGAATGGCGGTGTTTATCCATGAGCGGCACCTCTTCCTCCTGTCATCGGTCGAGGCTTCTCGAATGTGTTCATATGATGCGTGATTTACGCCCTTGGCTTTGTCAGCGGGGTGTATTGAGGTCGCTCCGAGGCGCCACGCGGACCGAGCACTGGACCTTATCGGGCGATGTAATCTTTCAAGGCGCTCGCGGCCTTGGTTCCGATCTTCCTTCCTTCGTCTCTTCTTCCTTTTTCCGGGGTCTGGCTTGCGCTTGGCGCTTTCTTTTGTCGGCCTCGTCCTTTGGCGAACCGGTTGGCTATCGCCCCACCTCTGTCGCGATGCGGGGTTCGTGCCAGCGATCTCTCGGTATAAGGCCCCGGCAAGATGCCGCTTTTGGAAGGCGAGATGACTAACAGTCGTTCACGTCTTCGACCTTCAAACACTCCTTGTTAAACCTCGTCATGAAGTCACCGATGGGCTCGTTACGGCTTTGCTTTATGGTAAGGAGGTGTGCAACGATGTTTTTGACTCGCTTTGGAAGAACCTTCATGGAAGGCTGCCATCGGTCGCGATAGGGCCGATGCTTCCGTAGGTAGATGTCGAACCACTGCGGGCGTTGTCGACGAGTAACTACGGAAGAGTTTACACATATGAACGGTGAGGCGTTGGTTGATCATGTTGTATTGGAGCTGCGAGAGGAACTTACGTGGATCCCTCGGCCGTCATAGGGGCGATGCTTGGTACCGGTATTTATCAGGAGAAGTGTTGAGTATCCTATTTGAGAACGGTGACTATCTTCCGTATCCATCGAAGCCGTCCTCTAGTGATTGGGACGGAGTTCGACGATCGAACTTCGTTTAGGTGACTTGGACCGACTTCACGGCGGCCACGATGCCTTTCTGCGCTGCTCGTCCCCGGAGATCGGGCGGAGTTCATTGGATGGATTTATTACGGCGATCGAGGCCGGCTTCACGGCGATCACGGCGTCCTCTCCGCGTTGCTCGTTCGCTGCGCGGTCGGTTTGGGCCCCGACCTCCGTTGTGATGCCTCGTATCTAGATGAGGCTTGGCGTTCCGTTCTTGGGGCGTGGGCGACCACATGCTTACCGAGGTGCTTGGAGAAAGCTCTCTTATTTTCTCGAGAAATCCTTTGCGGCGTCGTCGAGGTTTAGCTTAGTTGTGCAGACACAACATCCATGTCTTCTTTCACAATACATAGTAGTTTTCACCTTTGTTTCTCCCTGTTCAAAATCTTTTCACCCATATCTCCTATTTCTGAATCAGAGTGAGTGCAGCTCGTCTACGTCGAAGAAGAAGATAGGATTTCCAGCGGCAAAGGCTTGGATAGCATCGGCACCACGACGGATGGAGCGGAGGGCGTGCGTTGACTGGAGCGGCGTCAAGGATGGAGGCGCCATGGCAGCAGCTTCGCTGGACTACGGTGCTGATTCAAGAGTGTTAGAGTTCGACCCACGCATGGTGGCCAACGGCGGCATGCGGCAGCTGGAGCAGAAGCGGCAACAACGTCTGGCGTGAGGACGTGACGGTGTCTGTAGCTGCTGAGCATGGATATATCGATGGCGACGGTGTGTATGGCTCTTGGCTGCTGGTGTTTGCCGGGTCTAAGGAAGAGCGGCGGCAACGATGTCTGAACCACGGCGCAGAAGACGGCGCTGGCTGGGCTGCTCTCCTGATGCGACGGCGATGGACCTGCTGATGAAGGAAGCGTCGATCGGACGGCTATGTTCGCCAGAGTTGTGGTGAGAAGTCAAAGAGAGATAGAGTGGGGCAGTGGCAGTGGCTTCGACGGGGCTTTTTGCGGACGGTGGACGATGCTCAGGCTGCTGGAGGCACGGGCTGCGCTCATCCTCAACGAGAAGGAGCGAACCGGGGGCACGGGCTGCCTGACCAGCCAAGGTCCGTCGTGACAGCTGCATGGGTCCACGACGGCCGAATCGGAGCAGGAGATCCCCAAGGAGCGGCTGTTCGAGAAGCCGCTGACTCCGAGTGACGTTGGCAAGCTCAACCGCCTCGTCATACCAAAGCAGCACGCTGAGAAGCATTTCCCGCTCAACGGCAGCGGAGAGTCCGGCGAGAACGGCCTGTTGCTGGGGTTTGAGGACGAGTTGGGCAAATCGTGGCCTTTTCGCTATTCTTATTGGAACAGCAGCCAAAGCTACGTTCTCACCAAGGGGTGGAGCCGCTTCGTTAAGGAGAAGCGCCTCGACGCCGGCGATATCGTCGTCTTCGCGTGCCACCGCCTCGACGCCGGCAGCCTCTTCATTGGCTGGAGGCGAAGGAGCTCCGCTGGCGGACAGGACGGCGGCGGTGCTCAGCCGATTGCTAGCGGCACCGTAGGCGGTGCTGGTGCGGCGCTGCTGCCGGCAGATGTGAGAAGAGAGAGAGTGGTTCTTTGTGGGTGCGTCGGTGATGCAGGTTGTCGCTGTTTGCCGGGGAGATGGTGGCAGTGCAGCTGTCTCTCGGCCGAGCTGTTGGTCGTGAATGATGGAGGGGCGACGAGGCTGGCGACGACTCAGAGGAGGAGCGGACGAAGACGGTAGGGGCGCCAACCTGAGCGAGGTCGAGGCGTAGGCGGCGGCCGTGGCTGTTCGCCGAGAGACAGAACAAGAGAGGAGGAGAAGTTTTTCAGTTTGTTTGTGTGTATCTGTTTAGAGCAGATGAGAGGCTGGAGAAGGGATGGATGAGCGTATGTATGTGCGTGTGTTTAGAGATAGATATGGGCTTGGGCCTTTAGGGTTTCATTTTGTGGGCTGAGAGAGAGAGATGGTTGTGAAGAAGAGATATATGGTTTCTCTTTGTGTGTGGCGTGAGAGTGGCGAGAGGTTAGGGAGACGTGAGAGAAAGTGAGTTTAGAAAAATGGGCTTTCAATTTGTGGCAATGAAAGAGAAACAATTTTGGGCCTATCAAAGTAATAACACATAATATGGGCTGCGATTTTGGGCCGATTTTTTTTTTTTAGGCTTGTATGGGCTGAGAGAAAGATGGCAGGCCACACTTTGCCACAAATTTGAGAGACAATGGATTTTTTTTTTTTTTTTTATTTTTTGTGATTGGCCGATGGTTTGAAGAAAAAAATCAGTAATTGTGCCCTTCTTTTTTTTTTGTTGGCTTTTTTTGTGGGCTATTTTTGTTTGGGCCCATGGCTTTGGGCTAGAATTGTGATAGGGATTTTTTGTAGCCAACAGCTATAACTTCATAAAATGCGGACTGATATTTCTGAGTTTTTTTTTTTAATCACAATTTTCATATATATATTTTTTCGTGATTATTTATTTGGAGTTTTGATTTTGATTTTCTGATGACTTGAGTACAATAAATCATCTTGAATCCTCTTTTTTTTAGTACATGTATTTTCTCAATCTTGTGTTTGTGACTGTCTACCAGGTTGCGGGAGTTCAAGTTCGTCCGAGGCTTTACTTTGAATTTCTTTCAAGGGTCTATTGTCAAAAGACTTCAAGTTTGATCCATTCAAAGACTTCGACTTTTGATGTGTTGGCTTCGCCTCGGTTGCAGACATCGTCCTCATTTTGCAGAAGAAGCGGTCTTGGTCTTAGCAGACACGACAACACGATAGTGGAGACGACATCGTCATTATCAACGAACTTCACCCATTTTGTGTAGATGACATGAAAAGCAATGACTTGCACGGCGTTTGGCATCACGACCTCAAAGAGCTAAAAGGAGCTGCAGAAAATGAGATAGAAGTTGTTCGCTATCCGTGATATGGAAGAAGAGCCAGAAGCTGCGCAACATTCGCAAAGAGGAAGCTATAATCTGTGCAACATCCATGAAGAGGAGAATTGAAGCATAAGCATTGATGGAGTCAACATCACGACCTCAGCGGGCTGGAAATGGTTGTGGATGGGGAGCTTGAAGGTCATCCACGAAGAGAATTGAAGCCTAAGCATCAGTGGAGATCGGCATCACGACCTCAACGAGCTAGAAGCGACTTTGGATGAGGAGGTTGAAGTTGTGCATCATCCGCGAAGAGAATTGAAGCCTAAGCATCAGTGGAGATCGGCATCACGACCTCAGCGAGCTAGAAGCGGCTGTGGATGAAGAGCTTGAAGTTGTGCGTCATCCGCGAAGAGATGGATGAAGCTTGAAGCAGTGCTGGATCCACGAAGAGAAAGCTTAGAAGCTGTGAGCCATCCGCAATGAAGGTGAAGCTAGAAGCAGTGCTGCATCCACGAAGAGGAAGCTAGAAGCTGTGAGCCATCCACCGTGAAGATGAAGCTAGAAGCAGTGCGCCATCAGCCATGAAGATGAAGCTTAGAAGTTGTGAGCCATCAGCCGTGAAGATGAGCTTAGAAGCTGTGAGCCATCAGCCGTGAAGATGAGCTTAGAAGCTGTGAACCATCAGCCGTGAAGATGAGCTTATAAGCTGTGAGTCATCCGCCGTGAAGAGAAAGCTAGAAGCTGTGTAACATTCACGAAGGCAGGCTGGATTCATCAAGCTGACGTCATCGCCAAATCAAAGTCAGTGATATGGTGTTGGGATTGTCAAGCTGAAGCTATCTTCCAAAAGAGCTCGGCGATATGGTGGTTGAGATTATCATGTTGAAACCATCTTCAAAACAAGGCTGGTGACGTGGAATTGGACTCGACAAGGTAGAATCATCTTCAAAGCAGATCGACAGCCTCGAGCTAGAGTTAACAAGCATGAGAAATCTTCAAAATGTAGATCCAGACTCAGAAGTTGATACCATTCTTAAAATGTGTTGACAACGAAGTAATGAATAATCCATCATCTCTAGTTTTTTACCCCATGACTGATTTGCTTTATAATTTTCACCATACTGTCTCTTCCAGGAGTGTGTATTATTATTATTATTTTAATAGTCTGAGCTTGAATTTTGATCACCCAACTTGAAATACAAATTAATGACGAACTTTGACCACACAACTTGAAGGAGGAAAACACATATATGACTGAACTTAGAAAATATCTAAGCTGCCTACGTACCATTTTGAAAGGAATCAAGACAAACGTAGTTCAAGAGATCAACTTATGTTTTAGGGGAGTGCCGTGCACAGTTTATACTCATGCGGGCCAGGAGTAACATGCAGTTTAGGCTCGTGCGTCATGGAGCAAGTCTTGTTATTTTTTAATTTTATCTTTGGCGTGACATGCAGTTTAGGCTCGTGCTTCATGGAGCTGTCTTGCTCTTTTTGTTGATTTTTCTTCATAGTGACGTGCAGTTTAGGCTCGTGCGTCATGGAGCATTCTTGCTTCTTTTGATTTTCTTCATAGTGACTTGCAGTTTAGGCTCGTGCATCATGGAGCATGGTTGATTCTTTTGTTGATTTTCTTGCTTTCTCATTTTTTTTACTTTTGGATTTTCTTGATTTTTTTGTGCTTTTGTTTTGATCTATGTACATATGTACAAGCTTTCACCGCTACACTTCAGGAATAGTAGCACTTCAACAACTTTTGAGTTGTTGCCCCAACTTCCATATCGTCGTCCAAGGTTGACTTGCATACACTGTTAGAGATGTAGTGAGATGAAGCCGCTCTTTTGATGGTGATTCGAACAGGCGCTTTTGGCACAAATCCCAAACCCACTTTGGTATTCTGGACCATATCATCTTTCTTCTTCAAGTGAGGTTTCAGCATAGAGCTTCCTTGAGGATCGTATCCAGCATTGACGCGAAGCTTATATGCCTTTGGACCAAAATGCTTAGTGAGTTCGTTGTCTGATGATTCTCCATGTTCGACAGCATTACTTTGCTTTGGTCGAACAAACCCTTGAAGTGGTGGAGGAATTGGTCTTTTAGCATCGATCTTGGTCAGAGGCATCGTCAGTCCCTCGAACAAATCCATCTTTATGAGAGATGTTTTATTCTTGACAATTGGACCGACTTCAAGTTCTTTATCATGCTCGATTTCTTCTTGTTTTATTGTCTTCGTCATATAGAATTTCGCATCAGCAAAATATGACTCAGCTTCGGTGAAAGGCTTTTGATCACCAGTCACTGTCCTCACGACACCATCTTGACGATACTTGAGGCATTGATGCAACGTAGAAGGGACGACACCATTTTCGTGCTGCCACGGCCGACCAAGAAGCATATTGTAGGACGTCTTGGCATCAATCACATGAAGCAGTGCAGTTGAACTCATGTCTTCCATCAGCAAGTTCAACCTTATGGCGCCAAGGGCCCTTTGTCCTTCGTGGTTGAATCCTTGAATCATCAATCGACTGTTGGACAAGTCATCTACTGGAATTTCCAGGTGCTTCAATGTTTTTAATGGCAAGATGTTGACTGCTGATCCTCCATCGATGAGAATCCTATTAACTTTCTGCTCGTGGGTGAAACAACTCACGAACAGTGGCCTATTATGAGGCTCAGACCCAAGCTGCAAATCCTCGTTGGAGAATGTAATTGCCAAGACACCTTCATCATCGATCACATTTGACTTGAATTGATCTTTTACTTGGTCTATCGTATCGTACAATGCCCCAATACCTTCCAGTATATCGTCAGATTCAGGGGTGACAACATTCGCTGCGGCATTTTCTTCTTCAAGTGATATCTTCCCTTCTTGAGCTAGCCTCATGATCTTTTCTTTGAAGACGAAGCAATCATGTATGGGATGCCCAATCAATCGGTGATATTTGCAATATCTTAGATCATCAGTTCGTCCTGCCTCACTTGGTCGTTTCATTTCTGGTAGTTCGACGAGTCCTTCTTTGAGCAGGTCATCGAAGATCCCGGAGACGTCGGAGTCTAAGAAAGGGTATTGTTTTTGCTGCATTTCTTTGAATGTCAACCTTCTTTGCCCCATGTCTGGAGAAAAAGTCTGCTTGTCGCTTTTGTTGTCATCCTTTCTTAGGAACTTGACAGGAGTTGCTTTCGTTAGCATCGACTCTTCTTTCGGAGCATTGTTAAAGGACTTGGTTTCCTTTCTAAATTCTTGTCTCTCTTTAAACCTGTGAGGTTCTTGGATTGGAGGCCCTTTGAATCCGCTCGTTGCCATACTTAGCTCCATATCATGAGCTCTGGTGGCCAACTCTTCAAACGTCTTGGGCTGGATTCCTCGCAGAATATATTGCAAGCCCCAATGCATTCCTTGGATGCACATTTCGATGGTAGAAGATTCGGATAACCTGTCCTTACAGTTGAGACATAGGTTTCTCCACCTGTTGATGTAGTCGATCACCAGCTCTTCCTTGAACTGACGAGAACTCGTGAGCTCCACCATGCTGACTGTTCTTCTGGTGCTGTAGAATCGATTGAGGAACTCATGCTCCAGCTGCTCCCAACTATCAAGCGAGTTTGCTTCCAAGTCCGTATACCAGTCGAAGGCATTTCCTTTGAGTGAACGAACGAATTGCTTGACCAGACGATCTCCAAATGTTCCAGCATTGTTGCACGTCTCGACAAAGTGAGCTACATGTTGCCTTGGATTCCCTTTGCCATCAAATTGTTGGAATTTAGGTGGTTGATAACCAAGAGGCATTCTCAAGTTGTCGATCCTTTGGGTATCTGACTTAGAGTAAATCAATGATGACTTGAGTTTCCATCAAATTTGTTCTTCATGGTCACCTCGATGAACTCCTGGAGTTGGTCTGCCTTGATGAAGCCATCAGAAGAGATTTGAAAGTTTTTGCCAGACGATTTTCTCTCGTCGTGAGTTTCTTGCTTGTCGTCTGCTTCTTCATCGTCGTCACGCTCACTTTCTTTATCGTTGATGTGGCTTGACTCTGTCTTCTCTCCCCTGAGCTTTGCAATCTTTGCATCTTGCTCTTGGATATGTATGCTCAAAGATTCGACCAACCTTGTAAGATTTGCAAGTTGTTCTTCCACGGTGGAAGTATTTGTCATCATCACAGGTGCCTCAAGTGAGTAACTTGTGATAAAATTTGCGATAGGGGATGTGAAGCTTCCTTCAGAGCTAACACTTTCTTCATTTAGAATGGCGATGTGTTGCTCTTTTCCCCTGGCGATGGCTAACTTCGAAGCTTCTTGAAGTTGTTTGGCTTTGCTTCGTGTGATGACGCCAATGCTCTCTGAAGAAGCTTTTGAAGCAACCTTAGTTGAATTTTGTTGGATGAACATCGTTCAAGATTTTGGTGAAGAGTAGAGATGAGAGGTAGAGATGTCCCACCGGGCGTGCCAAAATTTGTAACACAAATTTTTGTATTTAAATTTTATAAATACAAAATTGTATACAAAAATAATTTGAATTTGGATTTGATGAATTTGAGTGGATTCGATCTTCTAATTATCCTCTGATTCTACTCTTCGATGTGGATTCTTGAACGATCTTGAATGTTCTTCGAGTTGTTTGGAGGGGATGTGATTCCTTGATCTCCTTGAACTTGAAGGTTGGATTTGATGACGTTGATCTGAAGGACCTTGGCCTTGTTTTCAGATCGACTGTCGGATTTGGGTTTGATTTGTTGAAGAACGTTTGAAGATCTTCGAGTTTGAGCGTTAATGCGGAGGGCTTTCACCTTGTTTCCGAATTGAACTTCAACTTGGTTTGATTTGGAGGATGATCTTGGCGAAGAACGTGGTGATTTGCACGAAGAACGCCTAGAATGCTTGAAGAAGACTTCGAATGTCGGAGAATGCTTCGCAGAGGATTCTTCGAGTGTCTTGAGCTCTTCAAATCTTCCTTTTCTTCACTTCTTCCCCACATTTATGAGAGCCTTCACCCCTATTTATAGATTTAGGCTAGTGGGCTTGGTGGGCTTTTGGACTTATGGGCTTTGAGCTTGTGGGCTTGAGCTTGGGCTTGGGCTTATGGGCTTGACCTTGGGCTTGAGCTTATGGGCTTGAGCTTGTGGGCTTGAGCTTGAGCTTGGGCTTGAGCTTATGGGCTTGAGCTTGTGGGCTTGAGCTTATGGGCCTTTTATGGCCCATTTAGCGCAATTTGAGTGATTATTCCTCTCCGATGTCGTTGCCACATGTCATTCTTTTATTTGTCGATAAAATTAAATATTAATCACATATCTATTTAATTTGGAATAAATTCCATTAAATAAAATAGAAATATAATCAATTATTTAATTCGTGATTTACACATGGCGCAATATAATTTGCTAACAATTTTTAATTGTCTACACGGCCCGTTCTCATCCCAAATTTTGATATTTTCATAATAGAGGGATTAGATAAGACTGTAATGCAATGGAAGCGAAATCGCATGGAAATTTTATGATTATTAACTAGTGTGTGACCCGTTGAGTTTCGATGGAAAATCACATTACGTTATATTTTAAACGAATGAATTTATAATAGAAAAATATTTAGGAGGACCTTTGTTCGACTTTTTTCACTTTCTTTATCTCCGCGAAACCAAAAAAAATAAACTAAACATATAAAAGTTAATACTAAAAAATATTTATCTAAATATAAAAATAGAGTAATTTAAATAAAATACTTCTCTAAAATATGAAAAATTAGCTTTGCAATTACCTTACAATCTGTCGAAAATTTCACTGATACCACATTGGTTGTTATATCGTGCATCTGGCTATTTTCATCATAGATAAAATTGGGTCATCTTTTATCCTTGATGTCATCTATTATTTACCCTCCATATATTCTTGTCATAGCACATTATGGATTCTTCTATCGTTGTTAGTCCTAATGGTTCATGAAAAGTCATTAGTCACTGACTAATCTCTTGATTAAGAAGTTGATCGTGATGATTAATATCGAGCCATATTTTTACCGGATGCGTGAGCACTGAGTTTATTTCAATTTATAAAGTAATTAGAGTCGATGAAACACGGTGTTCCAAATCCGTCTCACTTGACTCGACCGGGTAAGTAAGATGAAATTTTGTTATGAGTATTGAAAATGTTTTCATTTCAAGAAGTTATTTGATAAAGTTATACATTTGATAAAGGCATGCATTTGATAAAGTCATGCATTTGACAAAGTCATGCATATGATTGATAAGTTATGTGTATGATAAGTGATGTGAAATATATATTGAATGTGCTAAGTATAAGATTGTTAAGCTTTGAGCATTTAAGCACATTAAGATGGGGACATTTTAGTTAGTATTTATGTTTTATTCTAGGATGGCGAGGACTAGATCTACACCAGGAGAAGTGCTGACACCAAGACCCTACGATTGGACGAACGGATCATTTCTATGAGTATCGAATGGAGGAAGCTCAAAGCCTAGTAGAATTCTTGGATAGATTCGTTGAGTTATGGATGCAAGTTAGGGGTTAGCGGTGATGGTCGACGACATCATCTTTGTTGTACGAGTTTACCTTCGAGGATAGCATGAATGGGCATTTGTAGTTGCTTTGAACTACATTCTTGAATATCGTAGCTTCACAGAATTTCCAGGATTTGTAGATACTATTCGAAGACAATATCATGCCACCCAAAGTCCACCTCCTGGTAACTACCCTCCGGTGGAAGGTTTTGTTTTTGCCGTCCATAATATCTTATCATCAGACATTTATATTGAAAGTAATGAACCTCAGTTTGAGGTAGGCGAATCTAGTACTTCTGCCGTAGTAGATTTGGCCGTTTCTGAATCTTTGATGGAGACCTCTGATACTTCTCTTTATGAAGACCAGTTTGTACTGTTGATACTACCATCGATCGACTTACCACTGTTGATGTCCCTACTTCTTCCGAGCTTAGCCTATTGTTCACGACAACTATCTAACTTTTCTTGAAGAAGAGTTTCCTCTTGAAGAACCTGAGTATTTGGACAAAGACTATGATATGGATGCCATCGATTTGAGATGGTATGATCACTTAATTGCTATAAATGTTTCTCCTCTCAGAGCTGTACCTTATGAATCTCCACTTGAAACCCCACCCACATTTCTTTTCAAAGAAACGGAGGCTGGATCATCCAACTGGTGTCACACGATCTTTTAAGTATGAACCTGAATTTTTACAACCCATTGGTACTAGCCAATTGAAGCCCCTTCAGCTAAGTGATATGCCATTTATCACGGATCCTTCTCTTCTAGACACTGAGATCAGCTATTCCCATTCTATCTCCTTTGCTAATCGATCTTCTGAACTTCCATCAGAGGATGAATGTATTGAGGAGGTATCGGATGAAGATAATATGGAAAACATACTAGATGTTGATGTAGGAGTAGAAGGAATTGATGAAGAAAATGAGATGTTTGGCCCCGTCAATGGAGATGATGCGGCATCGAGGATGGACTAGAAGTAAGATGAAATAGATCAGTAGTGTTGTATATTTGTAAATAGATAGTTAAGTAGGACTGACAGTGGAAGACGATAACATGCTTGTTCGGGTTGAGGATCCTGCAAAGTAGGACATGCATCAATATAATGACCATTTTTTGAACATATACCACATTGAAATTTTTTGCGTTTGTGCTATTGCAAGCTCTCGAACTAAGGATGTTAGAGCATCAATCTTGTCGTGCACATTCGAACTCTCTGATCTTTCCATTGCTTTTATAGGTTTGTATCTATCATCATTATCGTCTTCATATTGTTGGCCATTCGAGACCATGTCGATGATGAGCTGCTTGGCATCGTCCAACGTCTTATTTGTTAATGATCCACCACAAGCAGCATCAACAATTTTCCTATCAAAAGAAGACATACCACGGTAAAAATATTTAGTGAGCAATTGATAATCAGAAAATCCGTGGTCAGGACACTTGTGATATAATTGTTGGAATCATTCCCAATAATCTGCCAAACTCTTTCCATTCTTTTGTTTAATGCTACTAATAGCCATTCGTAAATTTGCAGCTCTTGATTCTGGAAAGAATATACGTAAGAAATATTCTTCCAACTGGCTCCATTTTCGAACTGAACCAGGGAAAAGATCAAATAGCCAATCTCTAGCACTGCCCTGCAAAGTATGAGAAAATGTTAGCAATCTCAAATTATCATCGGTAAATCCTTGTGGGCGTAAAGTAGAGCACACTAAATCAAATTCAGCAAGATGTTTATTTGCACTCTCTCCAGGCATATCTCCAAACTTGTGAAGAACTTGAATAAAACCAGGTTGGATCTCGGAGTTTTGGTTGATTGTAGGCAGAACAATGCACAGAGGGTGGCTACTCCTACGACGACCCAACTCTTTAATCAACGGTTGTGGATTTTCTTCATGGTTCCCGTCAATATTCCTTTTTGCATCCATGATGATTGTAAAAGCTTTCTTTCCTTCCTTAGATACCTTTGTCAATTTGCGCATTTTCTCAATTTATGGATCAAAGACTAATTCTCCTATACGAGAAGAACGAGGCATAAACCAGAAAAAAATAAAAAAAAAAACACACAAAAAATCGAATAAATTACTACTTAAAACCAATCCCCGGCAGCGGCATCAAAATTTGGTGTGTTGTTTTTCACCAAAAATAAATCTGAAACTCGGTCAGTATACCCATACTGCACAGATATCGATGTGAGATCGACACTTTCGATCGATATCCCCTAGCGCACGAGATAGCGATAAGCAAAATCGTCTCCCAAAGGATTGGCGAGAATTTCTCCAATATTCCACCTGTAAAATAAGTTTTGGCAAGTGACTAACTATACAATCGAAAATAACAAATAAGAAAGATATCCAGATGTTTGATTGTAGCAAATATGATGAAGGTATCCGGTTCCAATTAATTCTACTCTAGCTTAGACAAATCCGATCATCGATGCAAATATAACTTCAATTCATGCAAACAAACCAGTTATGATCACCGAAGATGCAGGATCCTCATAAATTAAAGCTTAATTAAGTTGGTTTTGAATATTTTGACAGTGGAAGACGAGTAAGCATAAACCTGTGACTGCATGAAGTCTGGATCCTAGATGAGAATTATTGCAAATTGCAATATTGTTGATTTTTTTACAACAAAGGAGTTTGCTAATGCGGATGAAGACATGAACTCACTTTTATGTTTGTCTGTCTATTTTTGTTTGATTTAATATTAGACTAGGTCTATTTTTTATTTTTTCTTGTTTGATTTAATATTAGACTAGGTCTATTTTTTATTTTTTTTCTTGTTTGATTAATATTAGACTATGATAGACCTTTCATTCACTTTGCATGATTAATTAATGAAAATATCACGTAGAACTAGTGGAATTAATTTAATGCTTCTTTTATATTTCTTGCCTTTCGTCTCTTATGTCTTGAACTTTTTGTATATATTCCTAAAAAATAAAAATAATTGCATGTATATTTCTAAGGTAAGTATCACTTTAAATCCGATATTTTAATATTATTAAATAAATTTTGAACTCTTAGAAAATATTTTTGTAAATCTTATGCTATCGATTTTATATCAATTGTACACCTCATCCATTATTCACCTTGGATAGTTGACATGGCTCGTCCGATTGCCACAATGTTTTCAACAATTAAAAAAACTTACATAGCGCAAACTATGTTGCTAGATTGTTAGATACATCGTGACAATCCGTGAGCTATATGAACTTTCGAGACTAAAAATGGACTAGAGAAGAATTGTTACAAAAGCGATAGTTCATGATTAAAAATATTTTTCAATAGTTAAGGATATAATTAATAATACAAAAATTTAAAATTTAAGCAATATTTACAATTTTGAATAATGGTTTATTTAATTATTTGCCCAAAAGCTATTTCGCATCCCAAAATATATGACTCATTACTTTTGGCATATACTTTAAGGGTGTTGTATTTTATGTATAAAGTAGTGCGATCCATTAAATTTGAGCACCTTTTATAGGCAAAATTAATTCATTCTTTAAAATGAATCACTTTTAGTAGATCGATAAAAAAATAACCACACTTATTGAGACAAGGGGTATTTTTACGAATATGGTTTAAATCTATAGTTGAATTTGAGAACGGTATATTAAAAGCAGTCGGTGATGAATATCTATCAATTTTGTGCTGTGAGTAGGATATGCCGTTCTCCTTTTTCTGCTACATGAAAGATGAAGTTGTGAATAGGGTAAAGGTTTTTTCTACGGTATGTGAGCACCTAAGGTTATAGGATAACATGTACATAAAATTATTGTTTTATAATATCATGATAACTATGTAGGATATATAATATACACGCATATAATTACAAATTGAAATAAAATAATTTTATAGATATTTTAGAATAACATTAATTAGTTTATTACATTTTACTAAAATTATATTTAATTTGGTTGAAGCAGAGACTTATTGACAAGCAAATAACTAAAAAGTTAATCAATTAAAATAGAATCAATGCTTAGTCGCTAGATGCAACCATACTAGCCTCAGTCAGTTCATGATTCAAGTAGTTGGGCGAAGCCGATCCTACAGCTATTTTAATTAGAAAACAATCGTTTTCCTAAAATTACTATATGTGATGGATTATGGGAGGAATGTCTACGGTGAGGGTGTCTCACCATAAACTCAACACCCACTTAAACTAGCTCTAGCTACGGTTGCTTGTAGTTGAGGAGAGGCAAAAAAAAAAAAGCGAAGCTACTAGTTGGGCTTCAACAAATTATGTAACAAATTTGCGTGACAAACAAATTGACTCTCAAACAAATCCATTTAATAGAAATTTATATTCACTCTCATTAACTCTCGAGTCTCGACAAATTATGTGATTCTCAAACAAATACAATTGAATGCGATGAATGACATGGTACGCTTGCTTGTTGTCGCAATCCGACAAACTAATTATTACGCTTTACGTGCGAAAATAAAGGTAGAGACATGTACGTGTGTGAAACGAGGCCATCCGATAAAGTGGGCCTATTTTGTGATGTTGAGAACATTGAAATGAAGAAATTAATTGGGTCATAATTTGTGATGTTGGGCTATTGAAATAAAGAGATGAATCGGATTTTTAAAATATTATGCAGCAAATTGAGTGACCCATATTAAAATATTTTTGAATAAAAATAAAAAGCAAGTTAGCATTTTAAACAAGAAAAAAGAGAAAAATAAATGGATGTGGTCTCGAGAGTTGTTGATGTACAAAGAATTCCAAATATTTTATGAGCGACCATTTATGTTCCTTTTCGCATTTGTTTTTAAGAAAGGGCCAGTTTAAATTTTGTGCTACTTGGGCCATTCTTGTGTGATTTAGCTACCAAATTAAAGTATATAAGTCCATTTTGGAGCAAAATTATGAAGTTCAAATGCAATATCAAAATTTAAATTGAAGAACTCCTAAATACGAGTATAAACTTATTACAAACTCAAGTTCAAGTCCAAGAACTTACGAATACGAGTATAAATTGTTTATAAATTCAAAATTGAAGTTCGATAACTCTAAAATCTGAGTATAAATTATTTACAAATTCAGTTCAAATTCAAATTAAATCTGAAGTCCAAGAACTTCTTGAAACTAGTATAAGTTTTCTAACAAATTCAAAATCGAAGAACTCCTAAATACAAATATAAATTGTTTATAAATCAGAATTCAATTTAAGAACTCCTAATCTGAGTATAAATTGCTTACAAATTAAATTAAAGTCAAATTCAAATTGATGACTCCAAATACTAGCATAAACTATTTATGAGTTGAATTCAAAATTCATATTGAAGAAACCCCTGAAATCGAGTCTAAACTTTCTAACAAATTCAAATTGAAGAACTTCTAAATACTCGTATTTAGGACTCTTTAATTTGATTTGTTAGAGCTTTCGACCAAACCAAATCCAAAATTTCGAGACCAATTCTGGATTTGGTTTGGTCGGAAAGTTTATACTTGTTTCTAAGAGTTTTTGAGATATGAATTTTGAATTTATAAATATATATGTCATAATCGTATTTAGAAGTTCTTCAAATTTGAATTTGTTAGAAAGTTTAGACTCAGTTTCAAGGAGTTTCTTCAATTTGAATTTTGAATTGAACTTGTAAATAGTTTATGCTAGTATTTAGGAGTCATCGAATTTGAATTTGACTTTGAACTTGAATTTGTAAGCAATTTATACTCGTATTTAGGAGTTCTTAAATTTGAATTCTGTATTTATAAACAATTTATATTTGTATTTAGGAGTTCTTCGATTTTGAATTTGTTAGAAAACTTATACTAGTTTCAAGAAGTTCTTGGACTTGTATTTAATTTTGAATTTGAACTTGAATTTGTAAATAATTTATACTCGTATTTAAGAGTTACTTCAATTTTGAATTTATAAACAATTTATACTTGTATTCAGAAGTTCTTAGACTTGAACTTGAGTTTGTAATAAGTTTATACTCGTATTTAGGAGTTCTTCAATTTAAATTTTGATATTGCATTTGAACTTCATAATTTTGCTCCAAAATTGGACTTATATACTTTAATTTGGTAACCTAAATCACACAAGAATGGCCCAAGTAGCACAAAATTTAAACTTGGCCCTTTCTTAAAAACAAATGCTGAAAAGGAACATAAATGGTCGGGCTCATAAAATATTTGGAATTCCTTTGTACATCAACAACTCTCGTGGACCACATCCATTTATTTTCTCTTTTTTTTTCTCTTGTTTAAAAATGCCAACTTGCTTTTTATTTTTATTCAAAAATATTTTAATATGGAGTCACCAATTTGCCGCATAATATTTTAAAATCCGATTCATCTCTTTATTTTCAATAGCCCAACATCACAAATTACGACCAATTAATTTCTTCATTTCAACAACCCCAACATCACAAAATAGGGCCCACTTTATCGGATGGCTCGTTTCTACACACGTACATGTTCTACCTTTATTTTCGACGCGGCGTAACAATTAGTTTGTTGGATTGCGATAACAAGCAAGCGTACCATGTCATTCATCGCATTCAATTGTATTTGTTTGAGAATCACATAATTTGTTGAGACTCGAGAGTTAATGAGAGTGAATATAAATTTCTATTAAATAGATTTGTTTGAGAGTCAATTTGTTTGTCACGCAAATTTGTTACATAATTTGTCGAAGCCCAACTAGTAGCTTCGCTTTTTTTTTCTTTCTCTCCTCAACTACAAGCAATCAGAAGCAGAGCTAGGTTTGGCTGGTGCTGAGTTTATAAACGCGAGACACCCTCATACCGTAGACATTCTCCCATAATCCATCACATATAGTAATTTTAGGAAAACGATTGTTTTCGAATTAAAATAGTCTGTAGGATCGGCTTCGTCCCAACTACTCAATCGTGAACCGACTCGAGGCTAGTATGGTCGCATCTAGCGACTAGATCGACCTATTTTAATTTGATTAACTTTTTAGTTATTTGCTTGTCAAGAAGTCTCTGTTTCAACCAAATTAAATATAATTTTAGTAAAATGTAATAAACTAATTAATGTTATTCTAAAATATCTATAAAATTATTTTATTTCAATTTGTAATTATATGTAATATTATATATCCTACATAGTTATCATGATATTATAAAACAATAATTTTATGTACATGTTATCCTATAACCTTAGGTGCTCACATACCGTAGAAAAAACCTTTACCCTATTCACAACTTCATCTTTCATGTAGCGTAAAAAGAGAACGACATATCCTACTGCTGCATAAAATTGATAGATATTCATCATCGATCGTTTTAATTCATCGTCTCAAATTTGAACTATAGATTTAAACCATATTTGTAAAATACTCCCTTGTCTCAATAAGTGTGGTTATTTTTTTTTATCGTCCTACTAAAAGTGATTCATTTTAAAGAATGAATTAATTTTGCCTATAAAAGGTGCTCAAATTTAATGGATCGCACTACTTTATACATAAAATACAACACTCCTTAAAGTATATGCCAAAAATTAATGAGCAATATATTTATTGGGATGGGGAAATAGCTTTTAGGGGCAAATAATTAAATAAACCATTATTCAAAATTGTGTAAATATTTCTTTAAATTTTAAATTTTTTCAGATTATTAATTATATCCTTAACTATTGATTTTTTTTTTAAATCATTAACTATCGTTTTTGTCACGCCCCAATTCCGGGGAAGGCGCGGATGCCACGGCGATTAGGGGTGGGGTTAAGCGGGAAGAAAGGGATACACATAACATACATGATAAGAAGATTTGACCATGAAATCAAAGATCTCCTCTATAACTAGGACATATCCTCGAAGGGAGGGTACAAACAATCCACCAATGTAATAATATCGATACCATAACTTCGATAGACGTGATCTTGATTTATTATAAGTAATGCAAGAAAGCAAATGGCATTACATCCATTGACTAGACCGGTCAACCACGTAGCATGCTCACGCCGGACTCACAAAGATAATAATATAACGAATCTTGTTCCCAATCGAAAGCAAAATAAGGGACAAGAATATGACAACATCGTAGTACACATATATATATATATAAGATAACAACATCAAGCAAGCGGTAGCTTGAAAGGAAACGCAGCTCAACCAGCCAACCCCTCGCTCAGTCCAAAATTCCTCCATCCGTGAAAACATTTTGAAAAGAGTTTGAAGTAGTACTAGCGACTCACGGTGAGGTTTTATCATAAATAAAAAGAATCATGATGCTTAGTGTTCGAGCACTTACCTTAGAAGGTTTTAAACGTAAGTCCACTTCTAAGTAAGCAAAATAGATTTTTCATTTTCGATACCGATCCGTTATTATCATACTCCCATCATAGAACCAAGAACCACGGCTCGGAACGTATCCCGCCAGCCCATCACATCACATTCGCCCTAACATATCCACCACCTCCATATCACGGCCCGAACATATCCAATGGCCCACGCGAACGTATCCAATGGCTACTCGTGGTGGACTTGAGGGTCAAATCGCCGTAACCATAACCACCTCATTATCATTTCCGTGTGGACTTCCTGGGGTCTATCCCCTTCGTAACCATAACCACGTGTTCGGGTCTATCCCTCACGATCAATACTCAAGATGGTGATCAACCCACCGAATAGAGATCCGTGCACAATCACAATAGAACCACATCTCGGATCGGATATGATAATAACTTCACCAAAACATTTTACGGCATACATGTTTTATTTTGAAATATCGTAGTAAATAACTAAAATAAGCATATATAACCCAACTCAATGCAGACGAAAACGCCAACCGAGATATCTACGGATCCGATGACTTCACCGATTGCACCGGTAGGCACACAGTAACAAGACGGAACAACTTTTGGGGTCACATCCCACAAAGCAAAGCAACAACGTGATCCAAATGAAGATCGTAGCAAAACTAGGGTTTTCGACTTTCTGAACCCACATTTGGCACCCTCCGGGTTTTCAAAACAACTCGATGCAGAAGGGAAATATATTCAGGGCATCAAGACCTATAATAGGGTACTTTCAAAATATGCATGCATGCAAGTTGACCCAAATCTTAGCAGCGAAGAAGCTTCAAAAATCGATGCCTATCCTCAAATCTAGGATAAACCATCCTAAATCGATGCATGAAAATGTAAACATAAGCAATATGCATAACGATGAACATGGAATGACAAACTATGTTGAAAATGGATAACCGGGCATGTACTTCCTTTAGAAAACTCAAGCAACGGAAAACATCCCGACATGCGTAAACGCGAAAAATGTAAAAACGAATCGGTATTTTAGTAGAATGATAGCCCGAACTCAAAACCTAAAGGACCAGTAGCAGCAGGTGGCTGTTGACCACCAATCGGCGAAAGAGGCGACGGCGGCGAACCGGCCGCCCTCCGCCGCTTTCTCGCCTCGTCCTTTAGATCCCGAGTTCTATGCTATCGATCTACTAAAAGGCGGAATCAAAAGAAGAAAAGGATAAAACAGAAAACGGGCTGCCGGGAGGGTTGATCGGCTGTGGTGGTCGGCAAGAACAATAATGCGCCGCATGCCGAGCCTCCCGCCGATCCCCACTCCTCCAGCTCAGCAGCGTGCACGGAGCTGCTCGGCTCGTCCGAAACACAGAGAGACGAAGGAAATGAACATTGAAAATGAAGGCCCTAGCCTCCTATTTATAGGAAAAGTAGGGAACGCTGTGCTATGCTTCTCTTTTTCTAAAACGCAAAGTCGACGCAACTTTTGCAAACAGACTCCAAATTTAGCAAACTTGGTACCCATGGACTCAAAATAAAATACCGACACAACGACTATAAACAAGATATGCTTTAAAATACCAATGAAAAGTCCGATTTTTCGATAACTCCCCGAAAAGCCAAACCTTCATGGGTGGTCGAAAACTCGATACTTAGTGTCATGAATTGGCCATAAGACACTCTTTACAACGCTCGATGTTTCGTGACGGTCGATCACCAAACAAAAGTTAACCTTTGACCTTTTCTCGAAAACGTGCGATGCAAAATGAAGCTTAGAAAGGACGGGTATCACATCCTCCTCCTTAGAAAAATTTCGTCCCCGAAATTTCAAACATGTATGGAAACAATTGAGGTATCGAGCCCTGAACTTGTCTTCCAACTCCCACGTAGCTTCCTCCTCTCCGTGTTGATTCCACAAAACATTCACCAACGGAATCTGCTTGTTCCTCAACTCCTTCACTTCGCTCCAAGATAGCCACCGGTCTCTCCTCGTAACTCGTATCCCGAGAAAGAATCACCGATCGTGCTTGATTATGTGTTTGGGTCTAACACGCATTTTCTCACCGAGAAACGTGAAACACGCCATGAACATCTCCGATGCTAGCGGCAAAGCTAACCTATAGCAACGGGCCTATTCTCTCAAGAACTTGAAAGGTCCAACGAACCTCGGTCTTAACTTACCTCGCTTCCAAAACGAACGACTCTTTCGTTGGGAAACCTTAAGGAAGACGCGATCTCCGCCATGAATCAAGATCCGACGACGCTTGTCCGCATAGGGACTTCTCGCATCTGAGCTTCCTTGATCCTTCGCTGATCTCGATCGATAACCTCGACCGTCACGAACCATCTCGGTCCTAACATCTTCCTCTCGCCCACTTCGCCCCAATAAAGTGGCGATCGACACTTCATTCCGCATAACGCTCATAGGGAGCCATTCCTATGGTGGCCTCGATAACTATTGTTATAGGCAACCCACCAAAGGTAGTATCTCTTCCCAATTCCTCACTCTCGTCGGCCACGATCGCCGCAGACGCCTTCCAAAACCCGAATCGCTCTTTCCGATCGACCGTCCGCTTGAGGATGGAATGCTGTCGAGATTCAGCTTGGTCCCCATTGTTTCTCGCAGACTCTCCAAAACCTCGACGTGAACCTCGGGGTCACGATCGACGTAATCGATACCGGCACACCATGTAACCGCATTTTCTCTAACGTAAAGTCGAGCAAGCTTATCTAACCCGTCGCCATCCGAATCGGTAAGAAATGAGCTGACTTCGCCACCATCGACGACAACCCATATAGCGGTGTTTCCTCTCACGACCTTGGAAAACTCACCACAAAATCCATACCGATATGCTCCCATTTCCACTGGGATAGGTAGCGGTTGCAACAAACCTGACGGACGTTGGTGTACGCCTTTAACTTGTCGACAAGCCAAGCAACGCTCCACAAACGCAGCTTACATCCTTTTTCATCCCTTCCCACCAAAATTTCCTCTTAAGGTCTCTGTACATTTTGGTGCTTCCTCGGACGAGTCAGAGATGGTGCCTCATGAGCTTCACTCATGATTTTATCTCTCAATTCCTATCGAGTGGCACACATAACCTTCCTCGAATAGTAGCGCGTTGTCCTTCGCCTGCGTGAAACCCTTGCTATCTTCCACCGCTTTCAAACGCATCTTTTCCAAGAACTAATCTCCTCGGCCTCCACGATGGTTTCTCTCGGATCCGGTTCGGTTGTCAAAGTCAAGAATCCTTGCACCGATTCGCGGGTGAATCACTTCCAGTCGAGCTTCTCGAAATCTCGGATAAGCTCCTTTCTCGCGTGAGAAGATATCCCAACTTCGCTTCTCGACTTGCGATCGAGGGCATCCGCCACGACATTAGCTTTCCCCAGTGATAGGCGATAGAGCAATCATAATCCTTCACCAATCGTAGCCATCTCCTTGCCTCATGTTCACTCTTTTGTTCAAAGAAATACTTGAGGCTCTTGTGATCCGTGAAGATCTCACACTTAACTCCATAGAGATAGGTGCCTCCGCATCTTTAACGCGAACGATCGCCGCCAACACCAGCTCGTGCGTGGGTAGCTCAACTCGTATGGCTTCAACCGACGAGACGCGAAGCTATAATCTTCCCGTTCGCGATAAGAACGCAACCCAAACCAAGTTTGATGCATCGTGTGAACCACAAACCCATTGTTTCCTTCCCGCACGGCTAACACCGAGCGGTTGTTAGCTTCTTCTTCAACTCCCTAAAACTTGCTTCACAAGCTTCGGACCATGAAAACTTGATTCCTTTCACGGTGCTGCGTCGTTGGCCTTGCTAATTTTGAAAACCCTTCGATGAAACGCCTATAATACCGCCAAGCCTAGAAAGCTTCAACCTCATTGGCATTAGTCGGAACCTTCCGCTTACTTGCCCGCTCAACCTTCACCGGGTCGACTTTGATTCCTTCGCAGACACGATGTGTCCAGGAACATCACTTTTAGCCAAAACTCGACTTACTATACTGCATACAACCTCTCGCTCGTAACGCTTCCAAACGGTGCGGAGGTGTTCTCCATGCAACTCAATTCTTGAGTAGACGAGAATATCATCGATAAAACCAAGAAGCTATCCAGAGCATCGATGGAAAACTCGATTCATCGATCCACGAAGATCGCGGCGCATTGGTCAAACCAAACGGCATCACGATGAACTCGTAGTGCCCATACCGTCCCCGAACGCGGTCTTCGCAACGTCCTCCTTCCCGATCTTCACCGATGGTAGCGACCTCAAATCGATCTTAGAAGACACTCGCCCTTTGAGTTGGTCAAACAGATCGCCGATCCTGGAAGAGGATATCATTCTTGATCGCCGCTTATTCACTCTCTCGTAGTCAATGGACATCCGCATTGACCCATCCTTTTTTTGACGAATGTAATCAAGCGCCCCACGACGACACGCTAGGTTGGATAAAACCTAGATCCAACAGCTCCGTGAATCGCGCTTTGGTTCTTGCAATTCCTTAGGTGCCATTCGTATGGTGCATTCGATATTGGTCTGCTCCCGGTTCCGGATCAATAGTGAATTCCACTTGTCTATCAGCGGCAAACCCGCAAATCCTGAAACACGTCCGGATATTCACACACCACCTCCTCTTCGCAATCGCTATACTGCTCATCGTGCCTTGTCAAACTTACCAAGAAAGTCCGACGCCTTCCTTCCCGATCATCCTCACCGCTTCAAGTCCGGAGATCATTAGCACGCAAACACCCATCCTTATGCCGGGAAACAAACTTCCACTCTTTCGGTGTTCGAAAAGCAACTTCTCGAGACAACGATAGTTGCCTGTGCTTTTCCAACCAATCCATGCCAAAGATGACATTGAAATCTTCCATTCGATGACATGCAAATTGACAAAGACCTTCGCTCACGATTTCTACTTCCGGTTCGGCATATCTCTTTGCTTTAGCACTTCCCGATGGGATGCTAATTTCGTGGTACTGTGATTCCTTGGTACCAAACCCAACCTCTCACACGCGATTCTCGAAACGAAAGAATGTGAGGCTCTCAGATAAACAAAGCGAAAACAGTATATCACGATATGGATTATACCGCAAGATTTCCGGAGCTTGAGCTGCTGGCGATTCAGGCGCACACCCTTGCTGCTGCGGTGGCCTTTGGTTTGTTGGCCTAGGGTGACCTCATGTCAGTTGTTTGTCCTCGGTGGGCTCGATTACGCCTCATGAGTCGGATGTTGCCATCGCGGCCGTGCCGCTGGCCTCCTAACGGACAATCTCGGCGAAATGTCCGCACTTCTTACAACGATAACACTCGATGCTACCTTGCACTCGCCGAAATGATTCCTCGGCATTTCGCACCAAGGTTTTCCCACACCGCCCCCACCGCCGCATGGGTTGGAAATTCTTCCCAAGGTTGCCTTTTTCTCTTGAATGCCCGGATTCTTGGAATCATCGACCGCCTCGGTTCCTTGGAACACCGATTGCTCTCTCCCGATCTTCCCATTTCCTCTTGCTTTCCTCCGCCGATGGTGACCGGTGGCATCGTTTCTCTTGGGGCAACATTAACTCAATGTTTAAAGCCGGTTCAAGGATCGCGATACGTGAGATCTCCCGGATCGACGAGCGAAATTCGATCTCGGCCCGAGTCCTCTCTCGAACTCGCGCTCGCCAACCGGCAACTTCGCCAACTGTGCGTAGCATAACGTGATGACGATTGAACGAGCGATCGTACTCGGTGACCGTCCTTCCTCGATGAAGATTCCAACTCGCTTTGCCTTCGCTTGTAAACGCCAGCACGCATTTTCCATGAGTTCTTCCTTGAAATCTTCCCACGATACCTTCCCATCGCCCCGGTGTTAGAGTCCTTCTCACAGATTCCCACCGAAATCGCTTCCTCGGTTAGTCGAAAGATCGCATAATTCAGCTTTTTCCGCTTCTTCACCGATGTATTCAAGATCCTTTCGTGGATCGTATCCGCCTCGGCGTCGATCGGTTCGCCGAGACCATCGAATGTAGGGATTACGCCACGAAAACTCTCGATCGCATGCCGTTGAACCAAAGGTGGTTCATGGACTTCTTCCACATGATTGTTCCTCCGTTCCTTGTTCTCGGCATTCGCATCGACGTTGAAACATTAGAAACACGTCAGATAGATAATCGGGTATCATCGCACAACATACATCATCACCCATATCACATAGATCATATATCATCACCACATAGCTCATATCACATATAAGCATCAAAACATAAACATTCGCCATAGACAGGCGTTAGTATCAAGAATATTCAAAGTGTCCATGAAGGATCACAAAATACAAGATCAAGGTATGTCACCAAAAAGGTCGATATGAGCAAAAGAATCGAATCCGACATCGCTAAAAGATACCGCTCTGTCCATGCTATTGCAGAGACTCATGACGGTCACTGTATACACCGACTACCTAGATCTCTATCCTCCATATCCGCCAACTACTGCTCGTCTCGGTGGTTCCATTCGCCTCCTCATCCTCTCTTCCCTTCCTATCGTGGCTTGAATTGGCCGCCGCCTGTAAAAGCGATCCGCATGGAAGCAAGCCTCGTGGGTATGATCCCATCCAAGTTGTGCCTCGATTGCACGAATATCGTGAAAGTTGTGCTCGAGTCCTCGTCTCGCGCTGCCCTTCCTCAACATGCCCGACCTCATCGGAGTCATTCGCTATCTGGATCACCGGCTCCTCTGAGTCCTCACTGTCCTCCTCATTCTCCTCCGGGTCTTCCTCCTCCTCAGAGTCTCCTTCCCTGGATGCCAACTGATACGCCGGTGGCATGAAGATTCTAACTCGGGCTTCTTCCCCGCCACCGCTTGATGGACAATCTCTCTCGCCCGGGAGGTTCCTGCCTCAAAATCGTTCCGGGTCCTTCGGAAGGTAAGGATCGTCGATGGAGGTGTAGTGACTGGCGTATCCTGATGAACTGGCGATCGTATACACGATGGCTGCTCTCCCAAAGGCTCTTCAGGAACATCATCTCGGTCATCAATCTGGATCGGCCCTCGAACATGCCTCGCTATCACATCCGCCTCGATGGTATGCTCGATGATCGGTCCACCGCTCCACACTCGAGCAACGAACTCGTGAAATCCAAGGTAAGGTGCTCGTGATAGGATCCCGACGAACATCACGCACCCTTTCCTTCGCCCACGGTTGCCAAACTGTCGGCACCTCTCCGTCATCCGATAATAAGCCTCGCATCGATACTTTTCCACTATCTCTGGATCTTTCTCCACAATCCGACAAATCTCCCGAAATACTCCCAACGACTCATGGACATTCCTCGTACATTCCACGAATTTACGGATATGCTCATCCATCCTGTGAGATCTCAACCAACGTTGTCTGGGCCACTGAATATCCATAAACCTACATGTTAGTTTATCAAAATAACAACAAATATTCACGTTCCCTTTTTCTGCCCCAGTCATCTGGGTAATCATGTCTCAAACACATGTTCATTTCAACACATATCAATATCAATATCGATATTCATCATAATAATCACGTAAGCAAATACAGAATTCACTTACATACACTCGTTTATCAAAATAAACAAGATTTTCAATCAACAATACATTTCTATGTAAACACATAGATTCACATCATCCATTTGTGATCATATTAATCACATCAATTCATACCACACCAATGGTTTTCATATCACACCACACAGGCCTTTTTGTTCCATCAACAATCATTTCCACATCCACATCACCATCCAACCACATCTCATCCACATCACGTTTACTTCACGTAAACTCTTACCAGGCCAAAGCACATGAAACCAAGATCACATCAACTCACATAACCACATAAAGCATCAACAATTAAACACATACCTCATCCCCTTTTTAAAGGAGGCGGCCTGACGGTGAGCTGAGGGTAGCTATACCTGATAAACAGTTTAGAAGGATAAGTTCTAAACACTCAATTTCAAGAACGCACATGATATAAAGCAAACAAACTGCTTTGATATCGGATAACAAAGCTAGAGGTCAAAGCCAAGAACCATTGCTCTGATACCACGTTGTCACGCCCCAATTCCCGAGGGAATGCAAGGATGCCGGGGTACGATTAAGGGTGGGGGTTAAGAAGCGGGGAAGAAGGGGGGATACACATAACATACATGATAAGAAGATGTGACCATGAAATCGGGCAGCATCTCCTCTATAACTAGGACATATCCTGAAGGGGAGGGGTGCACAAATAATCCACCAACAGAATAATATCGATACCATAACTTCGATAGACGTGATCTTGATTTATTATAAGTAATGCAAGAAAGCAAAATGGCATTACATCCTGTTGACTAGACCGGTCAACCACGTAGCATGCTCACGCCGAGACTCACAAAGATAATAACATAATGAATCTTGTTCCCAATCAGAAAGCAAAATAAGGGACAAGAATACGCCAACATCAGAGTACACACATATATATATATATATATATAAGATAACAACATCGTGGAAGCAGGTAGCTTGAAAGGAAACGCAGCTCAACCACCTCAACCCTCGGCGTCTCGTCCAAATTTTCCTCCATCTCAGTGAAAACATTTTGAAAATAGTTTGGGGTGAGTACTAGCGCACTCAGCTGGGGTTTTATCATAAATCAAAAAGAATCATGATGCCGTGTTCAGAGCACTTACCTTAGAAGGTTTTAAAACGTAAGTCCACTTCTAAGTAAGCAAAAATAGATTTTTCATTTTTCGATACCGATCCGTTATTCTTCATACTCCCATCATAGAACCAAGAACCACGGCTCGTAACGTATCCCGCCAGCCCATCACATCACATTCGGCCCGGAACATATCCAGCCAGCCCTCCATATCACGGCCCGGAACATATCCAATCGCCCACGCCGAACGTATCCACCGGCTAACTCGGTTTGGACTTGTGGGTCAAACTCCGTCGAACCATTACCACCTCATTATCATTTCGTGTGGACTTAGGGTATATCCCTTCGTAACCATAACCACGTGTTCGGGTTCATCCCTTCGATCAATACTCAAGATGGTGATCAACCCACGAATAGAGATCCGTGCACAATCACAATAGAACCACATCTCGGATCGAGAACAAGAATAACTTCACCAAAACATTTTACTGCGCATATGTTTTATTTTGAAATATCGAGTAAATAACTCAAATAAGCATATATAACCCAACCTCGAATGACGAAACGTCAACGGGAGATATCTACGGATCCGATGACTTCACCGATTGCACTGGTAGGCACCTGGTAACAAGATGGAACAACTTTTGGGGTCACATCCCACAAAGCAAAGCAACAACGTGATCCAAACGAAGATCGTAGCAAAACTAGGGTTTCGACTTTCGAACTCATTTGGCACCCTCCGGGTTTTCAAAACAACTCGATGCAGAAGGGAAATATATTCAGGGCATCAAGACCTATAATAGGGTACTTTCAAAATATGCATGCATGCAAGTTGACCCAAATCTTAGCAGCGAAGAAGCTTCAAAAATCGATGCCTATCCTCAAATCCAGGATAAACCATCCAAAATCGATGCATGAAAATGGAAACATAAGCAATATGCATAACGACGAACATGGAATGACAAACTATGTTGAAAATGGATAACTCGGGCATGTACTTCCTTTAGAAAACTCAAGCAACGGAAAACATCCCGACATGCGTAAACTAAAAAACGTAAAACGGAATCGGTACTTTAGTAGAATGCATAGCCCGAACTCAAAACCTAAAGGGCCCAGAGCTGGCAGCCTGTTGACCACCAATCGGCGGCGAGAGGAGGCGACGACGGTGCCTTGGGCGGCGGTGGTGTGGCAATTGGCCGGCCCCGCCGCTTTCTCCTCGTCCCTTTAGGATCCCGAGTTCTATGCTATACGATCTACTAAAAGGCGGAATGAAAACAAGAAAAGGACAAAACAGAAAAACGGGCTGCCGGGAGGGTTGATCGGCGGTGGTGGCGGCAAGAGCAATGGCGCCGCCACGAGCCTCCCGCCTTGATCCCCACTCTCCGCCGCTCAGCTGCACTGAGCTGCTCGGCTCGTCCATAAACACGTAGAGACGAAGGAAATGAACGTTGAAAATGAAGGCCCTAGCCTCCTATTTATAGGAAAAGCGGGGGCACAGCAGTCATGAAGCGCCTTTTTCGAAAACGCAAAAGCGGCAACTTTTGCAAACGGACTCCAAATTTAGCAAACTTGGTACCCATGGACTCGAAATAAAATACCGAACACAACGACTATAAACAAGATATGCTTTTAAAGACCAATGAAAAGTCCGGTTTTCGATAACTTCCCTGAGTGCTAAACCTTCATGGGTGGTCGAAAACTCAGATACTTAGTGTCTATGAATTCGTCATAAGACACTCTTCACAACGCCTAAGGTTTCGTGATTCACGATCACCGAAACAAAAGTCAACCTTTGACCTTTTCTCGAAAAACATGCCATGCAAAATGTAAGTTTAGAAAGGACGGGTATCACGCTTTTGTAACAATTCTTCTCTAGTCCATTTTTAGGCTCTGGAAAGTTCATATAGCTCGCCGGATTGTCACGATGTATCTAACAATCTAGCAACATAGTTTGCGTCATGTAAGTTTTTTTAATTGTTGAAAACATTGTGGCAATCGGACGAGCCATGTCAACTATCTGAAGGTGAATAATGGATGAGGGTGTACAATTGATATAAAATCGATAGCATAAGATTTACAAAAATATTTTCGGTAGTTCAAAATTTATTTAATAATATTAAAATATCGGATTTAAAGTGATATTTACCTTAGAAATATACATGCAACTATTTTTAATTTTTTTTAGGAATATATACAAAAAGTTCAAAACATAAGAGACGAAAGGCAAGAAATATAAAAGAAGCATTAAATTAATTCCACTAGTTCTACGTGATATTTTCATTAATTAATCATGCAAAGTGAGTGAAAGGTCTATCAGAGTCTAATATTAATCAAACAAGAAAAAAATAAAAAATAGACCTAGTCTAATATTAAATCAAACAAAAATAGACAGACAAACATAAAAGTGAGTTCCTGTCTTCGTCCGCATTAGCAACCTCCTTTGCTGTAAAAAAATCAACAATATTGCAATTTGCAATAGTTCTCATCTAGGATCCAGACTTCATGCAGTTCTAGGTTTATGCTTACTCGTCTTCCACTGTCAAAATATTCAAAACCAACTTAATTAAGCTTTAATTTATGAGCGACGAATTAGCACTAATCTATATAATTCTATATACCGATACGCATTGGAGAGCCCACAACTACTCTCAATCATACGTGGCATCACCATGCTTTGTTATTCTTTTTTTTCTAAATTCCAGAATTTCTCTTGCAATTTTTTTTTATATAATCGAATTTTGAATTATAAAATCATATAACTGCTATATTTTCCTTATATATTACAATCAATCAATTTGCATTCATATAAAAACATGAAAATATGGAAACATGTTGATTAAAGACTACCGTTATATATCAATCAAATGACTGCCTTTAATTTTATAATTAACCATTAATTGTCCAAATCTATATATAAATTAATCTTTTTATAATTAACCATTAATTGTCCAAATGACAGCCATTAATGATAAGTGCAGGCTACGAACCCCTCCTAATAATGCATATTTGTTGAGATTTGAGTATTGTAATGTCACATGGTAAGGTTTGTATTTACATATTTCTTTTAATTTGTCTTCATTGTTCATTTTTTTGTCATATATTTAAACTTGCAAGCAAGCTACATCTACGTAAAATAAATGTTACAATATTAGATTTTAATTTTCTTTGAATTATGGTGGAGTCTATCATTTTCTGTATTAACTTCATATTGAAAATATTATGGTGAAATAAACTAATTTTCTATTTTGAAAAAAATATTTTGAAAAAAATATTTTTAAAGAAATAATTAATTGGTCAATAATCATATTTAATATGTTGATATTCAACTTTATTCTCAGTTAGTGGACTCAATAGAATTTTTTGGTTTATGGTGTATATTATTATATAGTTAAAACATAAACAGTCACCTATTTGATTTTTATATTTTTGTTTCATCTACGTATATTTATTGATATTTAATTTTTATGAATTTTGATTATTTTTCATGGTTGCATATTTCATCCATTTATTCTGTTGAGCAGACTTGGGATGGAAAATGTACCAAGTTTGGATACTTATTACCATGACGAGAGATATATCATGTCAATTTATGTGTAATTAATTTATAATTTGTGCTTTATTAGTATAATCATGAAATGTATTATTAGTATAATCATGAAATGAATTTTTATTTTTATTTTGTTTTCCTTTTAAATGCATAAACAAAAAAGGAAAGTTGATTAAGTTTACCATGATTTGTGCTATCTAAATAAATAGGAGATCTTGTGGGTGATTATAATAGTAGTTACGACCCATAATTAGAAAAGTTCATTTTTGCACACCTTTGTATCTTTTATTTCTAGAAATAAATGTTGAAGTTAAAATATAAGATAATATATGTAATCAGTTATTGTAGTTTATAAATTTAAATGGATTTGGATAACCACGGGTTTGACGAAAACGAATAGTAAAATCACTTTTTAATCAGATTTGAATCGGTACGAGTATATACATTTTAAACGAGTTCATATCACTAAACCTTAGCCTATCATTTCGGTCCATCACCTTGCTCCATTACGATCAACAATTCTAGGTGGTTGAACCCTTAGCCCCAATAATAATAATAATCAATTATCGTAATAATATATATTTAATTATTCAATATTTATTAATTATATATTCCATTACACATTAAAGGCATCACATTGATCTTCATCCTATGTGGCGTCTGAATGCTTTTTTATTCATAATTTTATAATTCTTCATTTTATATATACCTCAATTATCTTCTAATTCGTTTTTATAGTTAATAATTATTAGGATATCAATCAATCATTTAATACCCCATATATGACTCATATCAACTCCATATTAGTATCGATTACCATTTAAAAGCAATTGCTTGGGCACAACCCCTGAACTAATGAAAGAAGAATTGCTTGGGCACAACCCCATGCACTAAACAAATTTAAGTCCATGGGAAAGCAAAGTAAAGATAGCTCTGGGCATCTGTCAATGGAATTGGTGCTTTATCTATAACTTAAATTGTATTAGATAATAGTTAGGGGGATGGGATACTCAATGTATAAATTTTTGAACTCTTGTAATGTGGCTTTTTTGTAAAAAAAATTATGATTCATGTATGTGTACTTTATGTAATGTATACTTTATTGTTCTACATGATAAGTAATGTAACTATTTAGCTTCTGGTTTTGACAATAACAAATAAGTTTTTGATGATTCCAAAACGAGCTAACATCGTGTTATAAATCGTGCATATATATGGATATTTGGATGTTTTCACCAGTAAAACGTATGGTGTTATTCTTGAAATAATATTTTAATATATATAGTTTGAATTATGAATTAAAATGAGTTTAAAGAAGATGTGATTATGCTTGAAGCAAGACAATTGTAATAGTTTAATAATTCGACGTATTACATATATAAGGTATGATGATGAATTGATTTATTTTAAATTTAGTGGGAAGTAAGTTTCTAATTATATTTCAACAATATGTATGTATTTGTCACAATCTTTTCGTGTGGTACATTTTTTGTTGAGGACAAAATAATTTGGTATGGTGCATTTTCTTTCGAAAACAAATAATGGCAAGAGATTGCAAAAAAACAACGCAATTATATATAAAGATATCAAAGATAATATGAAAAGTCTTCTTTCGGATGTTGAGGATTCATTTCTTATTTTCTATCGAAAATTTGATTCTACAACTTGAGATTATTTTAAAATGGAAAATAATTATACTTGGAATCCAATGTTTTATCTTTTTTAATGTCTTATTATGTATTCTTTTAAATATATATATATATATATATATATATATATATATATATATATATATATATATATATATATATATGAATAAAATAAAAATTCTTTGTATAAAAAATAGGAAATGATCTCCACGGGATTGAGACGAGACATGTACTAAAATCACTTTTTAATCGAATTTAGGGTATGTACACGTATATAAATTCTAAACTGGTCCGAACTTTGATCAACATGTCTACATGAATATTTTTTTCCATTTTATTATCTTTTTGTAAGCTATATCATCTATTATCAATGTTTACTCTGTAATGTTCAAATTATTATTGAGAAGGATACTAATTAATTGTAACATTTTATATTTATAAATTTAAATGGACTTGTGTTAATTAGCAAACATTATTACACGGGTTTGGGATAGACATGAGTAATAAAATTACTTTTACATTAGGTTTTGGATGTGTACGAATATATTAATTCTTAATGGGTGCAATCATTATCTAAAAGCATACATGAAATTTTTAATATTTTTTAGTTATTTTTTATTTGTGCTATTTATTATTAATATTTACTTTGTAATGTTCGATACTAATGAAAATACATGTTGCATTGCCAAAATTTCAAGAGGTGGCCTCCAAGTATAAGGACACTAGCAATGAAATTGAGGACAATACTAAGGAAGAGGTAAATTATACCGATAATAAAATATATATTTTTATTTGACATTTCTATCTCTTTTCTTTATTTATTAACTTTAAATTTTTCTCTTTTTTTATCAGCTATTTATTATTTGGTAACTATATGTATAATACATATAAAGATGAATTGTATATATTGCATTATTGTTGGTGATGAGTTGCAACTGTATAAATAATATATATATTAATCTTAAAACCTAGCTACTTGATGATAGTGATGATGCTTCACTTTTAAATATAATAATATGTTTAAATCTTTGTTATGTTTTGGTTATCTTCTTGACAAATCTTTATTTCATTAGGCATATTAGATCCTTATCATTTTTGTGTGTGTTTTTATGAAGTGTTGTTTAAAGCGATTTATTATAATCGTTAAGTTGATTTTTTTATTTGTAATAATGTAGGGCTACTTGACACATGATTTATTCATATCAACATGATTTGGGGAGAGCATCTATAATTTTAGTGAACTTCTTGCACATTCAATTATAAATAATTGATCTACAAAATTTAATTTTCTTTTCTCGACAAAATATTAATTTCTATTATAAGCATAACAATTATTAGTTATCTAACAAATGATAATAATGTATGTTTCTTGGTGCTTTTGTATCTATGAGTTGATTATATGATTTTGTGTTGATGTTAATCATTTATGATTAGCCTTTTCGCCTTTGGTATTTTGTGAGTTCAGTCAAATTATCGCGTATTGACATTATGCATGTGAGTGAGATTATTAACAATATGTGATTTTCAGGACATATAGAGGAAGATACGAAGACGGAAAAATCTTGATTTAATGGTGAGGATATTAAAGAATTATAAGAAATTATGCATTTACATTCAGATGAGTTCATCAGTCCATGAAATATGCTCGCACAAGTGTGAGCCATGTTGACATACGAAAATATCAGGCATTTGCTCAGACCTTCCAACAGTCGCGTGGGTTAGGATTTTGTTGAACAACCAGCTAGGGTTGCTGCATCCAACCTGTTTGCATCATCACTAGCAGAGCCGATGAAGCTAATTTTTATAGTTAGATGATGCGAGTTATGGTTTTAACTTTTGCTACGCCTCTGAAATTATATTTATGCACCCAACGAGATGATCAACCCTTACATTTATTTACAAAGAAAAACTACTTATACTTTTGGTTGAGTACCCGACAGACTTCAAATGTTATGCGAAGTTAGTTTCTGAACTTTAATATAATTCTAGAAAATGAGATGTTGTGATTTTCCTTGCACTGTATTTATATTTTGTGCGTACTGTGGTTTGTTATTTTAGAAATTTTGGTGAAAATATAAATATCTAGATACAATTTATACAATCTTTTTCATACTATTGACATTGTTTTTTAGGAGATATAATAAAATACTGAATAGCTTCTTAAAATTTCAACTTATAAACTATAACGTCAAATAATTTTTCGTCGAAACTCGACGGGTTACATACTAGTATATAGTGAAAGGATAACGAATAGAAAACATTTCACATAAATTTGAGAATACAAATATACAATAAATTATAGCACCAAAACTATCGCACGAATATTGTTCCTTTTCCTCACTAGTTTGTTGTCAAAATTAATTCTCATATCAACAAATATCTCAGCCGATTTGTAGCCTATATTCATTATAAGCACATTCTCTTCCATAATATATTAATTTTAAAATAAAGTAAAATAGGGTTCGAATCACCCGGTGTGCTGAGTATGGATGGCATGTGAATTGTAACTCTAAATTAAATAACATTATATTTTCATTTCACAAACCCAATTATGCATGTCTAGGACGCAGTGAAATGCAATGTAAACCAACAACATCTAATTAATTAAGATGTTATAAATTAATTAAGAACAACTAATAACTTTTTGTGTGAGTGTTTGAGAAAAGAAAATAAAATAATGAGAGGTCGATGGAGGTAGAAGACATACACATAGACGACGTGGGTGAAGTAGCAGCAGAGAGTATCTCCGACAACATGGCACAAATTTTTCTCTTCAAAGTTAACTTTTCAATGAACAAAGCAAATTCCTTGTGTCGAAGCTCTGTCAACTGTTTTTCATATTTGAGAGCACTCTCTTCCCCCATCACAACCCAATGCCATCTCAAGAGTGGCGGTATACTAATATGGCTAAAAAGTTCGCTCAGCCGGTCATAATTTTTGGGATTCTGCAACGGAACTCTTTTTTTAGGGTTTCCCCATAATGAATGGGAGAACTTGAAAATAAGGACTTCACGGTGATCGTCGGCCGGTGACGGAGCCTGACTAAGATTCCTCTTATACCTTTTCTTCAGTTTCGGAACTTTTAGGAGATCTGATCACTCTTATATTTTTCTAGCACTTTACTCATCTCGCGAAACCTTTCCAATTATCACCTAAGTGAGAGTGTAGAATTGGCCTTCTCCTATGAAAGATCAAATGTGTTTTTTCTAGAGCTCTTAGGAGATACCAAGGTGTAATTTTTATTGGCCACTATGTGTGTAGTATCGTGGAGTTAGTTGGATTTTAGGGTAATTCATGTGTTGTGGGGGCTCTTGTTCAGGTCCACCGAGTTCAACAATCTAATTCACTTTGTGTGGACTTTTACTATACTCCACTTCACTATGTGTCAATTCAAAATTGAAAGGTTATTCATGCTTAAGTGATGATCCCTTCAGGTGCTCTTGTATCTTCTCCTTGTCTTATCCTTTGTTTCTCTCTTCGATGTCCATTTGTGGGGGATTGTTCGAAATGGTCAGTACTCGTTCTTTTCTTGGGCTTGTTCTATGCTTTGTTTTCATGAAGTGGTCATGGGCTGGGCCGTTCAGTTGGGGCTTTGTTTGTTTTTAATTTATTTTCTCTGCCCTACTTTGTGTTGATAAGGTCTAGCGCATTCATCGTGGCTTGACAAAACGTGAGATTTGGCCTCCAGATTTCTCGCTAGAGATAATGTGTTTGACAACGGTATCTTCTTTTCTTCTCTATTTAATTTGTGGGCATTCTTCATTCTAAGTAGAAGAAAAAAGTTCAAGACTTGGCTACGGTTTTTCATCTCTTCTCTTTCTCTTCTTGTTGGTGCACCTGCTCATCTCTTCTCCATACCAATTAGAGCATAAGTGCATGTTCTTGTTCGTATGTGTGAACTTTGGGGACGAATTGGCTTGTTGGACTTGCACTCAGTGGTCGCCGGAAATTCATTTTCAGGGCAGTGGCTCTGTCCACAACGCAAAAGCATTTGTCTCTTTTCTTTTGTCTTCGTGTGTGGAGGTTTTATCATCTGGTGGAATTCTTATCGAGCTCCTGGTGTGGTTGCATGCAAGAGCTTAGTCTACAACTTTAGTTTGATCCAACATCTATCGAGTTTTTCTGGTGAGATTGGTATCTTGTAATAACAGCATTATCTCCAGCTTCGACTGAATTTTCTTATGTTGTTGCTTTCCTTTGTTGCAGAATCACTACCAATTGCAAGGGTTTCTTCGCCGGATGCCATAGCTTCTACGCGTACATGTGAGAGAGTGAGGGTAAATGGAGTAAACTAATTAAATGTGTCTAAAAAAATTTGTGGATTTTCTTCTTTCCATCGAATGTACCCATCTTCTTGTTTAATTTGAGTCTTCCAAATTTTAAATATTATAACTATTATATCTCTTCCTAATTTTCAGCCACCACAAATTTATGGTCTGAGATATTAATTAACACAACATTTTAAATTATTGCCTCTTGTTTTCAAAAATGTCTTAAAAGTACACATATTGAAAACTAATCTCGTAGTTTTAACACATTCATCTTATTATGAAAATCAAATTTATTATTTAAAAAGCAATATTGGCCGTTGGACGTATTGAAAACCTTTTAAATGTTACTCATAAGAATTTGGATGGGCTAAGAGTAGAACTTGATAATTTTTTGACGAGTTTAAGGGCTAATTACAGTTTATTTTCTATATACATTGATTTTCTTGTTGTTCTTTTTAGCACAATATATATGCAATCATCGGTTTCCATAAATTCCGCTCTCACTATATACATGAATTTATCGCCACATATAGATCGATCATTACAAGTGATTATAAAATTTCGTCTCGTTCTATATATGTCATTCTTTTAAGAAAATACATCGATCACTTCAAGTAATTATTACAATAACACAACTTTTTTGTGTACGTGTGTTGGCCTAGTAGTAGAGTGGTTAATGCAAGAAGCCAAAGGTCTCGAGTTCGAATCCACCTATCGCGACCTTTAAATTTCTGGATTTAATTGACAAAAAAAAATAACACAACTTTTTTAGAGATTTAAAATAATAGCTGATGGATGTCGACTAATCTTATAGTCAGCACCATTTCCAGGCCAAACATATTAGGCGTGATGCAAATATTGTGGCTTACGCATGTTTGGGACGAATGAGTGTTGTGGATGGTCTTCACCATATTATATGCCATCGTGCCTAATAATTAATATTCGTACAATTTTCCCTCAAAAGGAAAGAAAAATAAATGGTAGCCAATAGGCTAATACGTTTGGATTATAAATGAGGTAAATGACTAATTATTGGTGTCATTTGATCACAGAATGTAGTTTTGTATAGAAATTCGTATCTATTAAAAATCGCATTCCATTTTATTTGAATTGATTGATTAGCATCATTATATCTACTAAAAAATAACCACCATATATTCTTGGTAGATTTATAATGATGAGTTATGGAATGTTTAGGAATGGACGATTCGTTCCAAAATTTAAGGATATGTTAAATTTTAAGAAAAAGACATCGATCCTATACCAAAATTTGAAAGTAATTACCAAAAAACAAAGAGCTTGAAAAAGAGGAAGATGAATATATATATATAATGTCTTTGAAGAGACCAAATTAATTCTGAAAAGAAAGAGCGTTCAAGGGAAATTAATGGAGTCCAGTAGGGATGATGCGGCGCCGATTGGTTTATTTACACGAATATTTTCGCAGGAAGAGGAAATAACCCTAATAGAGGAGTACAAGAAATTTGTGGAAACACATGGCGACAAAATGAGAAACAAATGGGTTGAGTTTCGCAAGATGTGTTCAGTGGATGGCAAGTATAAACCCAAGCAGATAGGGAAGAAGATTGTAGGGCTAGAGAATAAGTTTAAGAAGAAGATGAACTCTTCTCCACCGTGCGATCCCCACCAACTACGTCTTTTCCATCTCTCCAAATCACTGTGGGGAGACCATCCAAACCCCAAGAAAAGATCTCTACCTCTCATCAGCGTCGACCAACCATCCAAGAAACCCGCACTTGGATGGTCGGATTTGGAAGTCGAGGAACTTGAGCTTTATTGCAAAACGTTAACACTTCAGCACAGACAGTGTGAAATTCTCCTGCAACAATTGAAATCTAAAGACTTGAACACTCAATCCTCTTCATCGAGTATGTCCCTCTCTCTTCTTAATTAATTTTTTTTATCAAACATTAATATGCATGTATGATGAACTCTAGCTCGCAGTTTGCTGATATAGATGGTAAATTAATCAAGTGCCACGATAGAAATTTGGTCACGTTTGCAAGAAACTGTTCCTTTCACATCCAAATTCATATTTCGATGAATAAAGATAATCTCAGTGTCACTGCATTGCTTTCTACTTCCATGTGATGTGTGTGCAAACGCTATTAATCATATTAAAAATGCAATTTTTTCCAACTTCATTCTGGTTTTTGTTTTCAATGAAACTGAGACCCAAACTTATTTCTTCTCTTTTCACATCCATGACATTTTTTAAAAAATTTCGTTCATTATTTCCCACACTAGAATGCAATGTACTATAACAACGAGTTATTATATAATAATGGCAGAGAAGAAGCAAAGTGAGGAAAAGGACATGCTTCAACCACTCACTGATTCAAATAATGATGGTGATTTGTTCAAGGACACCACTGAAGTAGATCCTGCTTGGGAAGAAGAACGGTAACGTGCACATGCAAATCTATCTACTAGAGAAATTAACGTTTTTTTGGAAGGAAAAAATTAACATTGTTTCATGAAATAAATAATGGAGTCCAACTGTGAAATGATTTTACTAGTTTTCTTTTGCATAACGACTCTGTGGTGAATCTTTTTGTTGATTAATACTCCCTCCATCCCCAAAAATTGTTCTTGTTGGGAGTTTTAATAAAAAGTATGGAGTGTTTTGTGAGTGGAGTAAGGGTATCATATTGTATAATATTAAATTAATAGTTGTAGATAATGGTGCGCTATGAGTGGTGAATAAGAAGGAGAGATAGTGATGAATCACGGTGGTAAAAGATGTAAATAAATAATGTTGTTGAAGGTAATAAGTTAAAAGTATTTTGTGGAATAGTTTCCATAAATGAAAAGGGAACAAATTTGAGAAAACTATGAATAAATTTTGGGGACTGCGGAAGTATAATTTTTACAATTTATATAGTGATGAATCAGAGGATCATAAGGAAGTTAATCTGGAAGAGATTGAGCCACCAGTAGATGATATGATTTTCAGCAAAGAAGAACTAAATATTGTTGAAGATGGGGAGTCAGAAAACGAAGCTGTAGTCTTGTCAATTGATAAAGATAAAACTGAAAATCAACTACGGTAAGCAATAATGAGTCTGCTGTTCGTTTGTTATGATGCCAATACCATATTTTAGTTAAAATTAACATTTGTGTGTTGTTTTTCAAGGGATTTTGCTAATTCTGGTGGCATGGAAAATGTTCTTCAACTACAGGCAGTAAATAATGTCAAATTAGAGGATGATGGGTAAGCATAACGATATATAAACTATGTTATTTTCTTCATAAATGCATGAAATTTGGGTGTTGACTTTATTAATGGTGTTAAATTAAATGAAGCACAAAGAAGTCAAGTTCGAAAAAGGAGAAGAAAAAAATGAAGAAGAAGCACAGTAAGCCTCAAGTGAAAACTCCATCATTCGGACTCGTTATTGAGGAATTGGATGACGGAGACCCCAACGGAAAAATTGTTCTCAAAGGAGCAAAGGTATGTGCCAATCTATGTATCTATACTATACATACAAACGTGGTGGTTACATAGGATTTTGGTTGGATATTGGTGGTATGTGTAGGTCAAAGTTCATGTCACTGCTAAAGTCAAGGGCAGTGAGCAGCTTTTTGAGTCGAGTATTGGAAAAAATCCTTGCATAGTTAACTTAGGTATAATCCTTTGTTATCTTTCTTGGATTAATGAAGAAACATGTGATATATGCTCATCTACCTACCTATCCTATCCACTGTGTTTAATTAGGTGACGAGAGAATGATTGATGGGTTGCGTTCTGGCATTGAAGGTATGATCATAACTGAGTCTTGATAATTAATGTGAGTAATTAACTATTTTTATGTATTAGGGATGCGTGTTGGTGGGAAGAGGAGGCTCATTATTCCGCCATATCTAGGGTATAATTAGTATATATATGCTTTGATGCATGTTGTACGTAACTGCATAGTTATGTTTTCTTACTCGTTTATTATGACGCCAGTTATGGAGATGAAGGCTATGAGGGCGCCATACCACCCAATTCATGGCTGGAGTACGAGGTTCAATTGCTTGATGTCTCTGTGCGCCGTTCACACTGATTCACTTTTCTTTTATTTTTCTTTCTTCAACTTTATGGTTTATGGTAATTTGAGTTGCTTGCTGTCTCTTAATTTGCGCCGTTTGAAACCGATCCTAAGAGATACTATTTTCATGAGACTAGCTACTTTGTGTTGGAATTTTTACACCACTTTTATTAATGGTTTATGGTCATTTGGAGTTTATATATATCATGGGGTGTCTTACATATTATCGACCAAGAGGTTCAAGTCTCGAGTAAACGTGATTGAGATTGGACACAACACATGCGTTATGTTGTAGCTTGGATCTAGCAATGATTATTAGTCTCGGTTTAACAATATGTACGGTTAACCAGTCAATATAGATTTTCCGAGGTCTCTTTTGTTTAGATAAGATTGCAAACAATATTACCCTCTTGCAAAAATTTAAAATAACATGTCATTGTGTAATTGCTTATATTGGTTAATTATATCATATATATATATATATATATATATATATATATATATATATAATTATATAAATATATATATATACATATAATAAAACTATCTGACCACATTATGGCTAGACACGCGGTGATATTTTAGTAATTATCAATATAATTAATAAATAAAATAATAATATTAAATTAATGTGTTAATCATTTTTTACATAAATACCATTTTTCCACCTATTTTGAAAAGTATTAAGTTTATTACTTTTAATTTAAATGTAATTTTTCATTCGATAGGGGGTTTTAATGTAAAACTAATTTTTTAATAGATCAAATATTAAATAAACGATTTTTTCATTAAATAAAGCTGATTATGGCCAACCACATTATGGCCAAATTATATCACTCATATATATATATATATATATATATAGGGGGTGGTTATGGTGAGAAAGGTATTAAGTGTAGGAAATAGGAATACATCTCATCCATTGATTCCATACAAATTAACGGACATATTTATTCTTAAATCATTAATTACAAAACCCCATTTAATTACTGTAAAAAACACTGAGATCCTTGTTTAAATCGCGAGGGTAAAAAGGAAGATTCATTAAAATATGTCATCCAATCCATGACAAAGATTTGCCCAAATCTCGTTCCATGAAAACAATTTGTGTGAAGAATCAGATATTAACTCCATGACAAAGATTTGCCCAAATCTCGTTCCATATTATTGCATATGGAAGGCATGAATACATCACATTATTTATATCTGTTGCACATGATTATGACTTTGTATATTTTTAACTGTTTAGACATAATATACTGTCAAAACTTAACATGTTTTGATTCTTGGCACATTGCATTAATAGTATTGCACAAAATTATGATTTCGTAGCATTTGTGTTATATTTGCAAACATATTTTCAATTCTGATTCTATATATCATTGCACAATAACAATATAAAAGTACTTAATGCACATTGTATTATTTGTGTTGCATATAAAGTTGATTGTTTAGCATCCGTATTTTAATTGCACTTATAATTAAATATACATTATTGTATGTCTTGTACGAATTATATTATTGCATATGGAAGGCATGAATACATCAAATTATGTATATCATTGCACATGAATATGACTCTATATATTTTTCATTGTTTAGACATAATATCTTGTCAAAACTTAACATGTTTTGATTCTTGGCACATTCATTAATAGTATTGCACAAAATTATGATTTCGTAGCATTTGTGTTATATTTGCAAACATATTTTCAATTCTGATTCTATATATCATTGCACAATAATAATATAAAGTTACTTAATGCACATTGTATTATTTGTGTTGCATATAACGTTGATTGTCTTGCATTGAATATGTTACGTATGTCGAAAACAATATATCCTTAGGATAAACCAATCCATAAATAGAAGATATGTAATCTCACAATAATAGGTAGGTAACGGTTAACATAGTAATAAATTTATAAATAAATTATTAAGTGCTTATTATTAGAAACACTTTAAAGAAAATTCGATTTATAAATAATGTGCAAAGGTACTACGGAGAAAATGCAACATGTATACATAATAGTGCAACATAACTTAATCTAACGTTGAATACATTAATGAAACAAAATGCTACAGTTGATTAAAACACATCAAAGTTCAAGAAATATAAACTAAGCGACCAAAATAAATGAATAACGTAAACTTCAAATAGGGATAAAAAAATAAAAATTATCGGTTCAAATAAACAAACGAAGAACATTCAATAAAATGACAACTTAAATATTTAGAATGGTGATACAAAGTAAATGCAACAAATATACCTTATAAGTGCAATATAAAGAGGAATATCATTAACATGGTTTTTCATGAATCACGTAACATCACGAAAAATTACCTTGCTTTTCCATGAATCCTATAACACAAAGAAAGTTGTCAAACAATAATGTAATTATGGTTTTTGCGGTGAATATGTTATTTATGTTGAAAACATACACCAACCCATAAATAGAAGATATGTAATCCCACAAAAATAGGTAAGTAACGGTTTTGTGTTTACCAAATTACACAAATATCCTTAGCATTATTTTCTAAGTCTAAAGCATTGCATATTTTACACAATATTCACTACGTTAGTTAAATCTGCACCATCGATTGATGTTAATAAATGGACGATTTATTCCTATTTCTCACAATACTTAGCATTCCTATATGATCTATATCCTATATATATATATATATATATATATATATATAGAATGAGGTTCAAATAAGAACCATTTTTAACATGAGAATTAAGAATTACGGAAATTCGCTATGAACAAAATGAGTTCGATATGAAAGTTAATGCATCCAGTGGAAAGTTACTGAATCCAAAAATCCAGAATTTTCACCAAGGTTCGAATCTTATGAGAGGTAAAATTCTATTTTTTTGAATTCAGCAACTTTCTCAACGGATTCGTCAACTTTCACAACGAATCCATCATTTTTTGGTTCTCACAATCTAAGAATAAAAATGATTCTTGATGGGATATGGCCCAACCACGCAGGCCCACTGACAGGCCCAAACGAGTTGGGCCTGACATTAGTAGCGGCCCACGCGGTTAAGCCCAAGGCCCAACCTTCAAACCCTAATCAGCCCCCAAACCCTAATCAGGCGCCACCTTGCACAGAAGGCCAGACGTCCCTACAGGCGGAAGGCTAACAGGCCCTATGGACAAGAGGAACAGTCCCTACGCACGGAAGGCTATGAGTCCCTACATGGGAGGGATCAGTTCCCGCCTTAGGGGCCCTCATATGTGTATAAATAGGAGATAGATCGAAGGTAGAAGGGTTAACAACTTCTTGAATACTAAGAGCTTTTAGCCATACTCACTGTAATCAAAACATAGTGAAAGTATTGAGGAATCACTCCTCCGTGGACGTAGATCTCATTAACGATCGAACCACGTAAAAGCTCGGTGTTCTTTATCGCTTTACATAAATCTCGCATATCTACATATTCTAGATTTATCATTGGCGCGTCCGTGGAAACACGAAAAAAGCTTCGCTTTCTACAAAATTAATGGCAAGGACACGCGCAACCGCCGCCGATGTTGGAACAACACACCGAGGACGACCTGTGGTCACTCAGCGCCACGGGAAGGAGATTGCGGATGCCACAAGCGGTCACACACCTGAGGGCAACATGGAAAACGTTTCCATACACCCTCAGGATCGCCACCCTCACGAAGGGGAATATGCCAACCTCAACAAGGACGAACAGACAGTTCGTTCGTCCCACGAGGCCCTTGGCCGAGCTGTGACCGAATTCCTTAACGCCAAACTTGGCCAATTTCAAAGCTTCCTCCACCAGAGGACAAATGAAGCGAGCACCTCCCGAGTGCCCGAACTGGCGAATACGGGCGCCCGAGGTCACCCACCCCACCGAGGCGGTCAACGTTCACCTCGGTAAAATAGCCGAGAACGCGTACACCAATCCGCCGCCAGAAGTCAATCACCTCGCCAAGGGGGTCGCAACCATTCACCACCTCGTCACCCGCGAGCCGCTCTCCACCTCGGCATGCCGCCCGAGAGCCGAGCGAAATAGGAGAGAGAAAGGCGGAGCCGAACTCCCCTGGAGAGACGACATCGCCGTTATCGATCTCCCACCCTCCAGGAGAGATGGCAACGATCTCCGGGGTTCGACCAGAGCGGAAGAATCATCTCCTTTCTCTAGAGATTCTCGACACCCTTGCCCTGCCCCAGTATAGAGCACCCAACATCGCCGCCACGATGGCCTTGGGGACCCCTCCGACTTCCTTTTCGCCTACACCACTAACATGGCGAATCAAGGAATGGAAGATTTCCATATGTGCAAGATCTTCCCCGAGGTGCTGATCTCCAACGCCCGACGCTGGTTCACCTCGCTCCGCCAAAATAGTATACATGCCTGTGATCTCATGGATCGCTTTAAGTGGCGTTTATCGAAAATGCCACCCCGAGCCTTCGTCCGACCTGCTCACAATCCGCCAAGGGCGGGACGAGACGATGTCGAACTTCGTTTCGAGGTTCATCAAGGAGTCTCTCAAAATCGATGAGAGCAACGATCTCTATATCATCAACGCGTTCAAGAACGGGATCCGACCCGACGCACTGAACAAGGAGATCACCCGTGAGAAGCCGGAGATGGCTAGTCGCCTTTGGAACCTGGTAGACAACTTCGTCAAAGGAGACGAATCAGACCGAAAGAAGAGGGAGACCTGGGACGAGCAGCGGACTGAAAGGAAGAAGCCGGATGACCGAGGTCGAGGCGCTGAACGCCGAAGTGCCTTCGAGAGAATCAGGAAGGGCCCTCTGGAGTCCAAGCTCGGACCTCGGCCGGTCCACGGCGGCAAAGCACCTCATCCGCTCAAATCGAGGCGGAGATATTCGAGCTCACCGAGCTCTTCCCAAAGCCCCCTCCTATGAAAGGAGGATCCAAGAAGAGGTCAACGGAGGAATATTGTGACTATCACCGGGGGTATGGTCACGATACCGAGGATTGCAGAAACCTAGGCTCGCAGATTGACGAGCTCATCAAAGAAGGAGCCCTCAAGAAATACCTCGGCCGAGCTCGGCCAGGGAACAAAAAGCGCAGAGGGAAGAACAACGGTGGCAACAACTGCGGGCCGACCTTGACGGCGACCCAGCCCGAAGATGACGAGGACGAAGGTCCCAACGCTATGGAGCAGGTCTATGTCATCACCGGACTCCCCGTAGGGACGACGAGGTCGTCGTTAAAGAGTGAAGCTCGGAGGCCGGTCCCCGAGGAGCCGAAGAACAAGCGACTCCGGGATGGTGAGGACATCGTGTTCTCCAAAGATGACCCGATGCCCAAAATCATGCCCCACCGAGACGCCATCACAATACAAGCCGTGGTGGGCAACAAGAACGTCCACCGGGTCTACATCGACATCGGTGCCTCCGTCAGCATTATCTTCCAGAGCTGTCTGGATAAACTTGAGGTCGGAGGAATTCAGGTACATCCCGCCTCCCTCCCGTTGCGGAGCTTCACTCAGAGGCGGTTCAACCCGAGGGCGTCATTACCCTTTCGGTTATCGTAGGACGAGCTCCTAGGTCGGTCACCAAGGCCATTCAATTTTTCCTCGTCCGAGCTCCTTCTCCGTACAACATCATCCCGGGAGACCCACTCTATGCCACCAAGGCCATCTGCTCGGTATACCACCACCGTCAAGATACCTACCCCGGGAGTGCTAAGCATCCAGGGTGACCAAACGGCGGCTAAAGAGTGCTACGAGTCTCAACCCAAGATGTAGCCCCGCCCCTGCATAGCAATTACAGAATCCTCGAGGCGCCACCTCGGGACGACCTCGATCAAGACCTCAGGCTATACGACGACGACCCTCCAAAGTTGTCAAGGTCGGCGCCCGTGGCCCAACGATATTCGGCGGGCGTCATGCGACTTCGAGGGAATACAGGACGTGTTCGCTTGGTCCCCACTGACATGACCGGAGTGTCACCGAGCTCATAACTCATTGCTCAACATTGACCCGGCTATAAAACCAGCTTCGACGGAAGAAGAGGGTGTTTGCGGCAGAGCTTGACAGTCATAAGAGACAGTGACTCAACCCGTAAGGCCAAGATCTTGTTCAAGTCAGTACCGCACGGATGGCTAATCCATCGTTGTTCGGAAGCTTGAGGAGGGATGGCGCATGTGTGTCGACTACACCGACCTCAACAAACACCGCTCGAAGATTGCTACCCTCCCGACATCGACAAGAAGGTGGAAGCACGGTGGGCCATGAGACCTTCAACCCTAGATCTATACAAAGGGTACCAACAGTCCTAATGAGCGGGAGGACGCCCAAAGACAACATTCATCACCGACTTTGTCTTCAATCTATCGGAAGATGCCCTTCGCCCGAAAACGCGGGGCTACCTATCAAAGAATGGTGGACGCCATATTCAAAGATCACATTGGGCGATCGTCGAGGTCACGCCGACGACATCGTGGTCAAGAGTCAAAACCGAGAGCTGCACCGACGACCTTAGAACTATCCTTCGCCTCCTCGTGTCGGCCAACCTCAAGCTCAACCCACGAAGTGTACATTCATGGTGAGGACGGAAAATTCACAGGATGTCGGGTTTCTCAAGAAGGCTCAAGGAAAATCCTGTTGGTTTGTTTATCGAAAGCGCTTGGTTGAGCTTGTATACAATGTTTCTGTTACCACTATTACAATCTCCTATCTCGATTTGAATACTTGATTGCATATATCTGTGTCCCTTATCTCATATATAAGTTAGATCATACGGTGTGTAGAAGATCACGTAAGTGCGTATGATTGGTCGAGCTTAATGAGATATAAAAGTTTCACACCGAGACAACTTAAGGACGAGTTGTCGGTTTAGCCGCAGATAGATAAGAAGTGACTTGACTTAGTTGCTTGTCTATGCCGGATGCGTCTCGACGTATTGAAGGATCACGAGTGAGATGTGTTCTTCTTTCGACCGTCGTGAAGAACCAAGATCTCGGTGACTTACGATGATCTAAACCTCGATAAGGTATTAGGTGAGTATGAGTTCTTGACCATCACTTTGACTTGTTATGAGTGAGGGTTATATGTTCTAACCCAAGATTCTCCGCGATCTTGGGTGGTGACAAGTCTTGATGTCACGCTAGTTATCTCAGACGAGTCACCGTATCCGCTAGGATGATGACGTCCCAAGGAGCTCAAAGGTTTCTTGTACTAAACCTGCAGTTGAGTTAGCTCAAGTACAATAATAAGGTTGAGTGGTACTACTTAAGGAAATGAAGTTATTAATCGTTTTAGCAATGATTGCTAGAAATGATTAATGGACGCTCGATATCTTAAATACGGGATTCGTAATGTCTAAGTGCAAGCCCGACTCAACCCGGTAATAAAGGGGTAAGTCAAGATTTATTCTCTAGTGGCATGAATAAATGTTTATAAATTAATTTATGTTAAGGCCGAACATAAGATAATTAATTTATTTGAGGCCCATCTTTATTCCTCGATTTGATCCTGGTCGGGCCCATCCAGCCCATAGCTTAGCAAGAAAATCGCCCCTATATGCCCCATTGGCAAGATTTTATTCTCTTTATCCATAAGGATATAATTATATTTATGGTATATGCATAGATCCTTTCCATATAAGATTATGGTAATAATCACGAGTATGGAAATAATCACGAGAGTATGGAAATAATCCTAAGATTATGGTAATATTCCATATAGATTATGGTAATTTCCATATAGGATTATGGTAGTTTCCATATGGGATTAAGGTAGTGCATTATAAATATAAGGTATGAGATAAAGTCTGGTTAATGCTCATTATTACACAAGCAATTTTCGCCATCTCATTCTCAAGAGTGTAGTTCTCGAAAATTGTGTGAGAGCAAGGGTGATTTTCGAAGCATTCTCCATAGATCGTCCTCACCGACGCTGGAGATTGGGCAATCGGGATACGCCCGAAGGTCAAAGCACGAGTCCGATCCATTCGATCCGCTCATCTCGCTCCATCGACCTCTTCGATCCAAAGGTAAACACGTGAAAACCCCTACGTGTTGCGATTTAATTATATAGACGCATGCTAGGTTTATAATCAATGTATGATGAATTAAACACCCAAGATGGTTCCTCGGGCGAGGGTTAACATACGCTTTCCCAACAATTGGTATCGAGTGAGGTTCGAAATCTTGGCTCGCTGGATTAATTCACGTTTGATTATTACGTGCGTTTAATGATTGTGGATCCGCTGCTCATCGTGGCTCGCTTATTGTTTTTGTTGGTTTTGTTTTACACCACGAGAAAATCCGTGGTTAGATTAGATTTTATTATGTAAATCTTATCCGTAAAGAAGAACGAGACGAAAGAACGAAGAACGAAACGACGGAAAAACAGTCTCGACCGTGATCCGGGTGGTTTCATGAAGCGAGCCTCGCGATCGCGAGGGCGATCGCGAGGGCTGCGGGCGACGGGCGCGCTCGCTGAGATCCTCGGCGCTTAGCGAGCGAGCTCATGGTCGCGAGGATTACCCGCGAGCTTGCGGCCGTGCGAAGCTAGCGGGCGGCGGGCGCTGCGTTGTGGAAACCCGGCGCTTCACGAGCGGACTTCGCGGTCGCGTGTTTGCCGCCGGGCGACGACGCCTCGGCGACGTTCGGCGCCGGGCGGTGGCCGCGCGTGTCGCTCGTCGGTCGCGGTCGCTTTAGCGACCGCGAGGTAGCCCGCGAGGACACGCAAGCACGCGGGACGGACAACAGGTTGGCGCGCTGGCCGGGCTTTCGCCTCAGCACGCTGCCCGGCGACAGATGACAATGACCCGCCCGCACCGCTTTTCAGATTTTCCGGTCCGTGCCGCACGCGAGGCCCATTTGTTGAATCCGGTCCGCGCGGGCACGCGAGGCCTTTTGAGTTTAATTGCGTACTTTGTAAATCTATGTAATAGATTAGATTTAAATGTGCGGGTTTCACGATTGGGCCGCGATGAACGTTTTATTTTATTTTTATCGCTCATATGCATGTCGTGGATGTTTAAATTGTGCGAGAGTACGTTATGTATGTTTATATTACGTTGACAAACCTTTAAGTGTTTTACGAATTGGACGCGCATAGTAAGCATGCTAGGTTTATCGCGTTATCAAGCTTTTTTAGAATTACTCATGAGCATGTTTTACATGTCGAGTTCTATAGAAAAGCATGCTAGATTACGTGATCCGCATGGACAAACCTTTTGAATAAAAAGACTAAGCAAGCAACCCGACAAATTAATTTTTCAAATTAAAATGTCAAGACCTCCACTTTTGATCTCTAAACAAAGTGAGACGACCGTGAGTAAACGCCCACACGCGTGCGGCTTGCTTGCACTGCTTATCATAAGTTTGTTAGATGAGATTTCTAAATAAAACATTTTAAATCTATTGAGAAGTGGGAGTTTCATGTAAACGCCCACACGCGTGGCTTGCATATGCGATTTTCATAAGTTCTCTAGAGATAGATATAAATGAGATAACAAAAGAATTTGAATTGGAGCGGTATGGTCCGAGTGAGTATACCAATTCTAAGAATTCATCTTCCGTTAAAATTGTGGTCATTGCTAGACATCACCTCAAGTACAACTTCATGCTAAGTCCCTTCTGCGATAGTGATGTGGTCAGTAAGGTCCAATCATTAATTTCATTTGTCAAAGGATAAGTCGACATGGATTGAAATTAAACGACTAAAAGGTATATTTTAGTCCGTCGAGGGTTCATGTGTAAACGCCCACACGCGTGGCTTGCATGTGGGATTCCTTGGGCGATTGGAGGTTTCAATTAATATTGTTTTATCAAAAGGTTACAATATTATTGTTACGAATTATTTGCGATCGTATGCTTATGTGTTTTACATTATCGCTTCGAGATATGTCTCTTACGCCGATTATCAATATGCTCGCACAAAACCGTTATCCGTCCAAATTTTATCGAGTGGAAACGAAACATGGAATATGTTCTTATCATCAAGAACACATGTTTGTTCTCACTACTCCTAAACCCGATGCCCATCGACGCGGCCGACTAACGAGCGAGTCAAGCGGACTTTGGAATAAGTCAAACAATATGGCTAAATGCTATATGATGACTACGATGTCCAAAGGTTTGCAGTACAACATCATCGATGGTAGACGCGACCGATATTTGGTCAAGTCTCGAGAGTAAGTTTGGGCGATCGGATCGACGATCCGCCCACACAATGAGAGAAATCTTGGCGTGTAAGATGGAAGAAGGAAGTTCGGTCCATGAACATGTCTCCCACACGACTCATCTCATGGATAGTCTTGATCGGTTGGGAGGAGGTATTGACGGCGACCAAGGTTGATATCATCCTCAATACACCGCCCAAGTCTTTTGAGAACTTCGGTGAATGCGATCATGAGCAAGACCGAGTTTACACTTAGTCAATTGCTTAATGATCTCGTTGTTTGCGGAAGGAGTTATGGGAAAAGAGCACATGCTCTTGCTAGCACATCTAAGGGCCCAAAATTTTCATCGCAAAATGGAAATAGAAAAGGGGTACCAAAGGTGGTAGAAGCGAGGAAATAGTGGGAGTAATGGGAGCAAGAACATGGTTGCACCGAGGCTCAGAAGCGAAAGAGAAGCGGCAAGTGCTTGAGTGCGGTAAGACCGGGCATTGAAGGCCAGTGCCCTATGCTCATGGCTCAAGTACGCGCTTTGCTTTAGTGACGAAACATGTTTAGCGACTTGTTCTACCCATTCTTGGGTAGTAGATACGGCTAACCGATCATGTTTGTTACACCTGCGGGGTTCCTGCGGACAAGGGAGTCTGTTTGATGGCGAGATAACGATCTCCATGGGCAACGCGGCGAAAGTCGAAGTTGTTGCAGTTGGAGATGTTTCTTTATGTTTTGGGACAATGCTTTAGTTTTGAAAGACGTTTTATATGTGCCGGATTTTCATGAACCTTGTTTCTGCTTTGAAATTATTTACTCATGGATATTCATTATTTTTGATAGTGGTGTTTCTATCATAAGAAATGACGGTTATCCGTGTTGGCACCTTATATAATTCGCTTTATACTATTTCGCAAAACATAATACCTATAACTATGTTGCATCTTCATCAAACCCTAAAAGAGAAAGTTTTCTTCATGAAGATGACTCTACTTTTCTCTGGCATCTTAGATTAGGTCACATCAATCTAAATAGGATCCAAAGACCTGCTAAGAATGGAGCGTTGGGTGATCTCACGGTTACTCGTTCCCGATCTGCGAATCTCGTATAGAAGGTAAGATGTCGACCGACCTTCAAAGCGAAGGGTTATAGAGCCAAAGAAATGTCGAGTTAGTCCATTTCGACTGTGTGGACCTATGTCCACACAAGCTCGTGGAGGGTACGGTATTTTGTCACTTTCATCGACGACACTAAGGTACGGATACATATACCGCTTCACCGCAAGTCCGAATGCTTTGAGAAATTCAAAGAGTTTAAGGCGGAAGTGGAGACGAAGCTGGGTAAGAGTATCAAGTCATCATGGTCCGATCGCGGTGGCGAATACCTCGAGAACGAGTTTATGGACTATCTAGTGAAGTGTGGGATTACATCCCAACAAGATTTCACCGCACACCACAAAAAATGGTGTGTCGAGCGAAGAAATAGGACTCTTTTAGAAATGGTGAGATCAATGATGAGCTATGCAACATCGCTTATTTAGATTCGGGGTATGCCTTAGAGACTATGGCATACTTGCTAAATCTAGTACCGTCCAAGTCACCGAAAAGACCCTTTCGAGTTGTGGTTTGGGCGCAAGCCCGCTTAAGCCACATAAGGATATGGGGCGATCCAAAGACATGTGAACAAGAAGGTCGACAAGTTGGAGGCTAGATCCGACGCAGGTCGTTTATCGCTATCCTAGAGGAACGAAGGTGGTTTATTCTATAGTCCTAAGGATCGGAAGGTCATTATTAGCACTAATGCCCGATTCTTAGAAGAGGATTATATGAAAAATCATAAGTCCAAAGTTGAAATCATTCTTCAAGAATTAGAAGATGATCGATTCCACCACCGATTAGGCCAAAGGTGCGAGATGTCGAGTCTAGTGGGAGGATCGACACCGATACTTCAAGAAATTGAAGGGGTCGAGTTCCACCGAGATACTGACCGCATGTGTGGTACCTACCAACAAGTTATGCAAGTTAGAGAACCACAAGTATCTCGCACCCACCGCCGCTATTGTGCTGTAGAACCTCGTCAGTAGTGGGAGGGTTGTTCGTCAACCCGAGCGATTTATGTTCGTGGGTGAATCTTGGATTTAGTCCCAGCAGACGAACATGCAATAATCGACCCATGGACATACAAGGAGGCGATACAAGATATTGATGCAAGATCATGGCACACCGCTATGGACTTAGAAATGGAGTCCATAACGGCTATGGATGTATATGAAAGACACCTCTACCGATGGCAAGGAAGCCGTAGGTAGTAAGTGGATATACAAGAGGAAGAGATTCCGATGGAGAGGTTTCGCTTTTAAAGCCGTGCTTGTGGCGAAAGGGTACACTCAGATTGAGGGCATCGATTTCGATGAGACATTTTCGCTGTAGCAATGCTCAAGTCCATCAAAATTCTTCGGCCATAGCACCCACTCAACCTAGAGGTTTGGCAAATGGATGTTAAAACCGCTTTTCTAAACGGTTACCTTGAGGAAGGTAGAGACATCTATATGCAAGAACTCAAGGTTATGTGGTAAAGGGTGAAGAGCATCTAGTATGGAAGCTTAAAGTCCATTTATGGACTTAAGCAGCCTCCCGATCATGGAACTTACGCTGACGAGGTAGTAAAGTCCTATGGATTTACCCAGCTGCTCAGCGAGAGTTGTGTATCGGTTAGATGTCAACGGTGATGTGGTATTTCGCACTTTATGTAGATGACATCCTTCTAGTTGGCAACAACGTGAAGTCATATCGACGTAAAGAGTTGGCTATCCGATCGCTTTCAAATGAAAGACTTAGGAGATGCGTACATTCTTGGGATCAAGGTTTACCGAGATCGCAAGAAGAAAATGTTGAGCTTATCTCAAAGCGCCCCACATTGATATCGTGATTACTGTTTTAGTATGCGCACCGCCAAGAAAGGATTGCTACCTTCGGACATGGCGCTCCTTTATCTCAAAACGCAATACCCATGACCCAAAGGAGATAGAGGAATGAGACAAGTTCCTTACGCTCCGTAGTAGGAAGTCTCATGTACGCAATGCTATGCACGAGGTCCGATATCTCGCTATGCGGTGGGCATAGTAGCTAGATATCGCCTAACCTCGACAAGCTCATTGATCAAGAAGAGCATATACTCAAGCACCGAAAAGGACTCGAGATTATAGGCTAGTTTACCATGCGAGATAGTCTAATGCCTTTGGGTTATCTGACTGGATTTCCAAGCCGACCGTGATGAGAAAAAGTCAACCTCGTGCTATGTGTTTACCTTGGGAGGTGGAGCCGTATCCCGCAAAGTGCAAAGCAATGATGCATGCGGACTCTACCATGGAAGCCGAATATGTAGCCGCCTGGAGGCTTCTAAGGAGGTCAGATGGTTCAAGAACTACCTCACGGATCTAGATGTGGTACCGGTTTGCCCAAGAGTATCATAGTTTCATCGTGATAACTCGTGCAGATGGCAAACTCAAGGAACCACGGACCCACAAGGCGACCAAACACATAGAGAAAGTACCATATCATACGAGAAATCGTTAGACGAGGGACGTCTGATTGAAAAGATTGATACGACGGAAAATCTAGCGGATCCATTCACGAAGAGCCGCCGCAAAAAGTCTACGATGGACACGTTAGAGGACTCGATTGCGACTTGATGGCACCCACTTAGAAAGGAAACTTTTGTATAAGTGGGAGAAGCAAAGTGATGGTTGTTTGTAATAGCTAGTAGAAAGACACATTGTATACTAAAAGTTTGCTTTAGTATAAGTGGGAGATTGTCGGATTTGTATACCGAAAGCGCTTTGGTTGAGCTTGTATACAATGTTTCCTCGTTACCACTATTACAATCTCCTATCGATTTGAATACTTGATTGCATATATCGTGTCCCCTTATCTCATATATAAGTTAGATCATACGGTGTGTGAAGATCACGAAGTCCATATGATTGGTCAAGCTTAATGAGATATAAAAGTTTCACACCGAGACAACTTAAGGACGAGTTGTCGGTTTAGTCAGCGATATAGAAGAAGTGACTTGACTTAGTTGCTTGTCTATGCCGGCACGCCTCGACGTATCAAGGATAACATGAGATGTGTTCTTCTTTCGACCGTCGTGAAGAACCAAGATCTCGGTGACTTACGATGATCTAAACCTCGATAAGGTATTAGGTGAGTATGAGTTGTCGACCATCACTGACTTGTTATGAGTGAGGGTTATATGTTCTAACCCAAGATTCTCCGCGTCTTGGGTGGTGGCGATCTTGTATGTCACGCTAGTTATCTCAGACGAGTCACCGTATCCGCTTAGGATGATGACGCCCCTTAAGGAGCTCAAAGGTTTATTGTACTAAACCCCGCAGGTTGAGTTAGCTCAAGTACAATAATAAGGTTGAGTGGTACTACTTAAGGAAATGAAGTTATTAATCGCTTTAAGCAAATGATTGCTAGAAATGATTAATGGACGCTCGATATCTTAAATACGGATTCGTAATGTCTAAGTGCAAGCCCGACTCAACTTCTGGTAATAAAGGGTAAGTCAAGATTTATTCTCTAGTGGCATGAATAAATGTTTATAAATTAATTTATGTTCGGGTGAACATAAGATAATTAATTTATTTGAGGCCCATCTTTATTCCTCAGATTGATCCACAAATTTGTCCGTGCCCATAGCTTAGCAAGAAAATCGGCCCCTATATGCTCCCATTGGCAAGATTTTATTCTCTTTATCCATAAGGATATAATTATATTTATGGTATATGCATAGATCCTTTCCATATAAGATTATGGTAATAATCCTGAGAGTATGGAAATAATCCTGAGAGTATGGAAATAATCCTAAGATTATGGTAATATTCCATATAGGATTATGGTAATTTCCATATAGGATTATGGTAGTTTCCATATGGGATTAAGGTAGTGCATTATAAATATAAGGTATGAGATAAAGTCAGGTTAATGCTCATTATTACACAAGCAATTTTCGCCATCTCATTCTCAAGAGTGTAGTTCTCGAAAATTGTGTAGAGAGCAAAGGGTGATTTTCCCAAGCATTCTCCATAGATCGCCCTCACCGACGCGTTGAGATTGGGCAACCGGATACGGTCCGAAGGTCAAAGCACGAGTCCGATCCATTCGATCCGCTCATCTCGCTCCATCGACCTCTTCGTATCCAAAGGTAAACACGTGAAAACCCCTACGTGTTGCGATTTAATTATATAGACGCATGCTAGGTTTATAATCAATGTATGATGAATTAAACACCCAAGACGGATCCTCGGGCGAGGTTAACATACGCTTTTCCCAACAAACCTACTAAGGTGAAAAAGTGCTTGACATGCAAGTGTCAAGACCATCCGGAGATCCACAAACTCACTGGTGTCTAGCCGCCTCGCCAGATTCTTATCTCGGGCCGCCGAAGCGACTTCCTCTTCAAGATCTTGAGGAGAGCCCCTGACTTCGCTGGCGTGAGGAACACCAGTCGCCTTCACGCACCGAAAGAGTATCTCGCCGACCGCCCACCCCGACCGCCCGAAAGAAGCGCGAGCTCTCTCTGCTTTCGTCCCTCGGACGAGGCAATCAGCATGTATTGGTCCCGGATGAGGTCTGACAACAACTCCCATCTACTTCATCACCGAGCTCTCAAAGGACCGGGAGACAAGGTACACCACCTTGAAAAGGTGGCACCGGCTCGTGAACGCCAAGCGACGCCTCCGACCCTACTTCCAAGCCCATTCCGTCCAGGTACTGACCGACTTACCCTTGAGAAAAGTCTTGTCAAAGCCGGTGTCATCCGGACGTATAGCCAAATGGGCACTGGAGCTCGGCGAGCACGACATTTCGTACTCTCCCAGGCCGACCATAAAGGGCAAGCCCTCGGCCGACTTCCCCGGTGGAGGCCAAATTCACCGAGGTCGCCCCGCCAACAGGTCGCCCCAACGCCCGCCCCCACAATGGAGGAACCCGCCCTCGCACCGCCGATAACCGCTGCCATGTGCGTGGACGGAGCTTCATGCAAGACGGGCATGAGCAGCATCCTCCTCCTCGCCCGATAAATGAGAAGTGACCTCGCCCGGCTTTACCTTCCCGACCACAAACAACGGTGGAGTACTGGCGCCGATCTCCGGACCACCGCAAAGGAATTGAAAGTGGACAAGATCCAGATCTTCTGAGATTCCTGTGTCGTGGTAAACCGTGTCCCAGGCGGATACGAGGCTAAGGAGGATCGAATGAAGCAATACCTTGAGAAGGCGAAGGAGATCTTGACCTCATTCAGTACTTGTTCATCGAATCCCACGAGGGAAAATAGCCGAGCCGACGTCCTCGGCAAGTTAGTCTGCGTCATCAACAAGTCCACCAAGGGAGAGGTTCATTCCAGAGCATCGCGAGTCCCACATCGCATCATCACCGAGATAGAACCGAACCGATGTCCCCATAAAGGCTACTCGAAGATGGCGATCGCCTCAAGATCGGCTCGGCCAAAAAGATGATGGCGAAATCCCAAAAGTACCTCGTATATGAGGGCGCTCTACGTGAAGTCCTACCTTCAACCCTCCCGAGATGCCTCGGGCGGGAAGGCCGACTCGTGCTCAATGAGATTCACCGGGGTCTTGTGGAAGCCACATCGGGTCGCGAGCTCTCTCAAAGAAGACGCGAGGTCGGGATATTCTCGCCTTCCTCGCCCAAGATTCGGCCGAGCTCGTCAAAAATGTCCGAGGTGCCACCGCACCACGGTCAAAAAGCTACCCTGCATCGATCCGAGCGGCTGCGCAGAGCCCGTGGCCTTTCATGCGGGGGATCGACATCGCCGGCCCGCTCGACCGAGCACCGTGTCGCCTTCGATACTTAGTCGCCGCTATAGATTACTTCACAAAATGGGTCGAGGCCGAGCCACTTTCGAGCCTCACGAGCGGGAAGATTCGTACATTCGTGTGGAAGAACATAGTCCGCCGCCGCATACCGCACGATCTCGATCTCGGACAACCAAGACCCAGTTCGTGGACAAAAATTTCAAGGAATGGTGTGAAGAGCTCCAGATCGAAAGAAAGCTTCACCCTCGATCGCACACCCAAGCGAATGGTCGACCGAGGTGACGAACCGCACGATTGTCAAGGATTGAAGAAGAGGCTAGACCGAGCTAAGGGTGATTGGTGAAAATCTCCCTGTGTCCTCTCGGTCCTACAAAGCGACACCTCGGACTTCGCACGGAGAAACCCTTTCGCTTTGGTCTACGGACCGAGGCCGTCATACCGGCCGAGATCGGCGCACCAAGCCCTCGCACTTTCACTTGACCGCACCGGAACGAGTGAGGACTGCGTACAACCTTGATGCTCTCGAGGAGAACGCGAGCTCACCTTCATAAACGAAGCCAAGTCAAGGGCCAGTCGCACGATACTACAACAAAAGTGGTCAAAGCCTCCATGACTTCAAGTAGGCGACCTCGCCCTCTGAAATAATGAAGCCAGAGAGCCGAAGCGCCTTAACAAGTCGGATCCGACATGGAAAGGCTCATACCGCTGCTCACGAGGACCTCAAAGAAAGGGCTTACAAGTCGGCTCACCTATCCGCTGCACTTATCCCCGAACCCGCATATCACTCATTTGGAGGTACTTTACATAGCTTCGATTTCAAATCGGCATCATGTTAGCCCCTTTATTGTTTTGCCAAAATACGATGTTGATTACATATTCAATAAAATATTTGTTTTTCTAATGAATATTTCACTTAGTCTCATATCTATGTGAACATCCATTCGATACACCACAATTATCCTTCACGAGGGACGCCTTACGAAGATGAAAACCCACTAAGTAGGGTACTCACTAAGCGCGCCGCACTCACGATTAGTCATTAAATTGAACGCCTAAGTGCAAGGCATACATGCAACTCATTAAATTGAACGCTCACATGCAAGCATACAGATCACTCATTAAGTTGAAGTATCTACATGCAAAAGACATCCAGATCGGATCTCGCCAAATTATGCCCTTTATTTGAAAGATATACATCAGATACGCCTAAATACATTTACGACCAATACGAAGTCCTAAGCTATGTTTGTACCTCTCGGGGAAAATATACACTTGAACAGTCTAAATACATTTGTGACTACATACAAAGTCCTAAGCTATATACAAACTCATTCGGGCTTCCGAGCTCCACCTCGCCAGGTCTTGCTGAAGCTACACCAGTTCTGAACAAAATCTCCGGGTCGATGGTGCACGCTTGGAACGAACTCGGTGCCTTCGACCCAGTCGACAAGGCCGGACTTACCGCGGCCTACTCCTGAAGCGCTCGGCGCGGGCTCGGGGACACCCCGACCTGAAATGGTGACTCCGGGACCACCGCGCCCGGTCCGTATGCACTGAATGGCATGGACGGGTTCGACCGGGGGCATTCTGCACCGAGGTCACACCTCGCCCTCGAGCCCGACGCCGGGCCAGACCACGCCCGCCCGACCGCCGCCTCCACGCCGACTGATGTCCCGGGCACCTCCGACCGCCGAGGACCGCCTCTAAATGCTCCCTCTCGGGGGACCCATCGAGACGGAGCACTTCGGCGTGATCAGTGCCGCCTCCTCTTCGGATTCTTCTATTATCGACCGGTGGAGCCCGCATAGACTCATTGCTGGGTGGGGCATGCGTCGCTTCTGAACGACCTCGTATCATCCGCATGTACTTCATGATGGAGTCGAGACAGTCTTTAAACTTTTGCTATTAGGCCCTCCTCATCCTCAAAGACCATGCCTCCGCCAAGAAGCTCGAACTCGATCGTCGGCTCGATATGGTAGTTCCACCATCCGCGGATTACCTTCTCATACTCGCATGCTCTTCCGAGATCCGAGCTAGCTCCTCCGTTGTCACCGAGCCGCCTCGCATCAGATCGGCCGCCCTTGGATCACATCGGCAGAAAACCGCCCGGGCTTCGAGTTGTGTGATTCTTAGCTTTAGCGCCTCGTTCTCGGCAGAGGCGGGCCACTCGATCGGCCTCTCTTCTTCTTCGGTCGGCGGATGATGCCGAAATGACATCCATATTCGTCAAAACTTGAGTCGGCTCGGACGATCGACTCTCCAAAATAGCACATCTTCGTCCTTCTCACCAAGGCACCTCGGACCTCTTTCGACAGTCGAGAATTCATGATCAAGTCCAAGTGCGAGAAGCGGAATGCTAAAGACAACAAAGAAGACAAAGGACAAACACGCTCGGAAAATGCGTCTTTTATTTATAATAAGGAAGCGTGACAGGCGGGGATCCTAATGATCCCAAATATTTAACCTATTACATTTGGGTCGTGACCTCGGCCGCCTTGTCGGTCGACGACCGCCGCTCCCCGCCTCGCCTCCACTCGGCTCCTCGTCCCGCCTCCTCCTCCTCCATAAAGCCAAGACTCGGCAAGAAGCTCCTGCACTCGGGATCTTCATCCTCCCACATCGGGCAACGGCCTCCGCCGTCGAAGGAGGAGCCGGACGCCGAGCCTCCGTAAGGAAAAGACCCGGCCCCAAGCAACCACTCGCATAGTTCTTGTTCATCGTCTGGTGGCGACCTCGACCCAACCATGTTTCGCTTTGTCGAAATCGCATCCGGGCCACCAACCCTCCGTGTGGTCCGACACCACCTTCGTCCGGCACGGCGGCGTGTCGGAGATAAAGGAGGAGAAGTCTCCGATTCGATGAGTTTGCTGGTGAAGGCCCCAACATCGGCCTCGACCTCCAGCAACCTCTCCTCCTCGGCCATCTTCCTCTTCACCTTGGCCGCCTCCTCTCGCGACTCCTCGAGCTCGGCCCGAGCCATCTCCAAGGCCCATGCCTTGCTTGAGGCGCCCTCGGCGGTCTCGGCGGCCTTCAGCCCCTACCTCGGCGCGGCCTCTCGGCCGACGTCGCCTCGCGCGCGGCGGCCTCGGCGGCGATCCTTCTCGCCTCGGCAGCGGCCGCCCTCTCCGATGCCTCATACCGAGAGCCCTCGGCAATGTACCCATGAATGCGCGCAGCCTCACATCACCGAATTCACATCCCGAAATTCAACATGGTCGGAATGTATCGCGAAGGAAGCATCAAGAAATATAGAAGAGACCTATACCTGGGAAGGATATGGGAGGTGGAAGTCGGCGCCTCGACGGTGTCCGGAACGAGTGTCCGCCCTCGTAAGGTGCCGCCACCAACAAATTAAAGTCGCCCACCACCTCGCACCTTGCCCGCCTCCACCTCGGGCGCCTTGCCCGCCACCACCACGGGCGCCTTGACCGCCTCGGCCCGCCTCGCCCTCTTTCTTGGCCGCGAGCTCGGTGACTTTGCGGGGGTTGCCTCGGTCGCATCCACCGCCTTCTTCTGGTAATCGAGCTTCACTGCAAAACAAGATAAGGAGTTGATGAGCACAAGAATAAGGAAGTACACAAAAATAAGGATAGTGGGGGTGCCCTCACCCTGATCCGACCCAGGCCCAGGAGCCTCGGACTTATAAACGCTCAGCCCGGCGTTGTTCAGGTCATCCTCGGCGAAATCAATGGAGATTATCTCACCGAGGTTGTTCAGCATCTTCTCCATGTGGCCCAGGGGCTTGATTTTAACGTCTTTCATCGTACCGAGGCCCCATTCATACCTCGGATGCCCCTCAGCCCGCAGGAAGAAGTACCTATTCTGCCAATGGGACACCTTCGAGGGAGCCGCTATCTTAAGCTTCTGCCGAGGAGACAGGTAGTACAGCCCTCCTATGGCCTTCACGCTAAAAAAGCGCATCAACACCTCGAAGGACAACTCCTCCCCAACGCCATAGCAGGGATGACCTAGCCCCACCACCGACCTAATGGAATTCGAGGTCACCGACATATGGGGATCCGAAGTATTCTTGAAAGCTAAGAAAATTGGGGCCAAAGGAAACCTAAGGCCAGCTATCAAGCTATCTACATACACGGTAATAAATCCCTCCGGAGGGGCCATCACCCTATCATTCGGTCGCGGCAGGCACCACCACGCCTCCTCCGGAATACGGTATTCCTTCGTTATCTCAAAAAGCTCCTCCAGCGTCAACTTCGACCTCGCCACGCCAACCCTAAGTCCGTCCCATACCGATGATACCAAGTGACCCTAGCACTAAGTCCCATGGACCTACCCAGCGGTTATAACACATATAGTCCTTTACATCGGAGGCACACGGCGTAAACCGAGGCGTAACCGCAATTTTCGAACGAGAATGAGAAGATGAAGAATACATACTTACTTTTCGATGAGATGTTTGGCTCTTCAACAAGTTCGAGAAAAGGTGGGAAGATTTTCAAAAGTATAATCTCGATGCAAAGTGTGGAGAAGAAAGTGAGCAGTTGCCTCATTTGGGCCTATTTATAGGCAAGTGGCGCCTAAAGCGGCCGCTTCAACTTCTACACGTGCTTACCCGCGATTGGACGTGGAGTTCACGCGCAGACGCGGCTTCGAGCGCCAACCGCCGCCTCGCGCGTATGACGTACTCTACGGTAAGCAGACACCGCCACGATCGTGTGATGATTACGTTGACCTCATACGGCTCGGACCTCGGACCTCGTCCGCTTCCACATCCAAGAAGGTGGCACCTCAGATCGGACCTCGGCGTCCTGCCAACGGACATCGCCCCCTGCAAGAACATCCCCATCCAGCTCGGTATCACTCAGGACGGACCTCGGTATCATCCAGCATGATATCTCTATCCAGATCTGCCCTCAGCTCGTACCTCGGCATCCTCCAGAAGAGCGGTGCCGCTCCAGATTAGACCTCGGTGTAACCTGTACAGGGGTCCCTATCCAGGTCGGACTTCGACTTCCTTTCGCAGCACATCTTTGTCAAACGACCGTCGACTCCAGCTCGATCCCCAACAAGTGGCGCATGCCTAGAACGCCAGACCGTCTACCTCAGTTCGAATCCAAGCGAACCGATCAAATCCTGACACCAAAGAAATCAAGAAACCTTCGATAATAGCATCGGTCGAGCAACATCCTACCTCGACACGCGCATTCTTCACTTCACCCGACACGGTTTGTTCCTCGACTATTCTGAGGCTATGATGGGATATGGCCCAACCACGCAGCCCACCGACAGCCCAAACGAGCTAGGCCCGACATTAGTAGCGCCCACGCGACAAGCCCAGGCGAGCTTCAAACCCTAATCGCCCCCAAACCCTAATCATCGCCACCTTGCACGTAAGGCGGGGCGTCCCTACGAGTGTGGCTAATAGGCCTATGGACGAGAGGCGACCCCTCACGCACTGGAAGGCTACGAGTCCCTACATGGGAGGATCGGTTCCATATGGGGGCCTCTCATATGTGTATAAATAAGAGATAGATCGAAGGTAGAAGGGTTAACAACTTCAATACTAAGAGCTTTTAGCCATACTCACCGTAATCAAAACATAGTGAAAGTATTGAGGAATCACCTCCGTGGGCGTAGATCTCATTAACGATCGAACCACGTAAAAGCCTGGTGTTCTTTATCGCTTACATAAATCTCGCATATCTTCATATTCTAGATTTATCAATTCTCACGTTAACCTTCCTCTCTCTCTCTCTCTATATATATATATATATATATATATCGTGTATTGAGCTATGTTCAATTCCTCCGCTCGTGTAGTATCAATAATCTAACAACTACTACCGTTCTCATGTGCATGTTAATATTTTTTTACTCATAATTTGTGAAATAAAATTACGGAGGACAAATTGAATTGAGTCAGTTGTAATATTGAAAAATAAATAAATTGACTCTTGTATTTATGTGGAGTTATCTATGTATGTTGGTGGTTCTGTATTTAAGGTTTGGTTAGAGGGGTTAATTGACTTGTCCTTCTTCAAATGTATTCATTACAACTATTCTTTCATGAGCTTATATTACATCTTTGTTAAGCATTCTAAATTATTATCTGTAAAAATATCTTACTAATACAAAATAATAGTGATGTAGGAACCCATTTGCTTACAGACGTACTAGTATTGGGAAACTCTAAATGGTTCGAAAAATTATCCCAAGTATAAGTAGAACTGTTAGAAACATTTTTGAAAAAATTAGGTAAGATCAAGGATGGATCTACATGAGGACTAGTGTTAGCTAAAGTCTAGTTCCAAAAAAATTTAGTTCTTATAAATTTAATGATGGCGGGAAAAAATTGCTTGCATCCAGTACCCCTACGGTGTAGAGAATGTAAAGTTGTTGTGGTCGACAAGAATTCTTTCTCTTAACGTTATTTTTGCTAGTCGTCAAGACGATGGTGAGTTGCAAAAAAAATTAAGAAAAGCGGAAGAAGAGGGAAGACGTAAAGTTGGAGAGAGAAATAATGCCTAATAATTTAATACTCCCTCATTCCTATAAAATTGTTCCTGATAAATCTTCGATGTAAGTTTTAATAAAAGTTATGGAGTGTTTTGTGAGTGGAGTAATGGTCCCATATTAGTATAGCATTAAATTAATTAGTTGTAAATATTGGTGGACCATGAGTGGTAAAATGAGTAAATTAGTAGTGTTGTTGAGGATAAGAATGAGAGATAATTATGGACCATGGATGATAAAAAGTATAAATAAATGATGTAGTTGAGGGTAATGTTGGATTTGTCTACTGAGAGTAGAATGATGAGCTTTTATACAATATTTCCTGTTACCGCTATTACAATCTCCTATCTGAATTGTTTACTTGATGGCATATGTTATATCATTATCTCAAACAAAAGTTAGATCATACAGTGTGTAAAAGATTATAGAAGTATGTATGATTGGTTAAGCTAGTTAGAGATATAAAAAGGATCACAACTGAGATAACTTGAGGACGAGTTGTCAGTATAGGCTGTAGTATAGATAAAAAGTGACTTGACTTGGTTGCTTGTCTATGCTGGTACGTCTTGACGTATTAATGGATCAAAGTGAGATGAGTTCTTCTATCTGACCGTCGTGAATAATCTAGATCTCGGTGACTTTAGGTTGAATTTGGTTTTGGTATGTAAAATAAAAGATGAAACATATCAAATGAGGCAAATTAGAATTTGCAGATAAGAAGATACTCTAGACAACAAACAAATTATTAGAGGCAAGACATGATTGGCATTGCCAGCCTGAAAGAGAAACAGTGCAGTGCTGATTTGAGATTTGAGAGAGAGAGACCGCCGTAGAATTCCAAGCACTAAAAAGCCTAAATTTTAGGATACGAAATCAAATTAATATAGAGAGACGATGATATTGATACATGCATAACTAATTAATTAAGGAACATACATTGTTCTAACCCTTCTATTATTCGTCTCTTCAATGGATGCCTTCTGATCAGATCAACTTTGTAGTGCAATTATGATTGCAATGATGACGCATAAAACGGATAATGCCCCTCTTAGTCCAAGTCTCTCCTGCAATTCCAGACGCCAAAATTACTTTAGATAACTATTATTGAATTAATTGCGAGCAATTGGAGTTCATCAAATCAACTAGAACTAGAAAGCAATCAACCGATTTGCCTTTTATATATCTTCCTTATCCCAAATAAACAATTAAGTGCGAACATTTGTTCCTTTCGACTTTGGTGTAAAGGAAAACAAATGGGTGATTCGAAAACAATCTAATAAGATCACTGTTCTACCAAAAGATTGCTCAAAGTTACGTTCCTTTCCCCAGAATTATCACATCATTCCATAATCCCAAGTATAAAGTCTGGTGCAAAACCTCCTAGGAGCTAAAACAGATGGAAGTCAAAAAGGAAAAAAGAAAAACTAGTATAGACATCACATTGTACAATTCCCTCCCTCCCCACAAAAATATAAAACTAAATAAAGAAATAAAACAACATATACCACACCACACATACGCGAGAATCACTTATCCAGCTGGCTACAATCCTGGACCAGTTCTCACATGGGGCAAACCAATCGCATGTAGCAACCGCTTCAATCATTAAAGTCTCGGGGAATTCAACAACAAAGTTTATGGATCCTAAAAATATTACTACGGTAGTTATTATTCTTCAATTAACTGTGTTTGATACTGTTTACGTGATGGGACATGTTTGGGATTGGTGAAGATACGAGTTCTTAATAACATATTCCCTAGTACATCAAAAATTTATATTTAATCTTTTTTTATTTATCCATCAAAAAATTGTTTTTTTCTCTTTTAAACACACTTTTATATTTTTTAATCTATTTATTTATCAAGAAACTAGCATGATTGATCACCTCTTCTCCGCTCACTAAAGTTTATTAATAAAACTTACAATTTAAACCCCCTTCTCTACTCTTTATAATTTATGTCATCAAATTTATTAATAAAATTTACGATTTAAATCCTCTTCTCTACTTTTTATAATTTATTAAAATTTATATCATCAAAAATTTGCTTTTGATGGAAACACAAAATACTATTTAAGTATTATCTAATAATCAAGGATTTGATGAAAAAAGTTTGAATTTATGACAAAACAATATACTAGTGATCTATATCTCCTAATTTAAAAATTGTGAATTTTGTTCAATACAGAAATTAAGAGCATAAAGGAAAAGAAATACTAAAATTATTCAGACTTTAAATATTAAGGAGAAATTATATTTGTAACATGATATTATTATTTAAATAAGCCCAAAGAAAAAGAAACTGTCGTTGCATATTTACTAATTTCCAGATTGGTAGCTTTTGCTCTTGTAATATATTCACTATTGACTCTCCCTCTCTCTCATAACACTGTTCCCTCCATGAGCCAAATGTAGAGAAAATGACAGGTATCCGATGCAGGTTGCTAGTGCTATTCCTATTCTTTGCTGGCCCACCATCATCATTCATCAACCCACCTTACACGAACCATAATATTTATTTTATTTATTAGTATCCTCTAAATTCAAATTCAAGACTAGTTAGTGATAATTGCACTTACCGCATCATCAGCTGTAATGGACAAGTAGCCGTTAGGAGGACTTCCCGCCGGCAAAGACACAGACGGCATCGTTCCATCACCGGCCGAGTTCGAATTGGGTCCCTTGAAATTGAACCCCAGATTATAGGCCGGCGTCCCATCGGGCTTCAACAGCCCGAAGTTCCTCTCCGATGCTGGGCCGGGCTTCTGGTTCTCATTGAAGAGAGCAAACACATAGACATTGAAGTTCATGTTGGGCCTCATGGGCGTGCCCTTGTTCTGGTTGAGCAGCTTGAGAAGGTTCCCGTTGTACTTTCTCGCATTCTCTGGAGACGCTCCGGCCTCGTCGGCGTCCCCCTTGGACGGCCACCCCGTCTCCGAGATCTGCAGCCGCACGTTCTTGTATCCGAGCTTCTCCATGGCCGAATTGACGGCGTCGATTTGGGCGTAGAACATGTTATCGTAGTGGAGACCGGAGGCGGGGTCGAGAATGCCGGAGCCCTCGAAGAGCACGAAATCCAGGGGTATCTGCTTGGGGTCGGCCTTGTAGGCGAAGTAGGGATACGCATTGATGAGGAAGGGGGAGCCCACTTTGCAGTGGAAGTCGAGAATGCAGGAGAGCTTCTGCGCGAGGTCGCGGCGGAAGACGGCGGCGGAGGGAGGGTAGGATACGTCGAGGACGCCGAGGTTGTGGGGGGTGGTAACGGCGACCTGGCGGTGGAGGTTGAGGGAGACGAGGGCGGCATGGATGTTCTCCATGGCGGGGAGGAGGCGGGAGGAGAGGGCGGAGTCGTTGAAGGTGAGGACCTCATTGCCCACCGAAATGTAGGAGATTTTGGTGGAGGGCAAGTAGCACTGGACGTTGGCCTTCACCCAGGAAAGGGCTTGCTTCGGGTCGCACATGTCGCCCAAGTACTCGTTCCCTAAGCCAACCACGAATTCCACGCCCGTGTTAGCGAAGGCCTTGAGTACATGTGGGTCCGCGTCGTACAGCTTCAGCCGGCTCACTCCCATGGATTTCGCAAGAGGCACCACCGCCTCCGGGTGGGGAAGGTTGTTCGCGATCTGCCCATAATTGATGCCCAACGCCCACGCCGCCCTCAAAAATACTACAGCAAATTCATAGCCTTAACCAATCAATTGCATGCTAATTAACTAATTAAAATGAAAATAGCTTGGTAATCCTTACCTGAAAAGAGGAGTAGGAGAGTAAAAGCCGACACCATGGGAATAGTTGCGAGTGAAGCAGAAAGGTAAAGGAGAAAGGAGGAAGATGAGATAATGAATGTTATATAACAGCTGTACTCATTGTCTCAGCATGCATATCAAGATTGGGTTGTGGACTAGTGTCACCCGGCACGTGCTATCTTAAATTACTTCACCGCCATTTTACACGTTGTATTGGATTCTTTTTTTCTTTTCTGTTGTTAATTCCTGATGCATTTTAATATCATCATCTTGCAAATATATTATATAGATGTGGCTAATAAAAGTTGGAGAACTGCCAACTCTGATCATGCCAAGGGTAGAGCCAACACCACTGGAAGGGGAGGCGGTTCCGGTGCACAATATTTAATATGGACGGATCTAACATGTTTTTCTATTTGGAAAATTTTATCTTTGTGTTTTAATTAGATCCCAAGAACTTTGACGTAAGATAATATTGTTCACATGTTAAGAAGTTAGCTTTTTATGTTTACAAGTTTTAGTAAAAAAACCATCAGTATGGACAGACAATACTGAAGGTGTTCAAGAACAGTATTGAAATCAGTCGTGCTGATAAAAGCACCAGTACCAGTATTTACTGAAGACTGAAGTGGGAAGACTGAAGATTCAACACTGCTGAAGATAAAGAAGTTCTAAGAATGACTAAGTGTCGTACCAATAGAAGAGAAGTTAAAGCCGCTTAGTAACTATGTTAAGTTGAAGTGTCTACTAAAGACTCAGAGTCACCAAGATAAAAGACGGAGTCTAGCCTGCTGATAAAACAAGGAGTTGACCCAAGTGGTGGAACCCGAAGTCAACATATTGATAAAACACAGAGTCAACTCAATTGGAGAAATACAAAGATATTTAAACCTTGAATATTTGACTCTCAACGTGTTAGAGAGCGAATCTGTAGATAATTCCGACTCAGAGTTACAGAGCTCAAATGTACAATGTTGCAGACACGGAAAGCGACGTATGAGGATTCAAACGGAAAGTTTTCAAATGACAAATGAAATGTACGTGATTGATGCTTCTTCCAATGACACAATTTATCGTATCTCCTATAAATACCCCACAGAATCCAATATTTGAAAGTTACCGCAAAATATTGCATAATCAAATACACAACACACCCAAAGCTCATATCCAATGAATATTCAATAATCAATTTTTGAAGAAGGGAGCTATTTGTAAATCCTGAGAGCTCATATATATCCATCATTCCAGGATTTCAATATACACTCTCTTATTTTTCTATGTTATTATCTTATAACTTCCTAAGCCTAGAAAATCTTAAGTTATCGTATGTGACAACTCAAATTTAAGTTGGAAACACTCTCTACCAAAACCCTAAAAAGTTTAAGCAGAAGTATGGCAAGTAAGCAACAAAGTGTCAGTTGCTAAAATCTTGGTTTTCTTGCACCTATAAGCAAGAAGTTTAGGTCTGTTGTACCCATAAATGTCAGAGGTTTCCTAGCACCAGGTGTAGAAATGAACACCAAGTTAGGTAGGATACATATAAAGTTAAAGTTTGTATCTAGATTTACTCTTGTACCCGTAAATAAGACCAAAACTCAAATAATGGATTGATTGTGTTAATGGACGTGTAATATCTTAAATATGAGGATTCGTAAGTCTAAGTACAAGTCAGGCTCAACTTCGGTAATAAAAGGGTAAGTCAATATTTATTCTCTAATGGAATGAATAAGTGTTAATGAATTAATTTATATTCTGGGCTGAACATAAGATAATTAATTCCTTTTAGGCCCATCTTTATTCCTTATATTTGATACCTATGGTGGGTAATCAAGGCCTTTTACTGTGTAATTTTCGATAATCCATGTAGGAATCCCACTAGGATTCTGTTCAGATTAATGTATTATTTATTTAGTACACCTCATATATCTAGATAGATATTATCTTATATAATTATATATCAAGAGATAATTATTCTAGATAGGAATTATCTTCAGGGAAGAAGATAATTATTATATTTATTAGATATATGCCAGAGTCTTATCCCAATAGGATTCTAGAGAAAGCATTATAAATACAAGGTAGGAGAAAATCAGATTAATTCATTCGAACATTGTGATTTTTGAAATCACTATTCATCAGTGCAGAAGGTAAATAAAAATATAGTATTCTCCATAGATTATTCTCATTCAGTATTGGAGATCAGACATTCGGAAAACAGTCCAAATGATCAAATATGGAGTCTTTCATTGATTTACTCTGTCAGAAATTCACATGTAAACACGAGAAAACTCACGTGTGTTACAATTAATTATATATGAGCATGCTAGGAATATAATCAATATATGGTGAATTAAACATCCAAGATAGACTTTGGGAGCATGGGTAAATTCAGTTTTCCCATTTTTTAGTGCGGTGCTTTCTACATTTTTCTTCAGGACAACGTCTTCCAAGTGTATAAACTTCTATGTTCAGGATAACAACTCTTCTCTCCATGCTGGTTTTTTTATCAGAGATGCAAATAAAGGACCATGTTTCAAATTGTAGGTAAAAATATGTCACAACCCAACTTCTTAATCAAGAGATTAGGCCGTGACTAATGACTTTATATGAACTATTAGCACTAATGACGATTCAAAGAATTCAATAAGGAATATGACAATAATGTATGGAGAATAAATATTGGATGACGTCAAAGAATGTATAAATTTCAAATAGAATGAAATGATTTGTTTTCATGAAGTCGAATGAATAAAAGGAATAATGGTGGAAGGATAATCAAAACATTTGACTTTTGATCAAAAAGGGGTTTTCCTTCTACAATTGCAACAACAACAACATAACGATCATTCAATTCAGAGTGTGGCAACAGAAAGGGTAGTTGAGTTATAAGTATGAGGACATATTACTCTGGGCATCAACTTAGAGCACCTCCAACAATACCTCCCCAAATTCAGGTTTTTGCTGACATCATCACAGACACATCATCATATTCCCTTCTCCTATTTTCACCCCCAACAATACCTTCTCAAACTCAGGTTTTTGCTGACATCATTATGGACCCACTTGTCACTCACTTTCAACTCATTCATTATCTATTCACAATTTTATTTAAATTTTATATTTATTATTCTACTTGATAAAAATTAATTTTAATATTATTTAAAATTAATATCAAATAACTTAACTATTATATAAATATTAGTACATATTAAAATTGCACAATAACATGGAAACTTTTAAAAAAGAACTTATACGATATGAAAGACAATTTAAATCTAACAAATTAAAATACAACATACAAAATAAACTAATACTAAACCTAATTAATACATTTTACTCTTAGTCCAACTTCCCACTTTGCTTGGATTTGGGCGCAATACTTAAGATGAAGTCGTAGTTGGGTTTCCGTCATCTTTGAAGTATCTTGCATGAGAATTTTATGCTCTTTTACCTTCTGTTTTGCCTCCATTGCCTTCGCCACCATCATTATTCACAATTGCTCTTGCGTTGATCGCATCGACCACCTCTTTGGCTTCACTTGTTGATTTTTCTTTTCCTTCCTTGCCTTCCTTGCCGCCTTATTTCCAATTGGGCGAGTGTGGGTTGTTTCATCACCATTTTCATCTTGGTTGGGCGGAGGTGTAGGCACCGATCTGAAAGACTTGCCCTTTTTGTTGCTCGAATCTCACTTTCTTGATGGCGAATTTGGACATTCTTTGAGCAAATTCCATACTCCGATATGTCCGAAACCGCGCGTGTTCCGTGAGTCTCTTTATATTCATCTTGTGCCTTTTGAATGATGTCGACTTCACTTGCACCGCTTGGCCATATCTGCGTTCCTATAATAACATGAACTAAACCATTTAGTTTCCTTTGCAAGTTTGTAAAAAAGTGTTTTGAGCGAGGAAGATGATCTCTCTGGAGTTCTGCTCGGCGACCCTTGTTGTAGGCATTAATAATTCTCTCCCACATTTGATCTATCTTTTGATCATTTCCGACGATCGAATCAATGCTAATATCGATCCAACACCTTGTAAGATGTTCGCACTCTTTCTCCGAGTACAAAATCTTCTTATACTTTGTATCATTGTTCTCTTCATCGGATTGTTGATCGAAGTTTAGATTTATGGCCTCGAGACCTTGCGGAGAAGAAAAATTTTGGAAAGACGATGCTCTTACGAAAGTAGGCGTTTGGTGGTCGGTCTTCCTCCATCTATGCTGGTCTTTCTTGATGAGTCAGAAGATGGAGCTCGAACTTGGTAGTGATAGCCTGGATGGAAATTGGATGGATAGCTTGGAACATTCACTGGATATGTAGGATACTGTTGAGGACGAAAGTTGGAATTTTGAGAATCGAAGTTGGGATTTTGACAATAAAAGTTGGGATTTTGCAATTCGAAGTTGGGATTTTGTGGAAAGTTGGGATTTTGTTGACGAAAGTTGGAATTTTGAGAAAGAAAGTTGGGATTTTGAGGATTAGAGTTGGACATTTGAGAGCGAATTTGATCCAAAATATCCGTAATGGACCAATTTGAGAAATCGTTATTCATTCTGATAATAGGAAAATGTTTAGGAGAAGAAGAAATATTAAGGTAAATGGAGAAGAAAATATAAAAGTTGGTAGGAATGATGTTGTTTAGTGATTTATATTTATAAGCATATTTTTATCCGTTGATCAACGGTCATATATTTGTCCGTTGAGTTAAGGTACAAATTAAATTAAATTTAAATTAAATTAAAGTTATTCGTTGGGTGGGTTGGCCGTGGGGTGGGGGTTGGTCGGTGGGGAGGTTGGCGGTGGGGGTGGGGTTGGCCAACCCCACCCCCACGGTTGGCCCCACCCCTGCATGCCAACCCCACCCCGCCACCAACCCCACCCCAAGGCCCAACCCCACCCCCAACGGCCAACCCTCCCCCGGCCAACCCCACCCCCGGCCAACCCCACCCCTAAACCCCTCACCCCGAGGCCAACCCCATCCCCAACAACCCTCCTCACGGCCAACCCCACCCCCAGGCCAACCCCACCTCACGGCCAACCCCACCCCACCGCCAACCCCACCCCCAGGCCAACCCATCCCTGACCCCCAACCCCATCCCCGGCCAACCCCACCCCGGCCAACCCCACCCCGACGGCCAACCCCACCCCCACCCACACCCCGGCGACCAACCCTACCCCACGGCCAACCCCACCCTCAATGCCAAAATAAAAGTGAAAATACATAAATAAAGTGAAATAAAACAAAAACAAAAATAAAGAAATAATGGTGAAAAATAATAAAAAAAAAAGCGGCCCACATTTGACTTGCCTTAGGAGGTGGTTCCACCTTTCTCTCTCATCTCTCTCCCACTACCTTTCCACTACCTTCTCACTCCCCTCCCCCCCAACGGTAAGTATTGAGGATGCATCCCCAATGCCTCCTTGCATTGGAGATGCTCTTATAGCAACAAGCACCAATGTTTCAATTATCAACAAGACGAAGTAGGCATCAACATAGGTTCAAGATAAACTTTCACCAACATATCATCATAACAAGTTTAATTCCAACATTCTCAACATGCCTTATAATAGACAACCAACCAAGTCTCCTTCGAGTAAACAAAATATGAAGGAGTTCGACTCCAACAACAATAGATATCAAAGAGTTTAATCTCAACAATCATAACCAAATGTATGAAACAAACGGAATAATAAGAGATGTTGTAAACATATATGACGGAAACCAAAACCATGACAACCACAATGTTCCTCCTTCCAATTCCATCTCCACGATCCCAGCTCAACCTGCATGTTTAGAAATACATGCAGGGCGTGAGTACATAAGCACTCAGTGGACACATGACGAAAACATTTAAAACTTTGCTCTTAGAGCTATAAGATTGACTTGCCATAACTTTGCAATACACAGGGGTTTTAGTGAAAAACATGTGCATGCTTTTCGTAATAAAACACTTACTTGCTTTCACTTTCATAACATTAAAACAAATGCACATGCATGATCTTTGTCTGCAGACATCTTTCTCTTCCCATATCCACGTACTTTCTTTGTGTTGAGAAGTAAGCCTCCTTCTCAAACACCTTAACATTACATACCCGTGTTGATGGTCCCGAAGGGTACCATGCCACGGTCATACCCGACGTCGGTAACATTCTTTCATTCTTTCTTTCATTTCTGTGGATAGGTAATGCATTATGCTCATGCTCAAACATTCGACAAGTCAATAATTTTGAATGTCATGCAATAGATAATGAAATAATATAAATTAGCACGTGCTATAAGTTTTCAGAAAGCCCACCTGTTGAGCTACTAGGTTAGCTTAATAAACTTTCCTTTCTCTTCTTCTTCCTCTTTAATCGCCTTGCCCTTTTTCGACGTACCTTAAATTATTCGATAATATTAATATTCATATAAAGGCATTTCTTATCTATTAAACGCATATCAATTTCTTCTTATTCACTCTTTTCTTCTCTTATGTTTTGTTTAGACGCTTTGGTCTAAACTTTCATCTATAAGAATTTTTAAAGTTTTCGGGTCATTGCATCCTTTTATTCATTAACTTTCTTCACATATTTATCTTGTTCGATTCTTACAAGTTCACTTGAATATTCAAGGAACAACTAATAATTATTTTCTAATTATACATTGTGAACTCAATTCATATTCTCTTCTTTAATATTTATACATAATCCTTCAATTAGTCACTTAACTTAAACTTTTTCATTACCAAAGAACCAATATGTCATCAACATACTTAAATGACATTCATTTCACTACTATTATATTCTTAGGTTTATAAATCAATTCAAATCAATTAAGATTACATAATATAACTTATTTAAAGCATAGATTCATTTTAACATAAATATGTACACAAACTTTAGCAATTCACATTCTTAGTTCTAAAATTCTTAATTAAGCTTAATTAGCACTTATTCACCTAATAAGTTTATAATCCATATGATTCACACATAATAGCATTAAACTTTAATTTCCCCTTTTTCTTCTTGTAATTTTCGAAAACTTTACTAATGAACATAAATTATTTTTCTCTTCAACTTTCCTTCAATTTCTCATTTAACTATCATATATTAACTTTAAACATCAATAATAATAACATATATCAACCTTAGCATAAATAAGTCCACTAAACACCTAAACTAAAATTTTCCATTTTCACATATAAACTTTAGAAAATTCAAATAAATTCACAATATGCTTAAATCATCATAGTAAACTAATATATCAAGTTAATTGAAGAAAATAAAATCGATACATCACTTTCTCAATTTTTTTTGAAAATTTTGAAATTGTATATACATATTCTAAATTTATTTCTGTTATCTTTTCTTTCAATTTATTAACCTAAGCATGCTTTAAACACATAATCATAACTTATTTCTAACATAACATCAATAATTCATCACTTTAGCCTAAAGCATATAAACTAGAGTTTTTCAATCTCAACACAAATCTTACTCTAAACCATCAATATTTCATCAAATTCCATATTAATCCATCAATTTCATGCTATAATATCAATATTCATCCATAATCCCCACATAATACATAAAATCCTTCAACTAACATATTCATTAATTTTACAAATATACAAAAATAATTCATGCTTAAAGATTGAAGAAAGGTTAGAAATATACCTTGTAAATCCTTGAAATCAAGATTAAAAAGGAATTTATGGAAGAATTTATCTTAGGAAAATTTTTATCTCAAGTGTGTGTTGTGTGTGTGTAGCCGTGAGTTTTTAGAAGAATTTAGGATAATTTTTGATAAAGTGTGTAATAGTGTAGGTATGTTATATTTATAGCAAAAATTATTTTAATTTCCATTTAATTAAAAACATGATTATTCACCAACTCATTTATTACCTTTACTTGGTCACAAAGTATATTAATTATACATGCTTAGTCATTTTTGTTCTAGAATGTACATATATATATATATATATATATATATCCTTATGTAATATTAATAATGTAGTATGTGTATTTATTTTCCATTTAAGGTTACCAACCATATATATATCTTATGTTTTTAATTTCCTACTTTAGGACATATTATAATTACACATTCATATAATTATGTTTATTATATAACATGAAAATATAATATTCAAAATAGCAGAATTTAAACTTGCCTAAAATTATGGAATTTATTTGATCATTAAGACCAAATAATCAATCAAAATATTATTTTAAATTCTAAACAAAATCTTTCATTCAAAATTTTATAATTCAATTGTTAATCATATTTCATTTTTTCTAAGTGACATTATATATTTTAAATCATAAGTATATCTAATTTCTTTCTTATTAAGGATGCATTAATGCCATGTTTAGTTTTAATCGTCGATTAATTACTAATTAAAAGTTTGGGGTATTACAAAATATCCACTTTTACCGTTGATCTTATACATTGGAATTCGAGTACAGCTGCATTGAATCTAGTTAGATATGATCTTAAAGTCTCATCTTTCCCTCATATTATTTACCATAGGTGATGTGTGAAGGGAAATGTGATTTTTCTTTACTTCTGAATCTATCTTGGATGTTTAATTCATCATAAATTGATTATATTCCTAATATGTTCCTATATAATTAAATACAACACATAGGGGTTTTCTCATGTTTACCTGTGAATTTTTGGCACAACTGATTGATAACTGACTTCAGTTTTGATCTTCTGGATTGTTTCTCGGATGTCAAATTTTCAATGGTGAGTAAGAGCAATCTATGGAGAACACCAAAATTTATCTCTCCCCCTTAGTAATTTTTGAAAATTGTAGTATGTGGGATGCTACTGATTTTCTCCTACCATATATTTATAGTGCTCTCTTTAAAATCTTAATGTGATATGATTCTGTTACATCTAATAAATACAATAATTATCTTCTATCATTAAGATAATTCTTTTCTAGAATAATTATCGCTTGATATATTTTGATATCAGATAATTTCTATCTAAACTAGGAGATGTATTAAATAAATAATACAATAAGCAGAATACGGTCCCAGTGGGACTGTACCTGGGGGATGGAAATTCCATGGCCACAGGTCTTGGTGGGTCAGTTTAGGGATCAAATACAAGCAATAAAGATGAGCCTAGAATGAATTAGTTATCTTATATCCAGCTCTTAACATAAATTAATTCATAAACATTTATTCATTTCACTAGATAATAAATATTGACCGAAGTTAAGTAGGACATGTACTTAGACTTACGAATTCCCATATTTAAGATATTGCACGTCCATTAATTATTTATAGCACTCTGACTGTTTAAAATAATTAATCTCTTCATAAATTCCTTAAGTAGTACCGCTCAACCTTATTATCGTACTTGAGCTAATTCATTCTGCAAAGTTTAGTATAATACAACTTTTTAGCTCCTTCAGGGGACGTCATTATCCTAAACGGATATGGTAACTCGATACAGATAACCAACATGATATACAAACACTGTCACCATCCAAGATGTGGAGAATATTGGGTTATCTCATGTAACCTCACCCATAACAAGTTAAATTGATGATTAGTAACTCATACTCATTTGAAACCTTATCGAGGTTTACATCAATGTAATGTCACCGAGATCTAGGTTCATCACGATGGTCAAATAGAAGAACTCATCTCACTGTGATCCATCAATACGTCAAGACGTACAAGCATAGACAAACAACTAAGTCAAGTTACTTCTTATCTATACTACAGCTTATACCAACAACTTATCCTCAAGTTGTCTCAATTGTGATCCTTTTTATATCTCAATTAGCTTTACCAATCATACAAACTTATGTGATCTTCTAGACACTGTATGATCTAACTTTTGTATGAGATAATGAGACAACATGTGCAATCAAATAAAAAATTCAGATAGGAGATCAGAATAATGATAACATAAAATATTGTAAGCCCAACCAATTTGCTTTCAATATACAAATCCAACAATACGTTTCGTGTGTTGATCTCCGAGCACTAGAGCTGGCAAAGTACCGGGTCAGGCTGGCCCGGTCCCGGGCTCGTCGGGCTTTTAAATTTTTCGGGTCAGGTCGGGTCGGGCTCAAAATTTTTCGGGCCTAAAAATATGAAGCCCAAACCAACCCCGGGCGGGCTTTCAAGCGGACGGGCTTTTTTAGATAAATTTTTATTTTTTAATATATAAAATTAATATTTTAAATTTAAAAAAAATTAATTACTTAATTAAGATCTCATAACTCCTTAACTTAAATAAAGAATCAGTGATGAGAATATTTTGAGCTTACTTATTCTTATGATAATACTTCTTGTATATCTTGACCTATTTATGTATTCATGCGATGATATTGTAATGCTGTATAATTTTAATTATTTAATTTAAGGAGAAAAAATTAGTAATTACAAATCAAAGATAAATGATATTATTAAACGTTAATCCCACTTATATGCATAAAATAATAGAAGAAAATAAATTAATTATACAGTATATATTTAAGATCAAGGATTCAAAATAGATTTTATATACTATAAGGTCATTAATCATCAATGTATATATTTTTGGAGATCATTTTTCTTAGGAATTATTTTTTAATGATTTATAAGGTTATTATTTTTCTAGAATTTATTTTCCGACCAAAGATATGAATTAGTAAGAAAATTGTTACTATAAAAATAAATAATTATATAAAAAATAATTAATATTATTAAAAAATTATAGATATGTATATTAAATAATATTATAAATATATATATTTAATAGAAATCGGACGGCTTTTTAGCCCAAAACCCCTGGCTTTTTAGCTTTGAAGCTTGATAGGCCGGGGTTTTTCGGACGGGCTTTTTAGGCCCGATTTTTTTCGGGCCTTTAATTTTGAAGCCCAAACCGGTCCAAACCCGGGTACCCCGGACGGGCTTTTCAGGCCGGGCTCATTTTGTCGGCTCTACCGAGCACTTGCAAAATGGTTGAGGAAGACCTTCTTCAATTCCTCGAAACAATGTATAGAGTGAGGCGCTAGTAGTTTGAACTAGGGATGTCAACGGGCGGTCTTTACCCGACCGAACCGATAATTGATATTGTTACGGTTGCGAACCGCCCAAAATACTAAACCGGACGGATCCGGACCATCAAATTATGGATCCGGACCGGGTATTATCCATTTCTAACCGGTTACCCACCGGGCCTTATTCCCAATTAACTCCTAAATCCCCAATTCTTCTCTCAAACCTCTATTTTCTTCCTCACAAATTCAGCGACTCACGCTCCTCCGGTGGCTCGTCGTTCGTCGTCGCCTCCTCAAGTGTTCATCGTTCGTCGTGTTGCGTTCATCGTTCGTCGTGTTGCATCACAAAAACTTTTGGACTTTTGTAAATTGAAAGACTAGTACTCATATATTGTAAATATGCAGAAATAAATAATTTAGCAATTGTACTTTTGTTGCATTTCATCAATACAAATATATTTACATTTAATTGCACCTTGGTTTATCTGCATTCAATACTTTGATCTATAATCATATTTCAAAATGTTCAGATTTCTCGTATTTTTAATAATACTATCTACAGTTAAAAAAATAAAAGCGTTTAATTAAAATAATGGGATAAAAAAAGACTTTTTGTTACCTATACAAAATGAACGAAGTAAAAGAAACATTGGTGTTTACTTGCTCGGCGGAATTATATTATGACCATTATCTCAATCATAAACATGCAATTTAGTCAATGATTTTATTTGATTATTATTATAAATAATTGTTTGGAGAAAGCCGTTTTGACTGCAACCCATTTTTCAAAATTTTGGACAGAAAATGGAACAGAAAATGGTAATTTATCTAGTGGTACTTGAACTACAGATAGGATCAAATACAATTTATGCGGCGCGCCTCATGCAATTAATCCTAATATATATGATCATAATATGAATTTTTATAGGGAAATCATATTACATTATCTATTTTAATTGTAGTAGTTAAAAATGATTTTAAAAATTAGTGAAAATTGGTACATCGCCAATGTAAAATGCTCTTCTGAAAAAGTGGATATGTAATGCTCAAATTAAAAATTTTGAAAAAAAAAACAAAAAACAAAAAAAAAGCGACCGGATCCGACCGAACCGGACAAAACGGGTCGGGTCTTGACCGTCCGGGTCCAAGCGTTCGAACCGAACCGGAACCGAACCGTTGTTTTAAAATTTAATGGGCTTTGAGCGGTTCGGGATCGGTCCGGTAAAGACCGCCCATTGACATCCCTAGTTTGAACCATTGTTTTGCATGTCCTGTGAGCATCGTTAGAAAAACTCTGCACTTTATCCGTCAGAATATTGGTGTAACATGACAATATTTTTTGAATCTCATTAGGTGTTATTGGGGATTCTTGACCCCATGATACTCGTGACTAATATGCCTGAAGGTTTTGGGTAGAGGATCTGCCTGTACGGCTGTTGAAAATAGGCTGTTGGATTTTATCCTTAGCCCATATCCGAAATTCTCAGATCTATATAATGATTCATTTTTTGACTCACACCCTAGGTCATTATGTCTTCTTTGGTAGATCTCGGAGATAGAAATCTCAGCTTGTTGCATCCTTAAACTAGCCAACTCTACTTTCATAACATCTATCTCTTGTTGTTGTCGATGTAAAAATTCGTTTTGTTGTTCCAGTATGTCTAGAACAATAGATCTAGTATATGATCCTCGGTGTGCATACGGGTTCGTCTCAGCCTCATATTTTTGGTCACAACTATCTCTCGTTCTCTCCATAAAGGATAGTTGGCATGTATATATTCTGGCTACTAGGATTATTTCTTCTATTGAGACTTGTAAGGTTCTGATACGATGTCAATCTGTTATTTAGATTTTTCCGTGTATCCAGGTTTATGGGTTGCAAAATCGTGTTAGTTGGTGGGAATCCTCTAACATCCAGAGCTTTTTCCAATAACATCTTGACTGTTGCCACTAGGCTTTCCGGTGCTATAGGAAGAGATCTGTGTCCTATGGCTGATTCATGGTTGGCTGGGTGAGGGGGATTTAAACCCCCTTGAGGCGTGAGAGTTGCATCTCCCGAAGTTCCTGCATTCAGGAATTCTCCTACCATATCCAAGATTCGAACTTGTCTTTGTGATATGGGTATCTGTGTGAATTATCTATTCGGGATGGACCTTTATTAGATCTTATAATATGCATCAGAGATGAGAGTCATTTATGCAGTACACATCAGAACCAAATGTTGATTTCAAGGTGAGGGATTTTGCATACATTCACAATTATGAATGAGAATGAGGTCCCCACAGACGACGCCACTTAATGATCATCACACAGGAATTGCCAAACAGGCTAACTTAGAGGGTGTTTGGTTGATCTTATAAGCTCTTTAAAACATCTTATAAATTTTTGCAAAATGTTTGGTAAAATAAGCTCCTAAACAGCTTATAAGCTGTGAAAATAAGCCCCAACAACTTATAAGCTCTCCTAAAAATAAGGTGGTCAACCCTAACTTATTTTTTCATAAACTTATAAGCAACCATGAATTTACTAAAACATTCTTATTATAGTTCATTATTTCCTACACATGTACTACCAACTTCGCTTCTCATCAATTTTATCTCTCTATCTATGATTTTCTGTCTCTAACTCACAATTCTTTCTCTAGCTTATAAGATCAATTATCCAAACACTTTAACAACTTATAAGCTCTCGAGACATTACCTCTTATAAGCTTTTGAAACATCTTATAAGCTCTCTAAAATAAGCTTAGCCAAACACCCCTTAATGATCCTCAATCGCTGTGGTCATCTGTTGTTAAAGTCACCACTCTTTTTTTTGTTATCGAGCAATTGGCAACACTTGAGATGGGAATAATTGATTCACAGAATTGTAGAGAATTGAGAGGGAACTGAATTCAGATTCTTAGAGAAATTATGACAGAACAATTGATTTGAGAATTTAAAAGAATTGAGAGAAGAAGAAAGACGTAGACAAATTCTTATACACATTTTAGAAAATAATTCAAACAAACTAACTCTGCATGGCGTGTTGCATAGGGATACTGAACGCTTGCTAGAAAAACTTGGCCTCCAATTTTAGGGTGATTTTTTTTATTATGAAAAACAATATTGCCCAAAATTTTGCAAGACAACTCTCTAGTATATGATATCATTTAAGTAGACCAAATGAGAGCGCAAGAAAAGTGACTAGATATCAATTTTTTGTTTCAAATTTATTAGTTCTTAACTAATTGAACAAAGTCACACTAAATATCAATTCATCTATATATATATATATAAGGTTGTGTGATTTGTCTAGAACCATCGTTAATATGTCACTTATATTTTGCCCAATTTCTATCGCATAGGGTGTATAGGAAAAAGCTTGAGAAGTTCAAGGAAGAAGAAAATAGTCATTAGACAAAGAAAAACGAATTTTGGGCTTCATATTAAAACAAGAGAAAGTTTTATATAATATCCAAGTTAAGAATGTCAATTATAATGGCAACATAAAATGTCAAATTATAGCAACTTACTTGGCCTATTGAGACTATTATCACCAAATAATACCAATAGGTCCAACTATCTATTAGTCTTGTTGGTGATAATAGTGCCGATAGTGTGAGTAAGTTGGTATAATTGACATTTTTATATCGGCTATTATAATTGATATTCCTTAACGTGATGTCTATATATATGAATTTTCACTTAAAACAATGGCCCAAATATTATAATTGAAAAGTATCAAAATTTGATTCTAATTCAAAGAAATGAAAGAATCATAATTGCTTGATTTATTTATTAAAAACAGAACCCTACTATATACAGAGAAGCAAAAAGAGAAAATAAAAAAAAATACTGAGAAGCCCAATAATAGAGTTAAAGTCGCATGTTAGCTTTTTAGACAATTTTGTTTACTCACATTCCTTTTTCTCCTAAAACTCTCGTATGATATTTGCCTTCCTAAAGTCAGACTCAATCTTTCCTCAAAAACTAAAACTCTGAAGCAGTCTTTGGATTATCAATTTGATTACCAGCAATCCTGGGTGCAATTTATATCTAGGGTTTTTATCTGTTTCAGTTGTCAATTCTTCTTCTCATTCCCGAATATAATGGAAGGGGCTGGATTTCTGGGGTTTCATACTGTACCCTAATTCTTGCCCATTACTTTTGCTTTTGATCTTTTCCTCTCTTGTTCTATTTTTCCTTCTCTTCGTTTTTTTCCCCCAATTGTTATCCGGCAGTCGAAGAATCTATTAAATGTGATGGCAAAGGTGATCGGAGGAGAATTGAATTGGGTTTCTCCAGTGCAGTTGGATTTCTTCGGATGCCCGTTTCCATTTGGGTCTGACATTACTTCATTCTCGGTCGCCTGTGAAGCTTTCTCGGATCGTCTCCTTTTGTGAATTTGTAACCGTACAGTTTGATTCCATTGTTTTATTTTCCTTTCTTTTGCGAATTGTTATTCTTTCTCTTTTCAATGAATTCTGGGAATAATGAGTCGTGGGAAGACAAATTGCACAAGAAATTTCAAATGGAGACTGCCGAGTCGGATGCTGTAGAAATATCTCCGGACGGGCGGTATCTTCGGGTACACTTTCGTTGATAATGATGAGTGTGTTATTATTGGAGCTGATAATTAGCTACTTTGCTGTTATTCACCATTGTTTTATATGTGCTTCTAATAGCTCATTCTAGTTTCGACTAGAAGAAACTTATTATTCATTTGCTATGGGTCTTGCTTTAGAGTTTTCAAGTTAACAGTAAGATGGAAAGTAAATGCCGTCTATCTGTTAAGATTATGTGCCTCGTATTTTAATTTACGCCACCTTGCTGAGACAATTTAGATTTACAATTTCGCCGTTTAACATTGGAACATATTAGGAAAATGTTCACTCATTGAAGACAGAAAAATAATGATTCAGAAATATGAAAGTTATGTATACTGATTGCTATTATCAACCCCCCTCCCTAAACCCTGGCTCTGCTGGAAAAAGGTAGATGCTGTTAGTCTGTTAAGAAGCCCCTGGATTGAAAAACAAACTAAGTATCTTCAGATTCATTTAAGTATAATTTATCCTGCTAATATGTGCTTTTGCTGACTTTGTCACATCTAAACATTTTTTCTTATTCTTTTGTCTTTTAGCTATTCTGTTAGTCGTTACATTTTTTCCTTTTCTTCCTTCAGTATAATGAAATCATGGGAAGAGGAGCATTCAAGAATGTGTATGCCTCCTAGACTATCTTCTAATTTGTTATTACATGTGTTTTTCTTAATAAAATAGAGCATTGACATTTGAAGTTTTTAAGCAATATTTATTATTATTATTATTATCTGCTGCTAGTCAAATTTACATATTATGTTCTTCTGTTTAGTTACAAGGGATTTGACAAAATTGATGGCATAGAAGTTGCTTGGAACCAAGTTGATATAGATGATGCACTACAGTCATCTGAACATCTGGAGAGGTTGTATTCTGAGGTTCATTTGTTAAGGACCCTGAAACATGAAAATGTCATTCGGTCATATGCCTCTTGGATTGATGATAAAAACAAAACTATAAGCATCATTACCGAGCTGTTCACTTCTGGCAGTTTGAGACAGTTAGTTTTCTCATTTCTCTTAGATGGTTCTCTAGTTCATGTTTTTTAATTTAGTGAATGATATTTGTTCTGTCTCGTTTAGGTACAGAAACAAACATAAGAGTGTTGATATGAAGGCTATAAAGAACTGGGCCAGGCAGATCCTTCGAGGTTTAGATTATCTGCACACTCACAATCCTCCTATAATCCACAGAGATTTAAAATGTGACAATATCCTCGTAAATGGAAATCACGGAGAAGTAAAAATTGGAGATCTTGGAATGGCAACCATAATGAAACAACCTACTGCCAGAATTGTTATTGGTAATTGTTCTACTTGGAACCTTTGCGACAAAGTTGTCTGTTTCGATATTGAGTTTTGTTAATTCCCATAGGTACACCTGAGTTTATGGCTCCAGAGCTTTACAAAGAGGAATACAATGAGCTCGTGGATATTTATTCTTTTGGAATGTGTATGCTGGAATTGGTAACCTGTGAATACCCATACAGTGAGTGCAAAAATCAAGCACAGATATACAAGAAGGTCACCTCTGTAAGTGTTTTGAACTCCTTATTGTATCCTATTGAAGTGGTTGTTAGCTACTTCCTGGGCCAAAACAATTCACATTGTTTTGTTTTGATATTGATAATTGTTATTTTATTAATTTGTAGGGCATAAAACCTGCTGCTCTGGCGAAAATTAAAAACTCTGATGTGAGGAGCTTCATCGGAAAATGTTTGGCTCCAGCTTTTGAGAGGTCATCTGCTGCTGAACTTTTGAAAATGCATTTCTTCTCTTGTGAAGACTCAACCAGTTATACATGTGGTCCTCGACAGCTATCTTACTTAGCACCAAATTTAATGAGCTCAATAAAATCCGATTCTCCTTTCATGGGTCTTGACGCTTCTTGCAAAATGCTATCGTGTAACACTTGTGAAAGCATGATTGAAGATTCTATGTCCAGTCTCGAACTCCACAGAAGTAATGAAAGATATCAGTTTTCGCTGAAGGGGGAAAACTATGATGAAAATTCGATCTCTTTAACATTGCGGATTGCTGACTATTCTGGTATGTAGCTTTTGGAGTAGTTCTTTATGCACTGTTTTTTCATTATGTTTATTATTTATATTCTGATATTAATCGCAATTAAAATACTTATAACAGGTTGGGTGCGGAATGTTCACTTCGAGTTTTTCCTCAATGCTGACACTGCATCATCAATTGCTTTGGAGATGGTTGAAACACTTGATTTGATGAAAGTTGATGTTGATTTGGTAGCCGAGCTGATTAACATCTTGATAGTCCAACTAGTTCCTTGTTGGGGTTCTTCATTTAAAAGCTTGACTAGACAGAGGTCATTGGATGGAGTCACATCTGTTCACTATGCAGCTAAAGAGAGAGGCATCTATTCGGAGGTCACTGGAATAACAAATAATGGTGCTCTGATAGCATCGTCCCAGCATGTTAATCCATCAACCTCAAATGTTATCCGGTTATCCCCAATAATACTTTCATACAGGCCGATTATGCAGTTGAAAAACATAGGAGAAGCATTGAGCAATCCTTGATGAGTGAAAGTGTGAAGAGTTCATGAACCTCATTTGAAGGTTCATGGATAAGTGCATCAATTGATATGAGCTTGAGCATTTCTTCTCTCTCTGACAGAAAAATAGAGTGTATTATCCGATGATCTAAAATCGGAGCTTACTGAAATTAGCCTGCGGTATCAACAGCGTTGTCTGGAACTTCTAAAGATCAGGGAAGCTGCAGTGGAAAATGCCAAAAAGAAGTGGATCATGAAGAGAATATATGTTTTATAATATACTTGCGTAGGAAGAGCTTCGTTTTTCCTTGTTAACAACTCTTATTTCTTTCTGATTAAGTTTGCAGATTTTTCAGTTAAAAATATATATGGTGGATGTTATTTTTGCCTGGTGCCGATGAGATGTATCTTGGTTTACTGACATTCTGGTATTTCGGATGTGATTGATCAAGCTGCAGGCATGTCTGTTTGATGCTGTGTTTATTTTCTTGCATACTACCGTACATCTTCCATACGTTTTGTATTGTCTTAATTTCTTTCATCTTTGCTTCTTCATCTGCAAGGAGTAGACATGAGAAAATACAATGTGGCGGTAGAACTGTTGAAATGGGATAGGCAACATGATGATACAATATATCATTTCTCGGGCATGCCTCAAACGATGAGATAGTAAAATATGAGTTTTAAGAAAGAAGATAATATGTTGTAGGTAAAATTTAGTGGAGAATTCATGACATTTATATTAGAACTTTTTATTTCAACTTTATGAAATGTTGGAAGTAATTGATGGTCCTATTTGCATAGGAGCACTGGGTTGAGAACTGTCATTCCTTGCAAGCCGTTTGGTTATCTGGACAAGCTTGGCTCGCTTTCTTTCCCCATGTTGTCGTACTTGTTCTAATGCCCAACCACTCTTTCATTCTTGTCACAAGAGAAAAATAAGTAGAGGATTTAGCACAGTTAGAGCACAAATGACAAATTGGAGCAATGTTAGAAAATAAGGCATGTGTCGGACCAGGAAATGAACAGAGATTTGGGTGGAATAAATTCTTCCTTTAGGTCTCGAGAACTAATCGGCCTGCCCTCGTGGCATAGAGCCATCCAGACTTAGTAATGAGTAGTACTATTCTCTGGAATAGTGGCGAATCAGTCTTCTTAGGCTGCCATCCCAGACATCCTTGGACTTTTAAGTATAATAGAGTGGCATATAAGTAGAAGTCTAGCCTAGATTTTTTTGATGCTATATATAAAATACTATAGATTGAAAAATACGAGTTTTCTACTGCTCGCAAATTTCTTTTATAACAACTCATTAGAATTTCAACTATATTAATGAATTGAATATATTGCTTTAAATTGATAAGGTGGAAAATTGTACAATTAAATGCAGTTGTTAGTGACTATGATTTTTAAATCACGAAAGTACAAAAATGTAGAAATCTTAGTTTTTCACTGACAAGACATTACTTCTTCTTTCTTTCTTTTTTTTTTGAAAATATAATCATCAATTAATTCGATATTAGAAACTGAAATCATTCGATGTGATTTGAAAATTTATCTAAATAAATTAGCCGAAAATCCATCTTCAATTAATCGTAAAACACGCAAATGGTGACAAGGACTTTTGAGCTATGCTTATTCTGCAGACCCCAACAATGAGCATCTCTTTGACCCCTCCAATCAAACATCAATCAATTCAATTCTCAACCTTTTGGGATACTTCTAAAACTTCGAAGGCCACGACCCTACAAATTATCTTTTTCTAAGGTAAATTCTCCACCATGAATGTATGCATTATCACAACCACAACTCTGAAGTTGGAAACTTGAATCGGACGCAATCTTTTTGACATGGAATAAATATCATATATATCTATTCATCATAAAAATAATATATATGGACTGATCACCTGCCCTATATGTGACGTAAGGACATCAAATAGTAAGATAATCAAAAGTAATGGATCCATAAAATTGGATCCTAAAGCCCATATCTATAAGCCCGAGGCCATAGTCCCAAACAACAAAACGACATCGTATGCGTTAGTATGTGACAATCAAGATGACTTCTTTCTCCGTATTGGAGCTGACTCTTATAGATAAATTTGGCACAAGTAAAACAGAGGTCTCGGAGGATCTGTACATATCCTATTCCTAAGAGGATTCAGATCACCCCACGTATACCATCTCCACACCTATAAATACCCTCGTCATGAATGAGTCAGATATGCAATCTTAAGGAATCAATAAGCCTTAAGCAAGATAAATTAGTGACTTGAGCGTCATAGTGTCTACAGGAGGCCCCACTTCAACTCTGTTTTGCAGTTGGCTTGACCAGTACGCCGTCCTACGATCCAACATAATATTCTTATTTCTTGCTCATAGTCATCATTCCATAATTACCAAAAGATATGCCCATTTTCATAATTATTTATTAGATTTATAAGTTGAATCTATCAACTGGCGCGCCGTCTATGGGAAAATCATCTCAAGCTAAAATGTTGAGGTTTTCTAGCAACACAACAAAATTCAAGTGTGCGAGTACATGAAAAAATTCCTATTACAATAATCTATCGTTGATCTTATATGGTGCATGAAAGATCCTCATGCTTAAATACATATTGTAAGATCTGACAATAGACCTGTCACCACGAGTACATGTACCCCTACTACGAAAATAAGAGTTCTAAACCTTGAGTATGGCGGAGAACAATCCAAGAATTCAGAGGAAGCGACCATCACCCTACATGGAGGCCAGAACTTTGTACCCAATCAGGAGTCATTCATAGGACAAGGATCCATCCCCATTACATCTAAAAGTTTAGTTGTCGCGGTAAAGATGCTCTTAGGAGAAACCCTGAACGCTACAGGACTTTTTCCAGCCAACACAGCTTCGCATATTGTCAATAAGAACGCGCAATAAGAGCCAAATAATGAAGGGTCGCCTGACCAAAATCCTATCAATCTGGATAGGAGACGTAACTCGAGTAGAGCAGCCAGGGTAAATACTCGTCAGTTGTCTTTTACGGAAGAGAACGAAGAAAGTTGTGAAGAGAAATATGAGGCTAAGGCTAATCCGTATGATCAGCAGGGATCGTATACAAAATTCATAGGACCTAGCATGTGGGAGCAATAACAAAAATTATTGCACCAACAATAATAAGAAATGAAGGATATGAATGAAGATTTGGCCCATCTAAGGAGACAACAATAGGAGACGTCTGTAAAAAAAAAGCACAAAAAAAGACAAGATAAGAAGGACTATGAATCGAAGATGGAATCATCCCACAGAGAAGAGAACTTTGGGCATGACATAAAAATAGTAGCTGACAACCCTTTCTCGGTAGCTATGCAGGCAGACCATTTGCCTAAAAATTTCAGGCACATCAATCATGAGTATCACGGGGTCACAGACCCTCAAGAACACTTGATGAGATTCGAGAATATTGCACAACTACATCAATATAATGACGGAGTAAAATGTAGAGTTTTCCTAACCATACTCGCGGGTCCGACACAATAGTTGTTCAAACAATCCATACACTGTTTTGAGGACTTAAATGGAGTTTTCCTAAACCAGTTCGTAAGCGCACGATGATCAGCGCACGGAACACACCATTTGTGATCAATAATACGAGGGAAATAGGAGACCTTGATGGATCCCGCTGGGTATGTACTAATGTATGGAAGGATACACCAATTGGGTAAATTTTAAAGCTTTTTATTTTGACAAGACTGACTGGCTACATGTAGTAGCTAGTCGGGTAACTAGCAGTCCAATACTAATGACAAGATCTTTGGTCGGTTCGATTAAGGGTGCACTTGTTTGAGTGATATCGCTTAGCAAATCTCTCGATCTGAAATAGCTGGTCAATTAGACTGATAACTGATGTGCATGCGGAATGTGGTGGTTACTGTATTTGCCTTACTGAAAACTTAAAGTCAGCTTGAAACATTAGCCAAATATTGATTAGTCAGTTTTTAGATTATATTTCTTCAGTATCAATCGGATATTGATAGAGAGTTTCAAAACAATGTTGTGCTATTGTATGCTGCTGATGACAGTTCAATAACATGTAAAACTGAAAGCAATATTGAAAGTAAAATACACGTTGATTTTTACATGGTTCGGAGATATCAGCTCCTACGTCCACGGACTGATTGCTCAGCCAATCCATTAACTTCAGATTGAATCTTGTTTACGGGTACAAGAGTAAACCTAGATATTGAGTTCACCTTACAGTATCCCGTCTAACTCGATGTTCTTCATACGCTTGTCGGTGTTAGGAAACCAGTAACTGCTTTCGAATGCAGTCGACTTAACCTCTAGCTTATTGGTGTGTCATATTATTGATGATAATTCAATAATATGCAATGAAAAATACGATATTGAATGTCAAAGAACTAAAAATAACTAACATGTTGAGTTTTACGTGGTTTGGAGAAATCAGCTCCTACGATCACAGACTGATTGCTCGGTCAATTCACTAACTTTCGATTCGATCTTGTTTATAGGTACAAGAGTAAACCTAGATACATAGTTAGCCTTACCGTATTCAACCTTACTTGGCGTTCCTCTTACGCTTGAGGGTGCTAGGAAACATCTGGCTGCTTACAGATGTAGTCGACCTAAACATCTTGCTTAAAGGTGAAAGATAAATTAACATTTCATTGTCTACTTACCCAAACTCTACTTAAACATGCATATATATATATATATATATATGAAGTGGATCAAATGAGAACTACATCTTTTTTGCAAACTCTGCGAACTATACATAAGATGTGTAAAGATGATGCATAGAACAATATAAAACTGTGCACAACGAAAATTTTCTAAAATTATTTTATTGTGCAATAATTTTAGAATGTTTTCGTTGTGAATAACTTTATAGTTTTTTTCATCGATTTTATACATATGTGCATAGTTCTCAAGTTCTCAAAAAAGATGAGTTCTCACTGGATCCAACCCCTATATATATATATATATATATATATATATATATATATATATATGGTTAAAGTTAGAATCGATTTTATCATGAGAAAGTGAAAACCAAAAAATGATGAATTCAACGTAAAAATTGATGAATCCGCAAGGAAAGTTTATCCGAAGACATAGTTTTTTCGCTCCTCATAGGATCCGAACTTTGAGTGAAAATTTAGAATTTTTGGATTCAGTTTCTTTTCCAAGCGAATGCATTAACTGTCATAGCATATTCATTTTGTTCATAACGAATTTGCATGGTTCTTGATTCTCACGTTAAAAATGGTTATTATTTGAACCTCATTCTCAATATATATATATATATAGGAGGGATCAAATAGTACTCGAACCTGAGGTAGTATGTAGTACTCAATCTTATCCACTCATCTCATAGATCATATGGTGGATAATTTTTAGGATTTTTTAAGCTTAATTTCGTTGATTTTGCTACAGTAAGGGTAGATTAGTAATTTGATTTGTTATGTGATTGCGAAAAACAAACCATGCATTTAGTTGAACTGACAATGAATTTAAATGAACAGAAAAATGCATGCAGTTAAACACAATATTGCATGCAATTTGGAAGCCCCAACGCATTTCCCGGGCCTAGCGTGCGCTCGCGCACACCTTAGCGCCCGTTGGCCAACAATGCAATTTTACGTTTTGTAAGATGAATGAACATATTTTATTAAATGCATGAACGTATTTTGTTAAATGTCGTTTTATGTTTTTTGACAACAAATCTCCCATCCATCATTCTCCGTCAATTCCATCATCTTTTTCCCCCGACTAATCGACGCATTTCGCCCTGAACCATGACATAACTACAATCTCTCTCGATTCTTCAATTCTCTATCAAATTCATATTCTATTTTTTCTCAAAATCCATCAATTTTGTTCTCAATTTTTTCTTCTTTTTGTCTTGTGAAATATGTTGTTTTTTATTGTTATGTGTATTATTGTTGCGGTCCGCCATCGTTGTCGTCGTTGCCGTCGTATGCTGCCGTCATTGTAAAAAAAAATGGAAGAGGAAGAAGAAGAAGAAGAAGAAGAAGAAGAAGAAGAAGAAATGAGGAGAAGGAAGAAGAAGACTGATTTGTTTTTCTGTAGTACCCGATCCTTAGATAGTATGTAATACCCAATCAAGACCACACATTTTGAATATGTGACCGCACCACAAACTGACACGTGGCAGTTCTTTTTTCTTTTCTTTTTAATTTTCACAAGGGACAAAATGGGAAGAAAGCAAATCAGCATTCTTCTCCTTCTCTTCTCCTTCTTCTTCCATTTTTTTACGATGGCGGCAGCGGTGGCGACGATGGTAGACAGCAACAATAATACATACGAACAACAAAAAATAATAGATTTTGATAAATAAAAAAAAAAAATTGAGAACAAAATTGATGCATTTTCAGAAAAAATAGAAGATGAATTTGATAGAGGATTGAAGAATCGAGAGAGATTGTGGCTATGTCAGTGGTTCAAAGGGGAAATTCACGGATAAATCAGGGAAAGATACCACAAAATTGATGGAGAAAGATAGATGAGAGATTTGCTATCGAAAAATATAAAACTACATTTAATAAAACATAAAATTGCATTTAACAAAATATAAAACTGCATGTTGACACGAAACACAAACATGCATTTAACAAAACGCGTTCATGCATTTAATTAAACATGTTCATGCATCTTACAAAATGTAAAAATACATTGTTGGCCAATGGGCACGCGAGCACGAGCGTGCGCTGGGCGCGGGCTAGGTATGTGTTGGGCGTGCGCTTCCAACCTACATGCGTTATTGTGTTCACGTGCATGCATTTTTGTGTTCATTTAAATGCATTGTTCAGTCCAACTAAATGCATGGTTTGTTTTTCGCAATTACATAACAAATCAAATTACTAATCTACTCTTACTGTAGCGAAATCAGCGAAATTAAGCTTAAAAAGTCCAAAAAAATCTTCACCATAGAATATATGAGATGAGTGGATTAGATTGAGTACTACTTACTTCCTCGGGCTCTAGTACTATTTGATCACTCCTTTATATATATATATATATATATATATATATATATATATATATATAGGGTTGGATCTAGTGAGAACTCATCTTTTTTGAAAATTTGAGAACTATACACAAACGTATAAAATGATGAACAAAATCTATAAAGTTTTGCACAACGAAAACATTCTAAAATTATTGCACAACCAAATAATTTTAGAAAGTTTTCATTGTGCACAACTTTATACCATTTTGTACATCACCTTGATACATCTTATGCATAGTTCGTAGAGTTCGCAAAAAAAAATGTGGTTCTCATTTGATCCACTCCCTATGTATGTATATATAGAGTTAGATTCAAATGATAACCATTTTTATCCTAAAAACTAATAACCAAATGAATTTGCTATGAAAGTTAATGAATCAGTTGAAAAAGTTGTTTAATTCAAAATTTTTGAATTTTCTTCCCGGTTTCAGATCCCATGAGAGGCGAAAATTTCATTTCTTTGGATTCAATAACTTTCTCAACGGTTCCATCAACTTTTATAATGAATTCATCATTTTTTTGTTCTCATGTTCTTACGATAAAAATGGTTCACACACACACACACACACATATATATATATAGAGGAGGGATCAAATAGTACCCGAACCTGAGATAATATGTAGTATTCAATCTCATCCACTCATCTCACAAATCCTATGGTTGAGATTTTTTTCGGACTTTTTAAGCTTAATTTCACTGATTTTCGCAAAAATAAGGGTAGATTAGTAATTTGATTTGTTATGTGATTGCGAAAATAAACTATGCATTTAGTTGAACTGAATAATGCATTCAAATGAACAAAAAATGCATGCAGTTGAACACAATAATGCATGCGGTTGGAAGCTCGCGTCAGCGTGCAGGTCTTCGCAGCGTTGCTCGGTTCTTCCTTCATGCGCCCGTTGGCCTACATTTTTACGTTTTGTTAAATGCATTGACAAGTTTTGATCAATGCATGGACGTGCTTTGTTCAATGCATGAACATACTTTGTTCAATGCATGTTTGTGTTTTGTGGTAAATACAGTTTTATGTTTTTTTCAATGCACTGTCATATTTTGTTCAATGTAGTTTCATGTTTTGTTCAATGCATTTTTATGGTTTTCGACAACAAATCTCTCATTCATCCTTCTATGTCAATTACGTCGTCTCTTTTCCTGATTACCGACGAATTCGCCGTGAACCACCACCATAGCCACCATATTTCTCAATTCTTCAATCATTTATCAAATTTATCTTCTATTTTTTTCTCAAAATCCATCAATTTTGTTCTCAAATTTTGTTCTTCTTTTTATTTCTTTCAAAATCTATTGTTTGTTGTTGTTTGTTTATATTGTTGTTGTTCGCCGCCGCCGTCCGCTGCCGTTGCCACCGCCGCCGTCTCCGACGTCGACCGTTGCCATCAAGGAGGAGAAGAAGAAGGCTGATTTGATTTCTTTCCATTTTGCCCCTTGCGAAAATTTAAAAAGAAAAGAAAAGGAACTGCCACGTGTCAGTTTGTGGTGCGGCCACGTGTTCATAATGTGTAGTCTAGATTGGGTACTACATACTATCTGGGGATCGGGTACTACGGGAACCCAACTATATATATATATATATATATATATATATATATGAATTGGATCAAATATAAATCAATTAAAGTATAAAATATGATATATTCTGATAGATTCAACGTGTAAATATAATAAGTAATTATAAAATAGGTGTTCCTCGTGGTAATGACTGAGCAATGATTGTGAATGCTAGTCGGAATGTCTCGTTGAACCGTCGGAATATGTGAGAATGAGGCCAACTACAAAACAAAACCGGAGAGGGTCCGGATAGACATTATGACGCTCAAATCAGTAATATGTTATGCTTAAGGCTTGTTGGTGGCTTAAGATTGTGTACCTGACCCATTGCATGATGAGGGTATTTATAGATGTAATATGACTTGAAGTAAGATGATCTGAAACCTTATAGGAGTAGGATATCTACAGATCCTCAGAGACCTGTGGGGTATATTTCACGAGAGATCTGTATGCAATCAACTCCTACCCAAATATAGGAGTCTTTGTGGTTATAAGTCACTAGCACATACGATGTTGTTTACTATTCAAAAGGAACAGTTTCTAATTATATGGAATTGGGCCTATGGATCTAGTTTCTTGGACCTGTATTCTCGATCTGTTGTGCTGACTTGGCATCTCTATGTCGTGATATGATACGCGTAGGCGGTACACGTATATTTTTTTATGAGTTGGCTTATAATATAGTTGATATTTACTCCATATCTTATACATATAATTATATATAATTATTTACATTAATTTGGAATATTTTTTTTATATATTATCATTTATGTATTTAGGTGAAACAGTTTAGCTTTAATAATATTTGTATTGTGTACGTTCATGAAAGATATATTACTGTAATGAGAACCTAATATTCAATGAGTTCAACAATGTTATTGCGATTTATAATTTCTTTCTTCTTTTCCTTCCTCGTTTCTACTCGTATTAATCACGAAGTTAAGATGTTTAACTTTAATAAATCATTATAGACTAAATCAACATAATCGAATGTGTTCGTAACACACAAAAAAAAGAGAAAAAAAAAACACAATCTAATGTTGTCCACAAACATGGAATATAATAGCGAAACACGCTTACATATTAAATGCATGATAAATCTATTAAATCCACTAATAGTGTTTTGTTTGTTCGTCCTATTTTAGAAGGTCTGCCCATACGAGGAGATGATCGATACCCCCGAGTTGACGAATTTTTTAGTTTAAACAAAAGGATTTATTCATTGATTTAACCTCTATAACTTTATATTCGGCACAATTATAATCGCAAGTTGTCGAAAGAGTAATTCAGACATAGTAAACAGCTAGTTATATATATTTTTTGGTAAAATATTTCTCGGGTCCGAGGTGGACATATCCGACCTGGAATACTTTTGCTGATCCGAGGTGGACATGGGGGCACCGATGCCCGAACTCAAATCATTAGCTGAAGTCGAGATCCGACGTTAGGAGGAGGTCGAGGTCCGACCTGAACTACTTCTGGTATTAGGACATGGGCGTAGTCCGATGTCCGTACTCGTAGTAATCATCACGTGATCAGACTGGCGGTCTGTTTTCCAGAGGTACGTCATACGCGCCAGCGGTAGTCAAGCACTTCGGCGTGCGGCGCGTCTTTCACACATCCAACCGTAAATAGCACGTGTAATAAACGAAACGGCAGATTTTTAGGCGCCATTTATCCTATAAATAGGTCTAAAAGAGTCAATTGTTCATTTTCTCGCTTCGACGTTTGAATCCAGAGAATACTGACCTTAGAAATCCCCACCCTCTTTCACACTTTGTTGAAGAAATCGAAATCTGCTCGAGAAAAAGTAAGTATGTATTCTTCACCTTCTCACTCCTCCAATGCACCGCATGGCCGGGCTTATTGTTGAGGGTGAAATTTTAAAATCTTGCCGGGCGGATTTGGCAAAGCGCGGAGAGTGCCTCAAGAAGAAGGATCGGCCTTGCAGTGGCCCGTGCCGAAGCAAGGAGAGCGCCAAGTGCCCGAGGCCGAGAGGAGGCGGCACAAGAACAAAGCGCCTTCTGGCGAGGGCCTTCGCCCGACAAAGCTTATCGAAGTCGGAGAGTTTTCCTCTTTCATCTCCGACTGCTGGCTGTGTGATGAGGCCGGAGGTGATTTGTGCCCACCGGAAGTTGGCGGCGGGACCAGATTTTGACAAGGCCCAACACGGTTGGGTTGAGGTCGACCACCGAGGTATGCAAGAATTATGCTCGCATAATCGCTGGGCGACCTCCTTTCCCGTGGTGGATGCTCGGCGTCTTCACGCTCTCTCCCACGGCGGAGGTCGTGAACTCAGTCTGAAGGAAGATGAAGACTTAGAGCTTCAGCAAGCCTTCTTGCCGAGTTGAGGACCAAACCGGCGAGTCCAAGCTCGGACGTCTCTTCGCGAGATAGGCAACCGGCGGAAGCAGCATGGTGCCCAAGCGAGGTCGGAGGGTCGGCAATCGGCCTAATGAGCCCGAGGTCGGTGGACCCATTGTAATAGGATGATTTCTTGGGATCGATAGGACCCGTGTTGTACAAACTTCCATTTTGAATAATAATAGACATATCTTTTGAAAATGCCTTGTCGTTGTCTTATTTCTAGCGTTCTTCACCTCAATACTTGGATGGATCATGAATCGCTAACAAAACCGAAAGAAGTCCGAGGTGCTCTAGCCGAGAAGGACGAAGAGGTGGCACTGGAGGAGTCGGTTCGCCGAGCCGACTCGTATTGCCAAGATGGACGTCATTCGGCATTGTCACCGAATCAAACAAAGTTGCATGAAGGCGACCCGGAGGTGGCCCGCCTCCTTGCTGAAAATGAGGTGTTAAAGTTAAGGATTACACATCTCGAAGTCCAGGGGGCTGATTTATCTGCAGATGTGATCCACGGACGATCGATGCCTGCGAGCAACGAGCTAACAACAGTGAGCGGCTCGGATCTCGGAAGAGCATGAAAAGTACGAAAGGTCATCCGCCGGATGGGAACGACTATATCCGAAGCCGACGATCGAGTTCGAGCTTGTTGGCGGAGGGCATGGTATTGAGGATGAGGAGGTCCCAATAGCAAGAATTTTAAAGATCGCCTCGACTGTCCCGAAATACCGCAGATGTATGAGATCATCCATAACGACGCATGCCCCGCCACAAGCCGCACGTTGGGCAACGCCGATCCCATAATTGAAGAGCTCGAAGAGGAGGCGGCTACGCTGATCACGCCGAAGTGCTCCGTCAAATGGGTCCATCGGCAATGGAGCGATAGAGGACGACGCCGCGCCGGAGGAGAGGACGCGCGGACTGCCAATCGACGTGGAATGGCTGTAGAGCTGGGGACAAGGGCATAGTCCCTGGTCGGCGTCGTTCACGGGGTCAAGATGTGGCCTCGGTGCGGATTGAATTCCCTGTGCCGAATCCGCCCGCCGAGTCAAACTACTCCGAGAGCAGTCGAGGTGGGGCCACCCTCGTAGATTGGGTGGAAGGCATAGAGTTTATTCCGGGTATCCATCACACAGGGACTTCTGCTCAAAATTATCTCGGCCGGTGAGTCTCGTGAGTGGAGCCCTGAAACCGAATGAGCGCATAGTGTAGGACTTTGTATGTAGGTATAAATGTATTTAGACTGCTTTGGTGTCGTTTTCCTCTTGAGAGGTATAAACATAGCTTAGGACTTCGTTTTGTCGTAAATGTATTTATCCGTATATTATACATGTAGATTTTTTCAACAATGAGTAATCTATGTATGCATGTAGACTTTCAAACTAGTGAGTAGTGCATGCGTTGCCAGACCGAGACGTTCAATTCAATGAGTAATCTACGAGTCGAGTGCGCTTAGTGAGTACCCTACTTAGTGGGTTTTTTTTTATCTTCGTGAGGCGTCCCTCGTGAAGGTTAAATCGCGTATATCGAAGCGAAATGAAATATTCATTGGAAAAATAAATATTTTATTCAACAAATATATGACATCGCACTGACAAGGCAAGTAAGGAGACTAACATAAAGCGATCCGAAATCAAAACTATGTAAAGTACCTCCTTAAATGAGAAATATGCGTTCGGGGATAAGCGCACCGGATAAGTGAGATAACAGAAGCCCCCCGAGAGTTCTCCGTGAACACGGTATGGGCCTTCCCATGTTGGATCCAGCTTGTTAAGACGCTCGGCTCTCGGCTTCATTATTTCGTAGGACGAGGTCGTCTACTTGGAACGGAAGTTTGACCCTTTTGTTGTAGTACCGCGACTGGGCTTTATACTTGACTTCGTTTATGAAGGCTGTGCTCGCTCTTCGAGGGCGCCAAGGTTTGCTCGCTCGGTCTTCCTCGTTCTTCGGCCTCGATCGAAGTGAAGTGTGCGGGCTTGGCGCGCCGATCTCGGCGGTATGACAGCCTCGTTACCGTAGACCAGTGAGAAAGGGTTTCCGTCTGCGTCGTCAGTGTGGTCTGTAGGACCAAAGGACTTGAGGAGATTTTCAGCCCGATCGCCTTTAGCTCGGTCCAACCTCTTCTTTAATCCTTGCACGATCGTGCGGTTGGTGACCTCGGTCCGGCCATTCGCCTGTGGGTGTGCGACCGAGGTGAAGCGTTGATCGATCGAAGTTCTTCGCACCACTCAAGTTTTGTCTACGGTGGGTGCCGTTGTCCGAATATATTTTCCACACGAAGGTCTGAATTCTCCTGCTCGTGAGGCTTGATAGTGGTTCGGCCTCGACCCACTTTGTGAAGTAGTCTATGGCTACGACTAAGTATCGAAGCTGACCTGGTGCTCGGTCGAACGGACCAACAATGTCAATCCCCCACTGCATGAAAGGCCATGGACTCTGCAGACCGCCAGATCGGCGCGCTTTTGACCGTGGAATGAATCGCACCGGGCACTTTCGACGAGTTCGGCGAATCTTGCGAGGATGGGCGATGGTATCCCGACCTCGCCTTCTTCTTTGAGAGCTCGCGACCCGATGTGGCTTCCACAAGACCGGTGAATTTCATTGAGCACGTAGTCGGCTTCTTCCGGCCCGAGGCACCTCGTGGAGGGTTGAAGGTAAGACTTCCGGTATAGGCGCCTCATGCATAAGATACTTTTGGGATTTCGCCATCATCTTTTGGCCTCCAATCGATCCACGAGGTAGTGTGCCCTTCCGGATATGCTTTTAGGGGTGTCATCCAGTTGGTTCGACCTCCGAGATAACGCTGATATGGCGCTCAATGCTTCGGAATGAACTTCCCCATCGGCGGATTTGCCGACGACGAAGCCAATTTACTAAGGATATCACTTCGGCTGTTTTCCCCCTCGTGGGATTTGATTATCTTGAAATATCTGAATGAGGCCAAGATCTCTTTTCGCTTCTCAGCGTACTCTTCATTCGATCCTCCTTAGCCTCGTATGTACCTAATACCGGTTTACCACGACACAGGAATCTCCAAATATCCGGACTTTGTCCACTTTCAATTCCTTTGCTAAAGTGAGTAATACGAAATTTTAAAGGCCAGTTCGACACGTTGATTGACTCGAACCCAAACCTGGCGCCGGTATTATCCACTCTACCATTAGCCAACACACATACACAGCTAGTTATATATCACACATATGTAGACAGGTCATGCTAGGCACGTAGACGAAATTGAGAAGACTTGAGACAATAATTATTTATGTTAGAATATTGAATAAAGAGTATATAGTTATATCTTGGGGTGGTTGCACTTGCAGGGATCCATAAAAAAGACATAATCCCATATGCCGCATCAATCATTGGCTATTTCTCTGCACAACTTCTTCTTGCTCTTGTTATGCAAAATAACCATATATGCTTGCATTCCTAAGTAATATTTACTTTCATCCACTCGAAGCAAATACAAGAATATCAAGATCAGCGTGCATAAAGTAAGTGCGGTATAGATTGACTAACTGAATTGTTTAATTTACCTCCATCTTCTCCCATGTAAATTATATATATTTCCCATATTACTTGAAGGTGCAGGCATGAACGCGGAAAGCGGATCCGATGGGAAGAAGGAGATAGATATAGAGGATGAGGCACGAGTGTTTGAGGGTGAGGATCTGAAAAGGATTCAGCCATGGGAGAAGCAGATAACTCTGCGTGGACTGATCGCGAGCGTACTGATTGGGTCCATCTTCAGTGTTATTGCAATGAAACTGAATCTCACTACTGGGATCACTCCAAACCTCAATGTTTCAGCAGCCCTTCTTGCATTTATTTTCATCAGGGGATGGACCAAACTTATTCACAAATTTGGAGTGGTTTCTACACCTTTCACTAAGCAAGAGAACACCATGATACAGACATGTATTGTTGCATGTTACAGCATTTCTGTTGGAGGTTGGAAATATCAATCAATTTTCACTCTTAATTCCTTTTCACTACTGTTCCATTGAGAAAGTTTTTGATAATTTTTTTCAGGAGGATTTGGATCTTATCTGTTGGGGATGAACAAGAAGACCTTTGATCTATCAGGCGGAAGCACTACTGTTGGAAATACTCCGAGCAGTGTCAAGGAGCCTGGAATTGCTTGGATGACTGGTTTCCTGTTTTTAGTCTGTTTCATCGGCCTTTTCGTGTTGATTCCTCTTAGAAAAGTAAGCCGATTTTAAAGATATGGATCCCAGTTTTTTAATACGAACCTGATCTTAATGCTACTTTTTAGCAGAAACTTTAATTTCTGATCATTAGAGCATGTGCATCACTATACTGTGATCTCTAAATTTTATTCTTTCTTTGGGGTATGGCTGATATGTTTGTCTCCTACTCAGCCGAATTTGATTATCAACTCATGTGGGTGAGGACCACACTATAATGTCAATGATATGGATTATTTTAGCTAGACACGATTAGTAGTTACTGCATTCCATTCCAAAACAGTAATATTTTATTCAATTTTGCACTAAGTGTCGAAATTGGTCCCCGCCAGATCTTGATTATTGACTACAAGTTGACCTTCCCAAGTGGTATGGCAACTGCAGTGCTCATCAATGGGTTTCATAACAGAGGTGACAAAATGGCCAAGTAAATCACACTCTTTAACATTTTATCATTATTATTATTTTAAGGCGTTAATAAAACTTAAATGATAACAAGCAAGTCCTATGTATAATTACTTTGCAGGAAGCAAGTGAATGGATTCCTCAAGTCCTTCTCTTTCAGCTTCTTGTGGGGGTTTTTTCAGTGGTTTTACACAGCAACAGTGGAGTGTGGTTTTTCACAGTTTCCAACCTTTGGACTTCAAGCGTGGAAGCAAACGTACAAGCGCCTTTTTATCTGCAATCGATGAGATATATTTCTCTTTTTATTCTTCCTTAGCTGCACTTTTTAGTGATTAATGCGCTGTTGTCTGGCAGATTTTACTTTGATTTCAGCCTGACTTATGTGGGGACTGGAATGATCTGCCCCCACATTGTGAATTTGTCTTTGCTTCTTGGAGCTGTGCTTTCGTATGGCATGATGTGGCCACTTCTACATAAGCTTAGAGGAGAATGGTATCCAGCTGAAATACCTGAAAGCAGTATGAAGAGTCTCAACGGTTATAAGGTCTTTGTTTTTCTTTGCCACCAATATTGAGACTGCCACCAATTAATAACACTCCTTTCGTTTTCCACTTTCTTGGCAGGTGTTTATCTCCATTGCCCTCCTTTTAGGCGATGGACTCTACAATTTCGCTAAGATATTATTCATTACAGTAATGAATTTTAGCAGCAAGTTGAGCAGAAAAAAACTCAGTTCAGGTTAAACGGAAGGATATTAGTTTGTACGAAGATGCTCATATATACTTGACACAATTTTAACACAAGTTTCATGTTTTTATTTGTTTTCTGTGGGAGCAGCTGGAGTAGATGTGGACAAGGCCCTTTGTGATCCTAGAAAAGATGAGGTTTTCATGAGAGACAGTATTCCACTATGGTTAGCGGCTCTTGGATATGTGATATTGGCACTGACATCAGTTGTTGCCATTCCCTTTATGTTTCCCGAGCTCAAATGGTACTTTGTTTTGATGGCGTATGTTTTCGCCCCGTCTCTAGCCTTCTGCAATGCCTATGGAGCTGGACTGACTGATATAAACATGTCCTACAACTATGGCAAAGTGGGACTTTTCACTATAGCCGCATTATCTGGGAAAGAGCAAGGCGTGGTTGCTGCAATGGCTGCTTGCGGCATATTCAAGTCCATTGTGAATGTATCCTGCATTCTGATGCAAGACTTCAAAACAGGACATCTCACTCTCACGTCACCAAGAGCAATGCTGCTGAGCCAGGCCATTGGTACGGCCCTGGGCTGCATTGTATCTCCTTTGAGCTTCTTTCTGTTCTACAAGGCGTTTGACATTGGCAATCCGGATGGAGAATTCAAGGCCCCTTACGCCATAATATACAGAAATTTGGCCATTATAGGTGTCCAAGGCTTCTCCGCGCTGCCCCAACACTGCCTGCAGCTCTGCTACGGCTTCTTTGTATTCGCTCTTGCTGTTGACTTAGTCACAGATGTTTCGCCAAAGAGGATTGGGAGATGGATGCCACTCCCGACAGCAATGGCCGTGCCGTTTCTCATCGGAGGCTACTTTGCGATTGACATGTGTGTAGGGAGCCTTGTGGTGTTTCTGTGGCACAAATTCAACTCCAAGAAGGCAGAGCTCATGGTTCCAGCTGTGGCGTCTGGTTTCATCTGTGGAGAAGGCATTTGGTCACTTCCTGCATCAGTTTTGGCCTTGGCCAAAGTCACTCCCCCAATCTGCATGAAGTTCTTGCCTGCCTAACTCTCCCTTCTTTTTCGCAACCCTTTGTTTCCACTAATTATTACACCCACCTAGTCCAGATCTTGCAAACTTTAATCATGTGTAAAAGTTTATGCCAATAAAAAGCGATTGGGATACGAGTTCAATTTATAAATTGCCACTGGGTTGTAAAATATTGTCTTGGCCGCGAACTCAAAAACTATATGATGGGATACGGCCTAACCGCTCAAGCCCAATAGCGGGCCCACGTAAACTGGGCCTGGCCTAGCTACTTCGGCCTACACGGTTTGGCCCAAAGCCCAACACCTAAACCCTATTCAAGATCAACCATATCCTATCATATATGAAATGAGATATTGGAGGAGATATTCAAGGATCGAGTCTATCTTCAGAGATCGGATCACACAAGGCAAGGGATCCATAGTAATCTGTAGTGATCCACAACATGTATAAATAGAGGTTAGATTGAAGGTAGAAGAGGTTAGCAACTATCGAATACTAGAGCTTTTCAATACATTCATTGTAATCGTGCATAGTGAAAGTATTGGGGAATCATTCCTCCGTGAACGTAGATCTTTTCCTTGATCGAACCACGTAAAAACCTCTTGTGTTCTTTATTGTTTTCACAAACTCACACACAAGATTTATCATTGGCGCCATCTGTGGGAACCATCTACAAAAAACTTCATTTTCTACGTAAAATCAATGGCAATGACTCGTGCAAATATTAGCGCCGCCGGTGGTGCTGGCAACGGACGATCTGAAGATCCCGACCAAGCTATCACACAGCGCTGGGGAAAAGAAGTCGCTACTGCCGATAGCAACAACATGCCTGAGGGTTACATAGAGAACCTACCTATACACCCTCAGGACCGTTGCCCTATCGGAGAAGGAGAAGCCGACCTCAACGCTGGTGAACAAGCGACTCACCAATCTCATGAGGTCCTCGGCAGAGCCGCGTCTGAATTCCTCAATGCCCACATGGGCCAATTTCAAAGCTTTTTGAGCCAAAGGGCAAACGGAGCGGGAACCTCAAGAACGCCCGGTTTGGCAATCACGGGCGCCCGAGGTCGCTCACCTCTCCGAAATGACCAGGGCGTTCACCTCGGCGAGATAGCCGAGAGCGTTCACTTCGGCGATATAGCCGAGAACGATCACCTCGGCATAATGCCCGAAGCCGATCACCTCGGCCAGTCGCCCATAACCATTCACCCCGGCGACATCCACGAAGTCGGTCACCTCGGTACAACTACCGAAGTCATTCGCCAAGACACGTCCGCGAGGCCGAACGGGACCGAAGAGAGGAAAGGCGGAGTCGATCCCCTCATCAAAGAGACGATAGACGTCGCTATCGGTCTCCCACCCCTCCTGAGAGGGATGGCAACGAACTCCCGGGATTCGACCGGCATGGACGGATCATCTCCCATTTCTCAAGGGAAATCCTGGATACACCCCTGCCGCAGCGATATCGGGCACCCAACATCGCCGCCTATGACGGTCTAGGAGATCCCTCAGATTTCCTTTTTGCCTATACTACAAACATGGCAAATCAGGGGATGGAAGATTTCCACATGTGCAAAATCTTCCCCGAGGTGCTGGTCTCCAACGCCCGTCGTTGGTTCACCTCACTTCGCCAGAATAGCATACATAGCTTCAAAGATCTCATGGATCAATTCAAGTGGCGCTTCTATCAAAAGATGCCACCTCAGCAACCTTCATCCGACACGCCACCATCCGTCGAGGGCGAGGCGAGGCGATGTCCAACTTCGTCTCAAGGTTCATCAAGGAATCCCTTAAGATCGATGAGAGCAACGACCTCTACATCATCAACGCATTCAAAAATGGGATCCGACCTGGCGCACTAAACAAAGAGATCACCAGGGAGAAACCGAAGACGGCGAGTAGCCTCTGGACCTTGGTGGATAACTACGTCAAAGGGGACGAGTCGGATCGTAAAAAGAGAGAGACATGGGACGAGCAGAAAACCGAGAAGAAGAGGCCGGATGATCGAGGAAGAGGCACCGATCGCCGAAGTGCCTTCGACAGGATCAAAAAAGGCCCAATGGAGTCTAGATTGGGACCTCGGCCAAATCCTGGCAACAACTCCCATAGTCTGCTCAAGTTAAGGGCGAAGATATTCGAACTCCACACCGAGCTCTTCCCAAAACCACCTCCCATGAAAGGAGGATCCAAGAAAAAGTCGAAGGACAAGTATTGCGACTACCACCAGGGGTATGGTCACAATACCGACGAATGCAGAAGTTTTGGCTCGAAAATAGACGAGCTCGTTAAAAAATGGGCGCTTAAGAAATACCTCGACCGCACCACGAGCGAGTCGGGAAACAAGAAGCGCAAAGGAAAGAACGGAGGTGACAACAATTATGGGCCGACCTCGAAGACGACGCACCTCGACGATGATGAGGACGACGGTCCCAACGCGATGGAGCAAGTCTACGCCATCACCGGACTACCTATAGGTACGACGAGGTCGTCATTAAAAATCGAAGCTCGGAGACCGATCCCCGAGGAGCCAAAAAACAAACGGCTTCGAAACGATGAGAGCATCGTGTTTTCCAACGACGACCCGGTACGTAAGATCATGCCCCATCAAGATGCTATTACCATACAAGCAGTGGTGGGCAATAAAAACGTCCACAGGGTCTACATCGACATCGGTGCCTCTGTCAGCATCATCTTCCAGAGTTGCTTAGACAAACTCGAGGTTGGGGGGATTCAAATTCATCCAGCACCATCTAAACTACGGAGCTTCACTCAGGAGGCGATACAACCAGAAGGCATCATCACCCTTCCTCCACCGTGGGGCGTCTCCCGTGTCGGTTACCAAAGCCATACAATTCTTCCCGGTCATGCTCCCTCTCCGTATAATATCATCCTCGGAAGAGATTGGCTCTATGCCACCAAGGCCGTCTGCTCGGTCTACCACCTCACCATCAAGATACCCACCCCGGCTGGAGTATTGAGTATCCAGGGTGATCAAGCAGCGGCGAAAGAATGCCTGAGGATCTCAGCCGAAGATGAGGCCTTACCTCAGGCCTAGCAATTACAGAACCCTCCTCAGAAGTTGTCACCCCGGGATGATCTGACTGACAACCTCCAATTATATGACGACGATCCCTCCAAGGTCGTCAAGGTCGGCACCCAGGGTCCCACTGACATTCGACAACATGTTATGCAACTTCTAAGGGAATACAGGGACGTGTTTGTAGGGAAAACATATGTTTAGCCCTCGCCCCGAGGATCTATCTTGGATATTTAATTCACCATACATTGATTATATACCTAGCATGCGTCTATATAATTAATTGCAACACGTAGAGGTTTTCTCGTGTTTACCTTTGGATCTGTCGAGGTGGATCGGGATGAACGGATCGAACGGATCGAGCGGATCGAGACTCATGCTTTGATCTTCCGATCGTATCCGGTTGCCCAATCTCCAACGTCGAGTGAGGACGATCTATGGAGAATGCTTCGGAAAAACTCCCTCAAGCTCTCTCTCAACTTTTTCGAGAATCCTCACAAATCACACATGTGATGCTCGAAAATTGTGATGTTAGTTAATCAGCATTTTACCTAGACTTTATCACCTTATATTTATAATGCACTACCTTAATCCCATATGGAAATTACCATAATCCTATATGGAAATTACCATAATCCCATATGGAAATTACCATAATTCTTTATGGAAATTACCATACTCTCAGGATTATTTCCATACTCGTGATTATTACCATAATCTTATATGGAAAGGATCTATGCATATACCATAAATATAATAACATCCTTGTGGGATAAAAGAATAAAATCTTGCCATAGAGATATAGGGACCGATTTTCTTGCTAAGCAATGGGCTGGATGGGTCGACCAGGGGATCAAATGCAAGGAATAAAGATGGGCATCAAATAAATTAATTATCTTATGTTCACCCGAACATAAATTAATTTATAAACATTTATTCATGCCACTAGAGAATAAATCTTGACTTACCCTTTATTACCGAAGTTGAGTCGGGCTTGCACTTAGACATTACGAATCCCGTATTTAAGATATCGAGCGACCATTAATTATTTATAGCATTACATCGCTTAAAATAATTAATAACTTCATTCCTTAAGTAGTACCACTCAACCTTATTATTGTACTTGAGCTAACTCAACCTGCGGGTTTAGTACAATAAACCTTTTGAGCTCCTTAAGGGCGTCATCATCCTAAATGGATACGGTGACTCGACTGAGATAACTAGCGTGACATACAAGCACCGCCACCACCCAAAATGCGGAGAATCTTGGGTTAGAACATATAACCTCACCCATAACAAGTCAAAGTGATGGTCGACTCATACTCACCTAATACCTTATCGAGGTTTAGATCATCGTAAGTCACCGAGATCTTGGTTCTTCACGACGGTCACGATAGAAGAACACATCTCACTATGATCCTTCAATACGTCGAGACGTGCCGGCATAAACAAGTAACCAAGTCAAGTCACTTCTTATCTATACCTCGGCTATACCGACAACTCGTCCTCAAGTTGTCTCACCGTGAAACTTTTATATCTTATAAAGCTTGACCAATCATACGAGACTTACGTGATCTTCTACACCGTATGATCTAACTTATATATGAGATAAGGGAACACGGATATATGCAATCAAGTATTCAATTAGGATAGGAGATTGTAATAGTGGTAACGAAACATTGTATACAAGCTCAACCAAACTGCTTTCAGTATACAAATCCAACAATCTCCCACTTATACTAAAGCAAACTTTTAGTATACAATGTGTCTCTCTACTAGCTATTACAAACAAAACCATCACTTTGCTTCTCCCACTTATACAAAAGTTTCCTTTCTAAGTAGGTGCCATCTAGCGCAATTCAAGTCCTCTAACGTCCCTGACGTAGACTTATTGCGGCAGGCATTAGTGAATGGATCCGCTAGGTTATCCGTCGTATCAATCTTTGCAATCAGCACGTCCCCTCGTCTAACGATTTCTCGTATGACATGGTACATTTTCTCTATGTGTTTAATTTCCTTGTGGATCCGTGGTTCCTTCGAGTTTGCCATTGCACCTGAGTTATCACGATGAAACCATGATACTCTTGGGCAAACCAGTACCACATCTAGATCCATGAGGTAGTTCTTGAACCATCTGACCTCTTTAGCTTGACCTCAAGCGGCTACATGTTCGGCTTCCATGGTAGAGTCTCAATGCATTCTTTGCTTTGTGATAAGCCTCATTTTACATGATTTATAAGGCTTTATTCGTTTCGTTTCTAAGTGATAAGTGATCTTTTGAGTTGTCTTTTGATATATTTATGTTTACCTTGGAAGATATTATTCCGTGTGTATTTCATGTCATTTTAGCATAGGTTTTAATGTCAAAAAGGTGGATCACGATAAAGAGGAATCAATAGCTCAATCGCAAGCTCGTGCGAAGAAGAACTGTTTGAAAACGACGTTGAATATGACGTAATGGATTTGAAAATTATGGATGTGAAAAGTATACTTTGTTAAAGAGCATCTCGATAGGAGTCCGTAGGCGCAAACAGATCGTAATTCGGAGTCCGGACGAGAGAGAAGGAGCTTAAACGGCAAGTCGGCGTAGGGCATTACGCGCGAAACGCTCGCGACCGTTGGTCGGGATGGTTAGTCGCGAGATGAGCGAATTTTCAGCGTTTCAAAGGATCGCGAGAAGCCTTCTCGGGAGTCTCTCTCTAGAACGCGTAGCGAGGCGCTAGGGCTGCATATATACATTTATATACGCACACAACATTGGGGAGAGATTCATGCGCGAGACATCTAGTTCGAGTATAATTGAATCGAGAATCGAGAGAAGGATTGAGAAATTGATGTGAAAAGGGAGCTCATGACTTATTATAAATAGGGAGATAGAGCGTTAGCTTAGATACACCATTCAGGCGAACACAAATTCTTCTTTATTTTCTTTTGCAAGTTCTTTTCCGTTTAATTTAGTTTAGCTTTTCTTTAAGTATTTTCATTCCAATTTCATAGTTTAGTATTAGAATTCAGAATTTCTTCCAGATTCAAGTCGCTACAATTGTTCTTCGTGGATTCTTACGGTTTTATCTATCTATCTTAATTTATGTTTTATTTAATTATTTATTGCTTTGGTAATTTAATTATGCGTAGCTAAAATTCCCTACTGATCCTAGGGTTTGCATGATTCGATCCTATATGTTGTGATTCCTGTTATTGCTATTTACCTTCTAGGCATTGATTCATGATTCTTGGTGCTTATTTATATGTGTTAATTTCTGATCAATCTTGATGCATATCTAGTTGTCGGTTAATTACGTAATTGTATTAATTGTCAATCGATCTTGAATGCATGATACTGAATAAGCGCTTGAGTCGTGGTGAGATAGGATATTCGTAGGAAGCATATTCTTAGTGATCCTTTTGGAGTTACCTATTTTCACCTAGAATGGTAGGAAAACTCGTAATCTCTCACGCAATTGTCGTAATTGAAGTTGTTGGTTATATTGTGATCTTCCATCTTATGCGGATTAAAATTGGCTAATAGGAGCAGGATAAACATACGTTGTGGATAGGATTAATGCATCCCTAGGGTTAGTCTCTTTATCTGCTTTATCTTCCGTGTGTTTATTGTTTTGTTTTATTTTACGCATGGTTACGCTTTGCTTTGGATTAAATTCCGAAGCCCTTAAACCTTTCACCATTTTTCTGTGCTTGAATAATGATGAATTATCGTTGAGCTAGCTTCTGTGTTTTCGCATTACAATCCCTGTGGATACGATACTCGACTTACCTTCTATATACGCCTTTTACGTGTGAAAAAGGGAGCGATCAAATTTTGGCGCCGTTGCCGGGGATTGTAAAGATTGCATAGGAATAATTTGATGATTTGGATTTATTAATTCAAGTTATATATTATATTATTTATTTATTGTTACCAGAGCTGAATTCTCTCTTTTCTCAGGTAGTTTATGCGTACAAGATCTTAGGGACCTCCTGAAATATTACTAGATCCCGAGATCGAAAGCTCTCAAAGGAGAAGAGGACAAGAGAAGAGACGGGCTGCAATGGCAGCTAATCCACGAGCAGGGCATTCCTCCCGAGCAAGCTGCACGCATGTTAGCCGATTTGCGAGATGCAGCCCAGATGGCGAATATGGGACTCCTAGTCCCTGCTCGAGACGAGACCTCACGAATTATATGTACCGACCTCCCAGAACAATTCCAAGGAGGCGGATGGGGCCGGAAGTCAATGCAAATAACTTCGAGTTAAAGCCGGCCCTAATCGGCATGGGTACAAGGAGAGCGGTTTGGGAGGAGTCACGAGAGGACCCGAATGCACATCTTGAGACATTCTCGACATTTGTGACACCATCAAATAGAATGGGGTGCCACAAGACACGATTCGGATCGCATGTTCGGATTCTCTGCGTGAGTCGGCGAAGGTGGTTGAAGTTTGGACCGCACGGGCATAAGCAGTTGGGGGATCTTTGCAAAAGTTCCTCTCAAAGTATTTTCGCCACCAAAGCCCGAAAATCATCGCCGAGATCTCCCACTTCTCCCCGCAGGGAGATGAGTCATTGTTCAAGTCGTGGGAGCGATTCGGGGGCCTATTGAGAAAGTGCCCACAACACGGATTCTCCAAAGAACAGCAGATCACGCGGTTCTACATGGTGACATGGCATACAAGGAGCATAGTGGATGCGTCGGCGGTGGATGTTTATTGAATCGTCGTGTAGAGGAGGCCAACGCATCATAGAAGAGATGGCGGCAAATAGTTATCAATGGCCAACGAGAGAACGCATGATGGTTAAGCGGCGGTTGTCGAGGCGATTAAATCTGACGGTGATGAAGCAATTCACTCTTTTGAAGAGTCGGATCGAGACGAAGAGGTCAACCACATCAATCGGAGGAATCATGGGGAAATCCGCATACAATGCAAATAATGTAAATCATCCAAATTTCTCGTGACATGACCCCAATGATTTTCAACGACCTCCGCCTGAGTTTCTCGATTCGAAATGGAGTGATTCAAGAGGCGAAGAAGCCAAGTCTAGAGGACATGATCGCGATTGGTTGTAAGCAACCAACAATTGACGATGAACCGAACTCATTTATAAGCAACACCGGCGGAAGATTAATCATTTGGAGTCCACGTGGACGGCTATGGGAAAGCATATGAAGATTTTGGAAAATCAGATTGGTCAAGTAGCCGTGCAGTTGAATGCACTACAAAAGCGGGCCAATTTCCGAGTAATAGGGAGGTGAACCCAAAAATCAATGTTTCGCCATCCGGACGAAGTGGACAAGCTTACCCGAGCCATACAGACAAGAAAGTAAACTGGAGCGAAACTGCATAACCGAGCTCGCATCGCGAGCTCGATCGCGAAGTCCCGAAATTTCCCCACGAAGCTCACGATCGAGCAGCGCCCATGGCCCGACCATGAGCCATCATATTGTGCGCTCCAGTTTGTTAGCGGCGACCCAAATACCGCAAGTTCGAGCGAAGGAGGATTGCGGTAGCAGAGCGGACACCTCGCGACCGCCCACGATCGCGAAGTCAACCGCCGGGCGGCCTCGAGAATCCATTCTCGCACGTACACTCCTCCGGTCCCATTTCGAGTCGACTAGTCAAGTCGAAATATGACGAGGAGTTTGCGGCGTTCAAAGAGATTTTCAAAAGTTGAGATCAATTTGCCTCTCTTTGAAGCAACTGCGAAACATGCTTAGGGATACATGAAATTTTTAAAGGCGACTTGCAAGCAAGAAGAAATTAGGGAAATTTGAAAAATTACCCTATCCGAGGAATGCAATCTTGTCATTGCATAGGAAGCTCCCTCTCGCGGAAGGATCCCGCGGTTTCGTTAGAATGCGAGATCGCCGAGCATACTTTTCAAATGTGTTGTGCGACTTGGGGCGAGCATCAATCTGATGCCTGAGCGTATTCAACCGGTTGCACCTGTGGAAAGATGAAGCCGGCGAAGATATCGCGATGATGGCCGACATGTCACCACATATCCTAAAGGTATCGTCAAATATGTGTTGGTAAGAATTCGGGACTTTGTTTTTCCTGCAGATTTTGTGATTTTAGATATCCCCGAATTCAAACAACAACCGCTAATCCTGGGCAGACCTTTTCTAGCAACTGGTCGTGCTTTAATTGACGTGCAGGAAGGTGATCTAACTTTTCGTGTTAACGATGAGAAGCTGAAAATCTCAATCTATGACGCCATCCCGCGACACGATAGTGCAGAGCATGAAGAGTGTCATTCAATCACCACTGTCATTGCTAGCCAAATCTCGAGCTTGGATGACAACCGACCAAGTGACAAGGTGCTAAAAGAAGAGATGGACTCGGCATGGAACTCGGTGATTCGTTCAAGTTTGGGGAGACCACTTCCATACTCGGTGGTGGTCTAACGTAAATGCAAAGTATCGAGGCAAGCACGATTTGGGAAGAAGTCTCTGTCAAACGCGATTGATTGGGTATGAAATGGTCTAGCTAAAGACGTTTAAATTTAGCACTTGTTGGGAGGTAACCCAATGTTTTTTTTTTTTTTTTTTGTTTTGTCTTTCTTGTTTGGGTTCTGTGTCTGTTTTGTGGGTTGAGTTGAATGACGAGCAGCCGATGATGAGAATTGTTTTTGTTAGAAAATTTGATTGCAAGCGATTTTGTGAGACGAAGCATGTTATGATTATTGTGAGTATTGAGCCTTTGAGAACTTGATCACATTTTTGAAACCTGTGAGACTTGAGCTTTCGACTGTCATATCTTTTCAGTCTTGTTTATTTATGTGTGAATAGTTTGAAATAGCATGTGTTTCTCTAGAACTTGCTCGGTTCTTTTCGAGGTTGCATTGATGTGCTTAAGAATTTTGAAATGATATTAGGCATTCTTTTCTTAGCCTATACACTATCCAAACACTAACTTGTTATGTTATTATCCTTTGATGAGCCGTTTGAGCCTACCTTATTCATTCATATAGTCGTGGGTTGGGTTATGTTGTTAGTGTGATTTTGGTTGCTTGAATGAAAGGTTGAGAAAAGAAAGGAAGAGAATAATTGTTGAGGAGTGATAATAATAAAAATAGTTGCTTACCCATATAAGTTCAAAAAAATAAATAAATAAATAAATGACACAAGTGTGTGAAAAGAACATAAATGGGTAAGTAGCTAGTGCTTTGAGATGAGTATATCACTTATATGAAAATTATGGAGTGCTTAAAGAAAAATGACTTCTTGGTATGGAGAATTGAAATAAATTGTGAAAATTTGGGAATTATGTCTTGTGTTACTTATGGTGTTTTTCATTATGGGATTATGAGTCACTTAGCCTAAATATATCCTACCCTACCAAAGAGCCTACATTATAACCTTTTATAAAGACCTTTTTGATCTTAGTTCTTGAGCACATATTTGAGCAATGGAGAATTAGACGATTTGCAAGCTTATGGTAGATTCCATGTAATTTTGAACTTTGAGAGCATACACATCCTCCTTCATACACTTGAGTGTTTGAGATTTCTTATATATATATCCATCTCGTGAGGATTCAAGTTTGGGAAGGCTTGTGCTTATGATTATTATGATGTGTGGAGTTTAACGAAAGATGTTGTGATTTGATTCATTTGAGTGAATCGTTTTTTGCTCATTGCTCTGAGGCTTATTGCTTTTATCGTTCGACTCTTTACCTGTCTCCGGTCGTCTCTCTTTTGTTCTAATTTGTTTGAGGATAAACAAAAGGGTAAGTTTGGGGGAGTTGATAAGCCTCATTTTTACATGATTTATAAGGCTTTATTCGTTTCGTTTCTAAGTGATAAGTGATCTTTTGAGTTGTCTTTTGATATATTTATGTTTACCTTGGAAGATATTATTCCGTGTGTATTTCATGTCATTTTAGCATAGGTTTTAATGTCAAAAAGGTGGATCACGATAAAGAGGAATCAATAGCTCAATCGCAAGCTCGTGCGAAGAAGAACTGTTTGAAAACGACGTTGAATATGACGTAATGGATTTGAAAATTATGGATGTGCAAAGTATACTTTGTTAAAGAGCATCTCGATAGGAGTCCGTAGGCACAAACGGATCGCAATTCGGAGTCCGGACGAGAGAGAACGGAGCGAAACGGCGAAGTCGCGCTCAGGGAATTACGCTTCGCGAGAAACGCTCGCGACCGTTGGTCGGGATGGTTAGTCGCGAGGATGAGCGAATTTTCAGCGTTTCGAAGGATCACGAGAAGCCTTCATGAGTCTCTCTAGCACGCCAGCGAGGCGCGCTAGGGCTGCATATATACATTTATATACGCACACAACATTGGGGAGAGATTCATGCGCGAGACATCTAGTTCGAGTATAATTGAATCGAGAATCGAGAAGGATTGAGAAATTGATGTGAAAAGGAGCTCGCGACTTATTATAAATAGGGAGATAGAGCGTTAGCTTAGATACACCATTCAGGCGCGTAACACAAATTCTTCTTTATTTTCTTTTGCAAGTTCTTTTCCGTTTAATTTAGTTTAGCTTTTTCTTTAAGTATTTTCATTCCAATTTCATAGTTTAGTATTAGAATTTAAATTTCTTCCGCATTCAAGTCGCTACAATTGTTCTTCGTGGATTCTTACGGTTTTATCTATCTATCTTAATTTATGTTTTATTTAATTATTTATTGCTTTGGTAATTTAATTATGCGTAGCTAAAATTCCCTACTGATCCTAGGGTTTGCATGATTCGATCCTATATGTTGTGATTCCTGTTATTGCTATTTACCTTCTGGCATTGATTCACGATTCTTGGTGCTTATTTATATGTGTTAATTTCGATCAATCTTGATGCATATCTAGTTGTCGGTTAATTACGTAATTGTATTAATTGTCAATCGATCTTGAATGCATGATACGAATAAGCCTTGAGTCGTAGCTGAGATAGGATATTCGTAGGAAGCATATTCTTAGTGATCCTTTTGAGTTACCTATTTTCACCTAGAATGGTAGGAAAACTCGTAATCTCTTCTTTGCAATTGTCGTAATTGAAGTTGTTGGTTATATTTGTGATCTTCCATCTTGTCTGGATTAAAATTGGCTAATAGGAACAGGATAAACATACGTTGTGGATAGGATTAATGCATCCCTAGGGTTAGTCTCTCTTATCTGTTTTATCTTCCGTGTGTTTATTGTTTTGTTTTATTTTCTGCATGGTTACGCCTGCTTTGGATTAAATTCCGAAGCCATAAAACTTTCACCATTTTTCGTGCTTGAATAATGATGAATTATCGTTGAGCTAACCACGTGTTTCGCATTACAATCCTCGTGGATACGATACTGACTTACCTTCTATATACGCCTTTACGTGTGAAAAGGAGCGATCACTTGCACTCCAGATACGGTTCCACCTCCCAAGGTAAACACATAGTCCGAGGTAGACTTTTCTCATCACGATCACTGGAAATCCAGTCTCAGATAACCCAAAGGCATTAGACTATCTGCATGGTAAACTAGCCTATAATCTCGAGTCCTTTTCAGGTACTTGAGTATATGCTTTACTGCAGTCCAATGTGCTTGTCCAGGGTTAGACTGATATCTGGCTACTATGCCTACTGCACAGCAGATATCGAGCCTCGTGCATAGCATTGCATACATGAGACTTCCTAAGGCGGAAACTTAGGGAACTTGTCTCATTTCCTCTATCTCCTTTGCAAAAAAAGTGCGCCTTAGATAAAGGAACGCCATGTCTGAAAGGTAGCAATCCTTTCTAGGCGGTCTGCATACTAAAACGAGTAATCACAGTATCAATGCAAGATGCCTGAGATAAGCTCAACATTTTCCTCTTGCGATCTCGGTAAACCTTGATCCCAAGAATGTACGCTGTATCTCCTTAGTCTTTCATTTGAAACTGATCGGATAACCAACTCTTTACGTCTGATAACAACTTCACATTGTTGCCAAATAGAAGAATGTCATTCACGTAGTGCAAGTGCGAAATACCACATCACCATCGACATCTAAATGATACACACAACTTTCGCTAGGCAACTGGGTAAATCCATAGACTTTACCACCGTCCAAACGTAAGTTCCGTGATCTTGCATCATTGTCTTATAACGCCTCTGCACGTCCATGGGTCGATTATTGCTGTTATTTCGCGGGACTAAATTGAAGATTCTCCCACGAACATAAATCGCTCGGGTCGACGAACAACCCTCCCACTACGACGAGGTGCTATAGACACAATGACAACGGTGGGTGCATTAACTTGTGGTTCTCTATCTTGCACAAACTTGCTGGGTAGGTACCACTTGTACGGTCGGTATCTCTAGTGGAACTCGACCCACTTCAATTTCTTGAAGTATCTGGTGTCGATCCCTCCCACTAGACTCGACATCTCGTACCTTTGGTCTAATCGGTGGTGAAATACAATCATCTTCTATTTCTTGAAGAATGATTTCAACTTTGGATTTATGATTTTTCATGTAGTCCTCTTCTAAGAATCGGGCATTAGAGCTAATAATGACCTTCTGATCCTTAGGACTATAGAATAAACCACCTTTCGTTCCTCTAGGATAACCAATAAACAAGTTTTGCATCGGATCTAGCCTCCAACTTGTCAGCCTTCTTGTTCAAAGACAAGGTTTGGATCGCCCATATCCTTATGTGGCTTAAATTTGGCTTGCGCCCAAACCACAACTCGAAAGGGGTCTTTTTGACTGACTTGGACGGTGCTAGATTTAGCAAGTATGCCGCCGTTTCTAAGGCATACCCCCAGAACGAAATAGGCAATGTTGCATAACTCATCATCGATCTAACCATTTCCAAAAGAGTCCTATTTCTTTGCTCTGACACACCATTTTGCCGTGGTGTGCCTGGTGAAATCTGGGAGGTAATCCCACACTTCACTAGATAGTCCATGAACTCATTCTTTGAGGTATTCGCCACCGCGATCGTAACGCAAATGACTTGATACTCTTACCAAGCTTCGTCTCCACTTCCGCCTCAACTCTTTGAATTTCTCAAAACATTCGGACTTGCGGTGAAGTAGGTATACGTATCCGTTACCTTGAGTAATCGTCAATGAAAATGACAAAATACTGCGTACCTCCACGAGCTTGTGGACATTGGTCCACACAGTCGAATGGACTAGCTCTAACATTTCTTTGGCTCTATAACCCTTCGCTTTGAAGGTCCGGTCGACATCTTACCTTCTATACGTGATTCGCAGATCGAAGCGAGTAACCGTGAGATTACCCAACGCCCATTCTTAGCGGCCTTTGGATCCTATTTAGATTGATGTGACCTAATCTAAGATGCCGAGAAAACTAGTGTCATTTTGCGAAGAAAACTTTCTCTTTTAGGGTTTGATGAAGATGCAACATAGTTATAGGTATTATGTTTAGCAGAGATAGTATAAAGCGAGTTGTATAAAGTGCCCCTACGTATAACCGTCATTTCTTATGATAGAAACACCACTATCAAAAAATAATGAATATCCATGAATAAATAGTTTCAAACAGAAATAAGATTCCCAAACTCCGCACATACAAAACGTCTTTCAAAACTAAAACTGCCTTATCAAAACATAAAGAAACATCTCCGACCGCAACGGCTCGACTTTCGCGCGCTGCTCATGGAGATCGTTATCTCGCCATTACCGCGACTCCTTATCCGCAGAACCTCGCAAGGTGTAACAAACATGATCGATCGCACTCGTGTTCTACTACCCAAGAATGGGTAGAACAAGTCGCTAAACATGTTTCACATTAAAGCAAATGACGCACTTGAGCTTTGAGCTTGGGGCACTTAGCCTTCCAATGCCCGGCCTCACCGCATTTGAAGCACTTGCCCTTCTCCTCGCTTTTTCAAACCACTGCAGAGCCCTTTATATTACTCCCACTCTTTCTTTAGCCTTAGCATCTCTAGAATTCCACTTTCCTTTTCATCTTTCGATAAAACAAGAGTTTTCTTTGAGGTGCGTACAAAGGCATGCACCTCACCTATTTTACGTTCTTCCGCTACTAGATCCTCTCAGAATGAATCTAGAGTATAACTCTTATCATAAAGGACTGTTTCTATAACGGAAGTCATCAAAAGACTTGGGCAAAGTGTTGAGGATCATATCGATTCTCGACCACGCCATCAATATATCCTCCAACCAACTCGAGCTCTCCGAAGAGATTGATCATTTGCTTTACATGGTCAGCGCACCGAATCACTTTCCTTCATTGAACTTGACATTATGGATTTTGTCAAATTATGACGATTACGTCCGTCTGACTCCTCATACGATTTCAAAGATTTAGCCATATCGAGGTCGCATCTTCCATCTCTTGATGCCGGAGTCTGCGAGGACTCGCATACGGTGACCAAAGAAGGCACTTTGCCATTCTGCTTGATTTGTCCCATTTCTCGTGTTCCTCGCGCCCTCACTGCAGATAAATCGCCTAGAGGCTTGGGGCGGGGTGTAGTAGTACAAATAAATTATCTTCTCGCAAGAAGAACATTCTCAATGTTTCATTTCCACTCGATAAAATTCGGACCTGATAAAGGATTTTGTGCGAGCATATTGATAATCGGTGTAAAGAGACATATCCAAACGATAAAGAAAACACATAAGCATACGATCGCATATAATTCAGTAACAATAATATTGTAACCTTTGATAAAACAATATTAATTGAAACCTCAATCGCCCAAGGAATCCCACATCCAAGCCACGCGTGTGGGCGCTATACATGAACCCCCACTGCACTAAAATATACCTTTAGTCGCTTAATTTCAATCCATGTCAACTTAACCTTATGACAAAAGAAATTAACGATTGGACCTTACTAGACCACATCACTATCGCAAGAAGGGGACTTCATGGGAAGTTGTACTCGAGGTGATGTCTAAGCAATGACCACATTTTTAATAAATAAAATGAATTCTTAGAATCGCATACTCACCGGACCATACCGCCCAATTCAAATTCTTTTGTTATCTCATTTTATATCTATCTCTAGAGAACTTATGAAAATTGCACATGAAGCCACGCGTGTGGACGCTTACATGAAACTCCCACTTCTCAATAGATTTAAAACGCTTTATTTAGAAATCTCATCTAACAAACTTATGATAAACAAGGTCAAGCAAGCCACGCGTGTGATCGCGTTTACTCATAGTGCGTATCACTTGTTTAGAGATTAAAAGCGTGGAGGTCTTGACATTTTAATTTAAAAATTAATTTGTCGGGTTGTTTGCTTAGTCTTTTTATTCAAAAGGTTTGTCCATGCGAGATCACGTAATCCTAGATGCTTGTCTATAGAACTCAACATGTAAAACATGCTCCTGCAATTCTAAAAAGCTTGAAAGCGCGATAAACCTAGCATGCTTACTATGCGCATCCAATTACGTAAAACACTTAAAGGTTTGTCAACGAAATAAACATACATAGCATGCTACCGCGATAATTTAAACATCCACGACATGCATATGAACGATAAAATAAAATAAACGCTCATCGCGCCCAATCGTGAAACCCGCACATTCTGTCTAATCTATTACATAGATATGCAAAGTACGTAATAACCCGCACGGACCGATTCGCCAACGGGCCTCGCGTGCATACGGGCACGGACCGAAAACTGGGTTGGGCAATGAAAAATGGGTCCGGGCCGGGTCGGCCCAATTTATGCTCGACGCCGCTAGGCAAAGCCCGATCGTGCGCCCGGCTTATTGCCGCCCGCCGCATGCCTCATGGAGCCTCCTCGCGTCGCGAAGGCGACCGTGACCCGCCGAGCTTGCGTGCGAGCGCCGCCGCGTTACCAGCGCTGCCAACACCGCAGACTTTGAGGTTCCCGCTTGCTCATCGCGCCGCCACGGTCGCCGCCGAAAGCACCGCCGAGCGCGCAGACCCCGCCGTGTGGTGCCGAGGCATCCGCGACGGAAGCGCAGACGCCCGCACTTCCCCGGCCGAGCCGTGCCGCCGCCGCCCATCTCGCGCTCGCTGAGGCCGCGGGCCGTTGAGCGCACGACGCGCCTAGATCACCCGAGCGCTGTCGCGCGCCTGCTGCCGATAACCGCGCCAGCGTTACGCGGCGAATCTCGCGACCGAGCTCGCTCGCGTGGCGCCAGAGATCTCGTCGCGAACGCACGCCCCGCCGCCCGCGTCCCTCGCGATCGCTCTCGCGATCGCGTAGCTTTCGCCATGAAAACATCCAGGTCACCCATGAGACCTATTTTTCCCCATCATCTCGTTTTTGGTGCTTTGGTCTTCGTTTCATTTACGAGATAAGATTTATAAAATAAATCTAATCTAACCACGAATTTTCTCGTGAAAACAAAACCCAACAAAAACAAAAAGCGAGCCACGATGAACCACGATTCATAATTAATTAAACGCACGTAATAATCAAACGTGAATTAATCCAACAGAGCCAAGATCACGATCCCAGCTCGATACCAATTGTAGGGAAAACATATGTTTAGCCTCGCCCGGTGATCTATCTTGGATATTTAATTCACCATACATTGATTATATACCTAGCATGCGTCTATATAATTAATTGCAACACGTAGAGGTTTTCTCGTGTTTACCTTTGGATCTGTCGAGGTGGATCGGGATGAACGGATCGAACGGATCGAGCGGATCGAGACTCGTGCTTTGATCTTCTGGACTGTATCCCGGTTGCCCAATCTCCAACGTCGAGTGAGGACGATCTATGGAGAATGCTTCGGAAAAACTCCCTCAAGCTCTCTCTCAACTTTTTCGAGAATCCTCACAAATCACACATGTGATGCTCGAAAATTGTGATGTTAGTTAATCAGCATTTTACCTAGACTTTATCTCATACCTTATATTTATAATGCACTACCTTAATCCCATATGGAAATTACCATAATCCTATATGGAAATTACCATAATCCCATATGGAAATTACCATAATTTTTATGGAAATTACCATACTCTCGATTATTTCCATACTCGTGATTATTACCATAATCTTATATGGAAAGGACTATGCATATACCATAAATATAATAACATCCTTCGTGGGATAAAGAGAATAAAATCTTGCCATAGAGAGATATAGGGACCGATTTTCTTGCTAACAATGGGCACTGGATGGGCCAACCAGGGATCAAATGCAAGGAATAAAGATGGGCCTCAAATAAATTAATTATCTTATGTTCACCCGAACATAAATTAATTTATAAACATTTATTCACGCCACTAGAGAATAAATCTTTGACTTACCCTTTATTACAAAGTTGAGTGGGCTTGCACTTAGACATTACGAATCCCAGATTTAAGATATCGAACGCGTCCATTAATTATTTATAGCATTACGATTGCTAAAATAATTAATAACTTCATTCCTTAAGTAGTACCACTCAACCTTATTATTGTACTTGAGCTAACTCAACTGCAGGTTTAGTACAATAAACCTTTGAGCCCTTAAGGGACGTCATCATCCTAAATGATACTATGACTCGTCATGTATAACTAGCGTGACATACAAGCACCGCCACCACCCAAAATGCGGAGAATTGGGTTAGAACATATAACCCTCACCCATAACAAGTCAAAGTGATGGTCAAGAACTCATACTCACCTAATACCTTATCGAGGTTTAGATCATCGTAAGTCACCGAGATCTGGTTCTTCAATACGCCGATAGAAGAACATCATCTCACTGTGATCCTTCAATACGCCGAGACGCATCAAAGACAGACAAGTAACCAAGTCAAGTCACTTCTTATCTATACCATTTCATACCCGACAACTCGTCCTCAAGTTGTCTCAAAGTGAAACTTTTATATCTCATAAAAGCTTGACCAATCATATGACTTCGTGATCTTCTACACAATCGTATGATCTAACTTTTATATGAGATAAGGCTATTACGAATATATGCAATCAAGTATTCAATCGTATAGGAGATTGTAATAGTTGGTAACAGAAACATTGTATACAAGCTCAACCAAACGCTTTCAAGATACAAATCCAATGTTCGTTCGTGGTCACCACTCGACATTTACGTGAGTGTCACCCAAGCTCATCACTCATCGACTCAACATCGATCCGACTACCAAACCAGCTTCGACAAAAGAAAAGGGCATTTGCAGAGCGCAAAGAATGTGATATGACGAAGGACCTAACCCGTGAAGCCAAGATCCTGCTCGAGGTCAAGCACTCAACCTTGATGGCTAATCTGTCATAGTTCGAAAGCTGTGAGGGTGGCGCATGATGTGTCGACTATACCGACTGAATAAACACCGCCTAAAGGACTGCTACCCTCCCCGGATATCGATAAAAAGGCAGGCATTGGTGGGCCATGAGATCTTCGCTCGGATCTATATAAGGTATACCACCAAGTCTTGATGAGCAAAGAAGATGCTCCAAAACGCATTCATCATCGACTTTGTCTTCGTGATACCGAAAGCCGAGCTACCTACCAACGAATGGTGGAAGCAATATTCAAAGACCATGTAGGAAAGATCGCCGAGATCTACGCTGACGACATAGTGGTAAAAAGCAAAAAGATGGAAAGTTGTGCCGAGGATCTCAGAACTATCCTCCACTCCTCAGTCGGTCAACCTCAAGCTCAACCTCAAAAGTGCACATTCATGGTAAAACGGGAAATTCTTGGGATGCTGGGTTTCTCGTAGCGGTCAAGGCTAATCCCACCAAGGTGAAGACGATACTGACATGCAGTACCAAAAACAGTTCAGTGAAATCCACAAACTCACCGGCCGCTTAGCCGCCTCGTGAGTTCCTATCCCTGCCATGGAGAAACAACTCCCTTCTTCAAAATCTTGAGGACAGCCCCGATTTCGCCTGGGGCGGAAGAACACCATACCACCTTCACACAACTAAAGGAGACTACCGACCCACCCACGCTGTCCGCCCCCAAAGAGAGCGAACTCCTTTCTTTATATCTAGCCGCCTCGGACGAGGCCATCAGCAGTTGTACTTATGCGAGATTGAGCTCCTGACGACAACTTCCTATTTACTTCATCACCGAGCTCTCAAAGGACCGGAGACTAGGTACACCAGTCAAAAATAAATGGCACCGCGGAACGCCAAGCGATCGCCTCCCGACCTTATTTTCAAGTTCATTCCATCCAGTACTAACCGACTTACCCCGAGGCAAGTCTTGCTTAAACCCGAGTCGCAGCCGCACTAATACGCCTCGAAGGGCCGAGGATATTACCTCACGGTGTCGACGGTTAGTCGACGCTGAATTACGCTGCGCCTACCTCACGCCAAGTCATGGGTAAACACGTGAAGTTGAATAGCGCTTTTTTGGGCGCTTATTTACACTTTAAATAGGTCCTAAAAGAAAACTGCTCATTTCATTCTTCATCCATTTTGCTCCGAGAGAAATTTTCGTAACTTCCTTCGTAACTTTTCGTAACTTCGTCAAGAAGCATAATCACACTTTGAAAAGTAAGTATGTCTTCCCATCTCTTCTACGCCTTCTTCGGTAGAGATATCTAGATCTACCCGATCATCTTCCGCTGATGAGATGGAAATTAGGGATTATACTGTTAACCTCGCCGGGTAGGTCCGGGCATTAGTGTTAGGTTCCAAGTGATTCCACCCGCCCGATAGTTATAAGATTAGGACGCTGAGTTCGCCTTGATCGCTCATGGGTAAGATAGCATCGATGGCTTCATATCTCGCGGAGGCATGGTGGTGCTCGCTAACCGAGGATGAAGGCGAGGCCTCCCGAGGGATTTACAACCAGAGCAGTAGATGCTTTGAAAGTCGGACTTAGTTTCTTTAGCTCTCATTTTTTGAACATCCAAGAATATTATCAAATTCCTATACGCCAGCTTGACCTCGAACCCATTAGGGGTCGGTAGGGCTAGGACTCGCTCCATGGGCATCGCGGAGGCTTTTCTTAAGTGTTGATGCTTTTAGCATCAAGAGATAGGAGGTGTTACTACCTGTCACCTCGGCAGAAGCATCAAGGTGATCGCTCTCGGCGTGTCCCATTGCAAACAAAGTTCTTTTTGGACGAGGGCAATGAGGTACAGAAATGGGCTTGGGTAAATGAGGATGTAAAGTGTAGGCCCCGGCAAGATAGAGGATTTATCCAACTCGCTGGGTGAAATATCCCGTGATTATATCGAGGACACCGGCGATGCCGGCCGAGCACTACAACCAAGCTCGATCCGGTCGACCAAGAGGCACCCTTTTCTTTACTTCCTTATATTTTGTGACTTTATGCTAATAAACTTTCTTCTTATCGTAGTGAAGCCTCGATGCACGCAAGAAGTCAATGGTGGCGGTGCCGCCTCCAAAGACGCCGCCGAGCCCGAGGCCAAAAAAGAAGGCGAGGTTGAACGAGCAGCAAGTGCACAATGGGTGGCCGAACTCGCTAGCTGGGACCAACGACCTCACCGAGGTCGTCCACCGGCGAGCACGTACTTGATGATTATGTACGAGGTGCCGATTCTCACTCCCCTATATCCTTTCCACATGTATGTTTATTTCAGATTCGCTATTATTTCCTCTCGCGATGTGTGTCTAATGGTGTGATTTTCGTGACGCGATCAGAATGGGTATCGCACCGATAGCCGGATACATTGTCGGGGTGTCTCGATACGAGACGGTGGAGGTGGCTACGCACGAGGCCACGAGGGCAAGTGCCGATATCAAGGCGCCGCCAGGCCGCAGTCAAGGAGGGTGCCCGGCTGGAGCGCCATGCCGGAGCGGCGCGCAGGCAAGGCGTTAGGTGGCAGTGGCGTCATTGCGGGCGGTTCGGGAAGAAGCTCGACCAGAGAAGAAAGGTTCTCCGCTAGCGGGCAAGAGCCGATGTGAAGGCCTTTGCCAGGCTCATCGAATCGTAAACCTTCTCCGCTCTCCTCCTGCCGGCTGCCGTGTCAGACGCAGCGGTGTCCGCACCACCGGGAGGAGCTTGGCGGCCGAGATGTCTCGACTGACAAGGTCGTGCATGGCCGGGTCGAGTCGATCCTGTGGCGCAGCAGGCGACTACGCCGTGATTGTCGAGGCGAGGTCCTTCCTTTGTCGGGAGACCTCGCGCCTCCACTATCTCCTCGACGGCCGGAGTCGCCTCCCAAGCAAGCGAGGATGAGGACGCAGAGCTTCTAGAACTCCTTCAAGTGCTGGCCGAGATAGGCGCCGGGCCGAGCTCTGTCTTCTCTAGTGAGCCCCACCGAGGCTCAGTCGTCTGACCTTTGTAATAGGTTTGATCGCCGGTCATTAGATCCCGAGCTTTGTACAAACTCCCACTTGTCAATAATAAATACATCTTTTGAAAATGAATGTGTCTTTCTTGTTTTAGACATCGCCTTCTCAATACATTGGGCTAGATCACGATCTTTGACCAAGTTGAAAGAGGTCCGAGGTGCCCTTTCCGAGAAGGGACGAGGGGTGGTACTCGATGAGCTGCTCACGAAATGACGTGACTGCATAGTAATGGATAGTCAAGTTGTCGTATGGTAGCACCATCGCCAACCGGACCGAAAGCAGCCTCAGTGGCTAAACGAGATAGTGACCCGCCTTTCCAGAGAAGAACGCCTTAAAGCTGAGAATTATTCATCTCGAGGTCCGTCGGAGGATGTCTCACGACGGCCTTCAAGGGCGCTGATACAATGTGAAGAATAAATTGAGTCAAGAAGAGAAGATGGGGCTCTTAGAAGAGCACCGATGGCAAGACACGGGGGATCACCATATCCGGTAGTAATTAATCAGCTCAACTTTTGTTAGTCGGAGGCATGGTACTAAGGGACTATGAGGCCCAATAGTAAGAGTTTTAAAGATCGCCTGACGACATTCGGGTCAAATGCTCCCAGCCTTTACGAGATTGTTCGAAGCGACGATGCCCGAGCCTCCACCAACGCCCAAACCGACGCGGAGAATTAAAGAAGTCGGGGGCGGCGGCTATATGGACCACACCGAGGTGCTCCGACTAATGTTCAGATATATCTGGAATGTCATCTCGTGGTCGCCCCATCTTGGTGTTCGTGAGGAAGGATGTGCCTGGGACGAGGTTGTAGATCGGCAGACGTCGAGGTCGAGAGTAGGGAGTTCACTCGGCCCAAGGAGTATCCACTGGCCTGGCAGACTCTCTCGCTCAAAGAGTCGCACTCGAAGCTATCGCGCCGGATCTCAATGTCAAGGCATAGAGTTTATCCCGGTATTCATCACGACCTGTAGATTTTGTTTCAACGTGTAGCTTCTGATTCTTGGCGAGGCAGCTCTAAACCCGAGTGATCCGTGATATAGCTTAGACTGGTTTTTAATCATAAATGTATTTAGACTTTGTATCAAGTGTATATTTTCCCATAAAGAGGTACAAATATAGCTTAGGACTTGGTTTTAGTCAGAATATATTTAGACTGCATCAAGTGTATATCTTCCCAATAAAGAGGTATAAATTGTACGAGATCCGATTTGGAGCGCTGCATGTAGATGTTCAAATTAACGAGTAATCAGAGCTTGCCGAGATGTTCAAATTAATGAGTAATCCGATGTGTGCTTGCACTAGATGTTTCAAATAATAGTAACATGTGCGTTGCAACGTAGATGTTCAAATTAACGAGTAATCATGATGCTGGGGTGGTCCTCAAGCCGCTTAGTTTAGTAACCTACTTTAGTGTTGATTATCTTTGCAAGTGGCCCCTTTAGGTTATTGGCTGTCACCCGGTCGAGAACGGATTTTCCAAAGGTATAAGATAGACAAAGTAATCCACTTATAATAAAAGAGATGTTTTATCGATAAGTAATACCGTTCGAAAAATAGAAATAGGGCATAATGCGGCAGTGAAATAAAAACTATGTAAAGTACCTCTCGTGAATGAGATATGCCGGTTCGGGATAAGTGCACCTGAGAGGAGCAAGCTATAGCCCCTTGCCGAGTCCCCTGGACGGTAGCCTTCCCATGTCGGATCCAACTTATTAGGTGCTCGGCTTTACTAGTTTATTGTCGCAGACGAGGTCGCCCACGTGTGTGGAGGCTTTCACCCTTCGCTTGTAGTACTTTACTGGCATTTGTATTTGGCTTCATTGATGAAAGCGAGTTCACTTTTTTCCCTGCAGCATCGAGATTGGCCCTGAGTTCTCCTCTGCCATGCTCGCAAAATTGAGAGTTCGGGTTCCGGCACCGATCTCACGTATAAGCCTCTACCATAGACTAGGCTGAAGGGTGTTTCTCCGAAGTCCGAGGTGTCGCTCTATACGACCAGAGGACTTGAGGAGATTTTCAACCCAATCCCTTTACCGATCTAAACTTTTTCAATCCTCAGACGGTCACTTTCGTCCGACTATCATTACCGTGGGTGTGCGATCGAGGTGAATCACGCTTAACTGGAGCTCTTCACACCATTCTTTGAAATTTTGTCGATAACCGGCGCGTTATCCGAGATCAAGACGTGGTATGCCGCAGAACTATATTCTTCCAAACAAAGTTCGATCCTTTGCTGTAGTGAGAAAGAGGCCCGTCACCCATTTTGTGAAGTAGTCTATGGTACAACCAAATACCGAAGCCGCCTTGCTCGGTCGAAGGGACCAACGATGTCGATTCCCCACCGCATAAAAGGCCATGGACTTTGTAGGCTACCGTAATACCCCGAGAAATTTAAAACTTTGATTTACTAATTTATTTAACTAAATCGAGATTTGAATTTAGAGCGATTATTAAATTTTATAATCGCTGACCTTCGATTTTATTTTTGAACGAGAAAATTTAAACGAATGTCGAAGAACTAATACGCTTATAAATCGAGTTAAATATTTTATATGGATGAATAGTCTAGTCAAACCACATCATTTTTATTCCTAATATTCCACTTTACCCTACTTTATTCTACTTTTTCCCACATACTCATTTGTTCAACTTTCGCAACATCATTACAAAATTCTACCTCATATTTTCAATCTCATAACCTACATCCATTTCACTAGCCTTCACAAACCATTTACATTTTCAAACAAAGAAGGTAAGCAAACCATTTCCTACTTTCACAAACGGTAATGTTTTTATCTCTCATTTGTCTTCACATCTACAACAAACCGCATATCGGTTCTATATTACCCACTTCATCCAACTACGCTTAATGCATTCAAAATATATGAGAAATAACAGCAGTCCTTCATAACAATAAATACAATCCACTTAGCTTGTAACGACTCGCTTTATCAATCATAACCCATGATCTACCGCACAATCTTTTCGAACATGGAGATTAAAGCTTACAAACTTAGTAAACAACCAAATGTACACATTTTGTTAGATCCGACCGAGCCACTGAGGCTCGCGCCATTAACCAACGGCAGAGAGTCGAGAAGCAGGTTACGCGCCGAGTGCGTCTCGAACGACGCGTTCCCGAGTGACGAGACACGCCGATGCGGCTGCGGCAGTATGTCTTTTGCCGGCGTAACGACGGTGGCGATGATGCGGCTGTCGCAGCGAGTCATGCAGATCAAGGCGAACGGGTGTTCGATTTGACGAGCGCATTGAGTGCTGAGTCTGTTGTAGAGAAGATAGATGAGGAGATGACAGAAGACCGGACGAAGCCGCTGAAAGCGATGATGCGTCGCGGCCACCATGACTCGCTTTGAGACGCATGACGCACGGCGCGTATAGAGGAACGAGAAGTTACTAGTGCGCGGTACACCGCGCAGAAAGTGGATAAGAAGAAGAGCTGGAGACGCAGACGCATTGTCGCCGACCGGCCGACGGGCCGGCCGGACGTGAGCGGCGATGCGAGTGTGTGTCTCGTGTGTGTGTTCAACCGTGAATGCGGAGCAAGAGAGACGGTATCGCGAGCAATGGCGTGGTTCATTAGTCAGGTTTCATTTTTAATGTTATGTCAGATTTGATGGATTTCTTTTAATGAAACGGGTAGAAGAAAAGAAAAAAAGGGGTCAATAAAAAAAAGGGAGAAAGGAATAGAATTAAATTTGTTGGCTCTAATAAGACTACGGGCCAAAAATATAAGACGGGCCCCAAAATTTAGGAAGTTGTTGGCTTGATTCTCGAATAAGTCGATACATAGCCTTTAGAATAAATTTGTTAAACGGGTCGAAAGATTAAAAAGAGACGGGCTATAAAGTAAATATATTGATTTGGACTTAGTTTTATGTTGGGCTTTGGAATTAAACGAAGACGGCTCTTTAGATTAAATTGATATGAGCTTCTAATTAAATCAAGATGGCTAGACTTATTTTAAATGTCATAAGTATATAAATGAATAATGGACTGAATTATTTATTTTATAATCCATTAAATTACATTAAGGATTTAACAAATTTATATCAATTAAATATGAGATTTAATTCTAGTAATTATATTTTGAGATTAATTTTAATTAATTAAATAATAATATAAATATCAATTATTTAGAGTGAGTTAATTAAATCCATTAGATTGAATAAAGTCTAATTTTTAGAAATTGAATAATATAATTAATTAATTATGTTAAGGGATAAATTGAGAATTTTTCTTTTAAGTGATTTACTTATATAATGACGGACCTTATGTAATTTGTTACAAAGGCGTGATTGAAATAAACCAAATTAGTGGATATCTAAGATGAATTAAATTAATTTGATTGATTAATCAAATATTATTAGACCTTTAATTAAGCTTTAATTATGGATCTATTTAATTAAATTAGAGATTTAATTAAATATTAATGAGTTGATTATGTCAAGAGATGTAGACTATTATTTAAGCAACAATAATTTATAGAACCATTTTTAAGAGATGATTGAATTATAAGAAACCTTTATCGATTGTGTACTATATATACGAGTTTCTCTCGATAGAATATGGACGTGTGACGCGAGAACGCGAGAAACGATAGGATGAATGAGGTATTGAGTTCAAATCGCTGACATACGCTAACAAACGATGAATATTAGTTATGAATTTAAGATTCATAAATTATACGAAACGACGTGAAGAAACATCAATGTAGGAAGAATGTAACGCTAAAGTGTCATCTATCGTCATGGCGTAGACGAACCCAATAGACTATATATAGATTGTTAATCGAGTCGATTGATAACGAAAACCCCGAAACCCGTAAACTCTAAGACTTAAAAGATATCAAGTTTGTCGAATCTTAATGATGCTTACCAAAAGAAATGAATGACGATATTCTTACGTTGATAAGGTCCAAAGGGACGAAACGAAAACAACAGAGGATCGCTAGCGTGTATTCCAAGAAGGACAATTTCGAGGCTGGCTCTCGAAACAAAATGACATGTCTATCTCAAAACATGATTTACAAAAGCTTTATGAAATATATATCGTATTTAACCGTTATCGATCGCCAAATGTTTACGCTTTGTTGTGTTCATATCTCGAGGTTGGTTTGTCCAACGTGGAATGATAATGGTTGGTATATCCAACGTGGTACGTGAACGAGTGTCCACCAACGCTAAAAAAGCGGTAACGATCGATCCGACTTAGTCGAGGACTAACTCGATTGTGTACACGGGACCGTTAAGGTTAGCTACCTCAATCGTCACGGCGATGTGTAGTGGCCACCTCCATAGGCGAATGAATGAATGAATGATCGATATGGAACAACGGATGAAATAGTCCGCCCGACACTTTGGAAAATGATTAAATGTTTGATGTGCAAGTCTTTCAACTAAAATCCTCATGTGCTATTGTGGGCGCTCTATAACTTTTATAAAGAAAATGCTTTCGCAAGAGTCCACCGAGTACTTTTGTACTTAGCCCCGCATCTCGCTTTTGATGTGCAAGGAGCAAGGATTGATGAGCGCGAGAAGTGCAGTGGTAGTAGTTTGTTGCTTTAATTGAAGGGATTTTGAACCTTGAGCATGTATCGCCATATACATGTTCACACGCTTATTTGTCGCCTAACTCGATATTGTTTGGTATCTTTTGATTATGACCGCTTATATCAGACAACTTGAGGTCGCACTGCCCTCGAATTGCGCCTGATCGAGTTATATTTGAACCTTGAACCTTTTGCAAGTCCTTCCGTGACTTGAGGTAGTATCGATACAAATTTTATTCCTTTCATTCTACGCCTTTATTCAAATTGATCGTTAATCGTATTGTTTAATTATATATATATCCGCGCATTTATCATACCGGACGATCTATACGATCCGTACTACTTGAAAAGTCGTCGTCATTAAAGTGGTATCGTGAGCACTTGTTCGCCCGAACCCTAGAAACCCTTTCTCGATCTTAAATTGAAAGTCGAGTCTTCAAACTGCTGGTATTCGACTACCACCGCATTGCACTCCATCGCCGCCCCGCTTCAACGAGAAAGAAGGTAACTATCTCAATTAAGAAGTTTAGAAATTGTGGAAGTTGCTTTGAAATGGTGGAAGTTGTTTCGAATGATGGAAGTTTATGGAATGTGAAACGGACTTACAAAATCGCATTGCTTAAGGTTGAAATTGTTCGAAAGGAGAAAAGTCTCAAAATTTCAAATGGAGCCGTTATTTCCAATTATTTTGGAAAAAGAAAGAAAGAATGATTGAAATTGTTAATTTCAAAATAACTGGTTGTAGATTGAAAAGAGTTGAAAACTCGGGAGATTGATAAAGAAATGATACGAGAGTACCGCTTATCGCCATATATGTTATGAGTTGTGTTTACTCCTATATGCAAAGCATGCTGAGGCATAATGTAAATGCGTATGTTTTCCCATGAGAACATAGACTCTTAAGATGCATGATCCCTATTGCGCCGAACTTAGTATGAGAACATAAGGTATCCCGATTGAACGAATACTAAGGAAGAATCAAAACATGGAAATTATGAGAATTCCAATACGGACGGATCCGAGGATGACAACGCTGATGAGTCTATGATGACGGCGATTGCTTAACCGGAGATTCGTGACCGCTATGAATCACACCTCTCTATGTGAAGGAATTTCAACACTATATGTGCTATTGCTATCGTGGCGATAATCTAAGAATCAAGCATAACGTTAAGGAAGTATGTATAAAAAGAAAGATAGAATTTGAGTATTTCGAACGATATGATCGAATGTTATGATTCGAATGGAAATAAGGAATACATAACCCAACGAGAAATGGTGACCACTTAGCTATTACCCGAAGACTAGACATTGAAAGTCTGTTTCTATCCTAAGAGACCATACGCCTCTTTCCAAAGGCCAAGCTATGAAAGTAGTTTCAAAAGAACTTAGGAATATAGATATAAGATTATGGTTCGACAATTTATACGACAGACGCTTATCCCGTAGAGCCGCCACACGGTGAGGTTGTATGCTCCAACTAGACGTGCAAGGACACAACGCCGCAAGTTCGCTCACTTCAGACGTCACTAGGCCGCGATATGCCGTGGTACATCAAACCACGACGGTACTCCGATCGATGCACATCGCCACCCAAGGCGGGTATACACGCCGAGATATCATCCGAATACATATATCGTCACCGAGAGCTTCGATCTGAGGTGGACTTGCTTGCCCGCGCCCACCGAACTATGTATTCATGGTATACGGAGTCGCAACTTATGGGACCATAGCCTCGCGAGCGAGAATATACCCGACATGACGAGAATTATGAGTGGCTTCACCTGCAGGCATTTTGTTGGCATCCGATAGACATGCATTCTGTCTCGAGGCTGAGCATGTTCGAGGTCGGACCTTCCTGCCCCGACAACTCACCTTTCCGGTCCTACCACCAGAGATTCCATCCCCGCCATTGCGCTTCTAGACCATCGCTTGCCGATCATTCCAGCCAAGACCCACCTCTACCTACCGGCACTTCCCAAGGCAACCACCACCCGTAGCGACCCATGTACCACGATATCAGAGATTGACGAATCACGTGGCTTAACCGCAGCGCCGTGGAGAGAAGTTTGTGCCCATTTTGTCGCTTCTCCGCTTTCTAGCCAATGCCTATAGCGAGATCACGGCCGAGATCCGCCGAGACTTAGCTACTATGGAAGGTTTGAGTCATTGTAATTGAGAGACCGTGATTCCTACATTCAATGCCGAGGTCAAAGAGAGAGGACCTAGAGGAAGATCCTCAAGAGGACCCGCTCACGACAATGAAATAAAGGAAATTGATAGTACCCATACTTCCGCCCCGACTCACGAGCCCTATTTATACCTCGGCGATTATGGATCTAGTTCTAATACTAGATAGTGTTTTGTTTATATACTTTAGTATATTGTGATTCATGCGGAAACGATAAGTCGCTTTATGAACCCTTATTTTGATGACTTCGTAGCGTTTATATTTTTGTACGCACCGTGATTAGGTATGTGGAGGACGCCGATATTAGTTTTGGGAAAATTATATCCCGTATCGGCCCTATTTTGTAAATCTCAAAAGAATCGATGAAAATCCTAGAGGCATTTGATTTGATATGATGATAGCTCATCGAGAGCCATTGGTTTTGATGTCGACATGTGATGTTCGACGAGTGTGACTTACCCGTATGGTTATATAATACATACCGCGCTAATACATTTATGATCCTGATGGACGGTATAAGAAGCTATTTGATTGCGTATATTTAAGAATGATAGAATGCTTGAGAATGAGAAACCACGAGGTTACAAATTGGCGAGAGGACACCCTCTACCACCAATACCGCAAGAAGGATTGAGGAGCTAATCCTTAGATAGAATCCGCCAACCTTCAATGGACTGGGAATCCCGTGAATGTGGAACTATGGATTCTCGCACGTAGCAAGCCACCAATTTCTTCACCGCACCTCTCAAGAACGCTTGTCATGCATTGCTTTGCAAATGACCTGTGCCGCCGATTTTGGTGGAGGCTAAGAGAAAGACTTTATATGAAGAGGAACTAGAAGCTTACACTGGGAAGAGTTCAAGGAGGGTGTACGAGAAGTATATTGTTTGGTATGATTTTTTGATGATTCTGGTATTGTTTTACATGTCATTTTCTATGATTTGTCCTATTTATGCCTTTTGTTCGATTAATATTTATCGATCGACTTACTTCATTCGCTTTGATGTTTTGTAGGAAAGCGCAGAAAATAGGATGAATTGATCCGCCAAGAATCAAATATATCAAGAGCATTTCAACAGAATTGTGAGGCGAAACCGTATGTGAAATCGGAGTTCGACGGCTGAGGGGTCGAACGACCAAAGTCACAAGACGGCACTCGACGATGGTCAAGCTGGCCACAGACGCCACCAAGACACGCCACGCCCGCCAAAGACTGGTTACAGCCGCTCCGAGCGCACGCTCGCCAATTTCTCCAACGCCATATGCGGCGCCACACGCCAACGTTGTGTTCCAGGCCGCCTCGCCCGCCACGACTGCAGCCGACTCGCCAACTTAGCTCGACGCCGCGCTTCGCATTCCTTCTCCACAGGTTCGCAACGCCGGCTCTCGCACACCTGCCGCCTGGCCGCTGCTCCACCCGGACGCCAGCACTCGCTGGAGCCTGGCCCCGCCGCGCCCACGTCCACCCGCCGCTTCCTATAACTGCAGACCACGCCCGCCACCACCGTCAGACTTCAACCGCGCCGCTGCAGCGCTCTCTCTATCATTTTCCATCCGCGCTCAACCCGAGCCGAGTTCACTTTAATACGTAATGTATTTTGAGCCGGCGCGATACGTAACTCAAGCGCCGCTTCAAGTCGAATACTTTCCCAACCGACGCCATTTACAACCGACGCCACCTTCGCATTATATATACGAGCTTTTAGGTCGAAAAGAGAGTTCTCGCCTATTTCTTACAGACGCGCGCCGCCCATTTTCTTCCGGGATTTTCTTCGGCAACAAATACGTATAAATCTTAGCTTTAATTCATGCTTTCTGCTTTCGATTATTACGCTTTGTTTACCGAATTCATATGTTGGATTTATCGATTATTGTTATCGATTTCCAAGCCTCCGATTTATATTATTGTTTGCGATTTCGCTTATGATTGTTGTTGGATTCAATTCGATATATGATTTTATGCTTTCGATTTACTCATGTTCTTTGTGATGGATTGATGATTATGATTTATCTCGCAATTAGTTTAGATTGTGGCTCGACAAACCCTATGAATAATAGAATTGCATATGCTTATTTATCGCTGATTTATGGCTTTCATAGTTCAACTAGGGATTGACAACCCCGGTTTAGATTTAACGCTTATTAGTTTAGCTCGATTGACAACACCTAGCTTAGATCGCTGCTTTATTTCTCAGATTTCAATTCAAGTATGTTTCAAACCCCTATGGCATTAGAATGTTTAGGTTTTAATCGCTTCCTCGACACCTAACAATAGCCCGTAAGTTTTCCTCGAGAGACGATCGGTTAACTTACCACGCCACGATTACCTCGCATCATGCGGTGAATTTGATGCGTGTTTTTAGCTCGATCAATTTGGCACCGCTTCGGGATAAACTTTAGGCGTATTGTTTGTGTTGTTATATTTTCGTGTTTTCTTTTGTTCTTCGCTATTTTCTCCCCGCGGCGGGTGGATCTTGTTTTTGTTGTTGGTGTCTCATAATGCAAGGTTACCAAGAAGACGAAGTGGTCAGCCTGGATGAAGTTCCCATATTGGGCAAATTCTTCTTTCGCCAAGCCAATTCGATTTTTCCGAGGATGTCCGTTAGGCTACGAGCATCGTTTATGATCCCTATCCCGAGCAACAAGCCTATAATCCATATTGGGATCAACCACCTCCACCGCATTTCACGAGATCAATCCTACAATGCCCATCGAGCAACCACATCCTCCACCTCAATATAAGTACCCACAACAACCACTCCACCTCAAGACATATCCCTCAACACCCTCCGCCCACCGCAACAAGACCACAGTAGCCATCCACCGAGGCCAGCTTGAGGACGAGTTAACTCAAAAGAGAAGCTATCCATTCAAAAACGATGCTTTAGTCCAAAGTTTGATGCCAAGAACGCTCGCCTTATGCTTGGAGACGCGAACAGATATGTCCGAGCTCCGCTGATGAATCAAGGCAAAGAAGTGAGGAACTTCCGCATCAATCCAATCAAGTCCAAAGGTCACTATTCTAGGAAGTGACCCAAGTATTGAATCTGCGGAAGAGACATCGACGAGCCGACTTTCCCACACTAACCCGATCAGCTCCTGACGGTCACTACTCGAAAGTGACCCACCATCAAGACGTGGTGGTGAGAGCCACCAAGAGCCGCACATGCAGGAAGTGGAAATGGTGAAAGTGAGAACGAGGCACGTGTGGACGAGAAGCATAATCGAGCCCCACGACGCTTTTTGAGAACGGATAACAAGGAAGAGGGCAATCCAATGATTGCATTCCAACACCCACTGGAGGTGAAAGAATTATCCAAACACGTGGAGGGGATAAGAGGATGAAGCAAGACCGGGCACTCGGTTGACGACATGCCAAACCCACTGAAGTAAGAGCCGCTCAACATGTGAAGATACGTGTTCCCTCTATATAAGGATAACAAAAGTCGAGGTAACTTCTATAGTATGTCAAGATCCTAATTCACCAAAGTATCAGGCTTTGGAAATTATAGTTATCTATTTTTCGAGAATAGGATGTTCGACTGAGCTTAAATGATTCGTTGTTTGCTTTCTTTACTATCCTCCTGCTTTATATGGTTTCTACCGATGCCCGGCCGAGATGGTATTTCTGGTAAAGGACTATGGATAGTCCGTTGTACCGTTTACGCCGCGCTCACGACGTTAAATTGAGTACTACGGGATTTTACCCACGCTTTTTTTCGCTTTTTCTTTCTTTCTTTTGTTTGTTTCCTGCTTTTCTTGATCTATCTCGTTGTTGTTGAGTTTGTTTTGCTCGATCCGAAAGTCGTCGCCAGCCGTAGACGAAAGTCGTGATGCTCCAACCTCCACACATTTGTCGATTATCGTGAAGTATCATCCTATGGTCATTTTGAGCTTTTATCGTTTTGAGACCGGGAAGTGCTCATGGGCGGATGTTTACTCGCCATGCTGCTTTATCTATTTTCGTATGCTTAATGACGTCTCAGTGCTTATTTTGATTGTTTGGACGAAGCTTTGTCTATGCGTAAGTTAGGATCTTAATTTGTGCAATCAACTCGTGGTATTGGTCATACCGATTTTGAATCAAACTTTGGTGATATATGATTTGAGTATAATGAATCGACGATACCGTGATTGATAGAAAATGAATAGGGAAATTGACTGATTTGTCCTGGGCTAATGTTAGAGGTTAACATTGTGGTTGCTTATATACTTGTTTCATTTTATATATAAACAAAAAGGGAAAAATGTGAAAAGAAGAAGAAATGATAATGAAAGCTCCAAGATCTTGTTGAGATTGTTGAAACGGGAGGAGAGATTATGTCCTCTTTCTCGAATTTGAGAAATGGACATGGAAACCACGTTAGAGACTCGAGTTCATCGAGAGTGCACCTTTCAATATTATTCCAAAATCTTAAAACATTCTTTGTGCTTTATAAAAGAAACTTGTTGCTAAAGGTGACCACATTAGTTAGTTCACCCCTAACGGAGAGTCGGGTCCGAGCGAGATTACCTTTTATTTATTTGAAGTCAATTGCCGCTTTGATTTACTTCACATTATCTTTGAATTCATAAACACCAAGTGGGGGAAATGCAATAAGGTTTGATTGATTAGAATAAGGGTTAAGTTGCGAGTTATCTTTCGAATTTTATTAGTATAGACTTTGCTTCGAGGACAAGCAATGGATAAGTGGGGAGTTGTTTGGTATGATTTTGTGATGATTCTTCGTATTGTTTTACATGTCATTTTCTATGATTTGTCCTATTTATGCCTTTGGTCGATTAATATTTATCGATTCGACTTACTTCGCTCTGCTTTGATGTTTTGTAGGAAAACGGTAGAAAATAGGATGAATTGATCCACCAAGAATCAAATATATCAAGAGCATTACAGAATTGTGAGGTGAAAACCGTATGCGAAATCGGAGTTCGTGACGAAGAACGGGTCGAACGACCAAAGTCGCAAGACGGCACCCTCGACGATGGCCGCGCTCCGCACCCACGCCGGCGCGCCACAAGACGCCGCCCGCAAGGCCAAAGACTGCCACCCAGCGCGCCGCCGAGCGGCTCAATTTTCTCCGCGCCAGCCGGCCACACGCCCAACGTTGTGCCCGCCTGGCCAGACGTCCGGTAACGACAGCAGCTCCGACCAGCCTCATCACTGTACAGGCTGGCTTCACCTGGGCCAACTCATAGCCAAGGCCCGCAATGCCCAAGACCGCACACCAAGGCTGCCCAAGCGTTTCCACCCGCACGCCGCTCACGGAGTTCTTCCGGCCGCGCTACACGCCTTACACCACGCCTTGCCCCGCAGAATCACAAGACCACGCCAATACCGGCGTCATCAACCGGGCGCCGCCAGCCGCCTTCTATCATTTTCCATCCGCGCTCAACCCGAGCCGAGTTCACTTCTAATACGTAATGTATTTGAGCCGGGCCAAGATACGTAACCGGCGCCGCTTTCAAGTCGTAATACTTTCCCAACCGGGCGCCATTTGCAACCGACGCCACCTTCGCTAATATATATATGAGCTTAGGTCGAAAAGAAGTTCTCGCCTATTTCTAAGCACCGCGACGCTCGCCCATTTTCTTCCTGATTTTCTTCTGCAACAACACGTATAAATCTTAGCTTTAATTCATGCTTTCGCTTTCTTCGATTATTACTTTTGTTTACCGAATTCATATGTTGGATTTATCGATTATTGTTATCGATTTCAAGCCTCCGATTTATATTATTGTTGGCGATTTCTCGCTTATGATTGTGTCGATTCAATTCGATATATGATTTTATGCTTTCGATTTACTCATGTTCTTTGTGATGGATTGATGATTATGATTTATCCGCAATTAGGTTTAGATTAGGCTGACAAACCCTATGAATAATAGAATTGCATATGCTTATTTATCGCTGACTATGGCTCATAGTTCAACTAGGGATTGACAACACCCGGCTTAGATTTAACGCTTATTAGTTTAGTCCGGGTTGACAACCCTAGCTTAGGATCGCGCTTTATTTCTGTATTTCAATTCAAAGATGTTTCAAACCTC